>VZRZ01004578.1:468040-658274 GCA_013398175.1 Climacteris rufus | reverse complement strand
TTTTTTTTTTTTTTTTAGGGAGGATGATTCTTTCATTTAATTGAAACTCCATTAAGGATGTCCCTATTATTTAGTTGGAACTAGCAGAGAATATGGAGCTGTGTTGTGGTGGTTTTGCTTACAAATATTTCCAGTAAGCATGCCTAGTAAAGGAAGAATTGATTATTAACTGTACACATTTAATAAGCAAAAAGGTGCTTTCTGGTGCTATCTGTAACTATAAAATTGGAAAAGTTATCATAGAAAAAATGAAACATGACTCCACTGTTTATGACAACAGGATAGATTCAGGTTTAGCTTTGCCTTTTGAGCTTCACTGTTTCATTAACTTCTTGTATGTTTTTCATCTGGATTTAAAATTATGTTGATTAAATTGCTTATGATTTCATTGACTGGCACTACCTACCTTTGTAAGTTGGTCAGTCAAAGGTGGAAAGTTGCAAAGGGACAAAGACAATGGAAATCCATTAGATTTAGGGCCTCAAAATGCAAAGAAGCAGTTTTCCTATGGGAACACACTAAATTGAGTTAGATTCCTCATGAAATGACGAAACTTCCAACCTTCATAGGGGTGACTGATGGCAATCAGTCATTCTGCCTTTCTGCCAAATCCTCTCAAACCATGCAAGGCCTGGAGGGGAAGTATAGGAGTGAAGGTCTGGAAAATCCAAGACAAGTCCTCAAGCCACAAGTAGGAAAGTGGATTCTCCATGTTCTTCCTGGGGTCTGGTTCCCTAGCCTGATTCACCTAGCCTTGATATCAAAGAAGTGTCTGTGGACACAAGGAACAGGAATAGTGTGATAGTTTTCAAAGAGTTCTAGAAATCCTTTTTTTTTTTTTTTTAACTTTTCCTTTTCAACACTGTGCAAAGCCTCAGTGAAATGCAGAGTGATTGTGAGTGAAAGGCAGGAAGAAATATTGATGAGAGCAGTAAATGTGGACAATCTTTCAGGATCCAAGCAATGAAAACGTAAATGGACTCCTTGAAACCATTCTGACTTAAATAATTGACATTGCCGTAATTCGAAATCTGTGGATAGTTGTGGCTTTTCCTGATCCTTTAAACTGTATTTGAATACCCCAGATAAGCACACAACAGTTCCAGTGTTACCCTCAGTTAAACTGGGTTTAATTCCAGGATTTTTAATTTAAACAAAATGATTTCTGGAGGTATATTGGTGCAGATGCCAGTGGAAAAAATCACACAGCAAATTGAGAAGGGTGCTGAAAATAAGTATTTGTTCCTTGGTGTAACTGGGCTGCTTCACTTAAGCACGATATTGTTATATTGCATGGAGTTTGAGCTGGAATGAAAATGAATACAATTCATCTCCAAATTAGATGCAGTACCATATGTGTTGTCAATTTATCAGTACACCAACAAAATTGAAGTGTTGAATGGAAGTGGTTTGGTGACTGTATGTGGCTGTAAGAGTCAGCAAGTATCACAGTTAGCTGACTCAGCCAACTTCTTGACACATCTCTATCTTTACAATTATTGACACATCTCTAGTCATATGGAACTGATATTTAAATGTTACCCTACAGCCAGGCACACATAATGGCTACAGAATTCATGCTGCTGGGTAGACTGAAGAGTTTGTATTATGATACACACTGTGGTTTTCCTCCCTGTAAGATCTGAAAGAAATTTTAGCCAATCCTCCATTCTCACTGGCAGATTATTTTTAATGAATGGTCTAAATTCAGACTAAAATACCTATTTTGCATTACTTCATCGTGAAGGTACCTATTTACTCCCAGATTAGAATCTTCTACCTGGCTCTTAACTATGCTTTTTTGGTAGGAGAAGGGAAGAGAAGAGAGGAGAATAAAATGTTTTTGTTCAGTATTTCATTGCTTAACATTATGTTATGCGATAGCAAGCTATGTTACATGAGTTGATGAGAGCAAGAAACAGAGCAGTTCAATATAGTTTTAAAAAATAAATTTAAAAATCCCTAAGGTGAAAGAGGTATGAAGAAACCTTTTACAAACCCAGATCAACTTGGCAACTTCTCTGCACTGACGTCTCTAAGTCTCCCCTCACTCCCCTTCTCCTCTTCCCAACAAACGCAGAAGAAACTCAGGCATCTGGGGCCAGACAGATATCTCAAGATGTTAGATACCTAACTTTTTAGAATCTGATCCACAACTCCCACTATTGTATTTCCTTTTCAAATTAATTTTATAGCAACCATGACTCCCTCAGAACCTGCTTACTTGCTTCATAAAGGCCACTTAGAGACACCATGTAACTCTAAAAACTCAACACAGTGCCTTTTCAAGGCAGAAAAATCATGACGCACTGCCCATATATATAACACAGTTCCACATTACTGATTTTAGATTTAATTTTCTTGGCTAGGACTGAGATATTGGATGGACACCAATGGGATGGGATGGGATGCCAAATGTACAAATTGCCTTGCAACTCAAAAGTCTGTGGAGAATCCTGACTGACGCTTCTATGACCACATGAACTTTTGGGGGCCTGCCAAGAAATCCAAAGGCATTCATGACAATACATGAATATGTTGAAAATTGCACTGTGGGAAGAAGCCCCTTTTTTACTAAAAAGGTTAAAACACGCATGACAATATCCTTGGGGAAACCAGAGGTGGAAATGATACTATGTATTTGTATTCACAACATAAAAGAAAACTCTCCTGTGCCCTTCAGGTTTTACCTGTTGTGAGCTAAGTTAACCGTATTTTAGTCTCCAGGAAAAGGAAATTTTTCCTCCCTGCTCAAAACATTACTTTCAAGTTAAAGAAACTGAATTCATGTAGTAAAGCACAATGTATGTACAAAAAAGAGTGTAGATAACCTTGCTAAAAGTGTAGCTGGTTGACAAAAAGGACACTCTGCTTTCTAAGGAATTCCCATACAAACTTTCATCTTCAGTAGATATGAGTTTTACCAGCTTTACAAATTTATGCTGAAATAAACTTTAAGAAAAGGCACTAAGTTAATTAGAAAGTGGCAATTTTATTTGCAAAGTTAGAGAAGAAAGAGTCACAGAATGGATTCATATGAGAAATAATTTCTAATGGATTTTTCCTTTTATTACATATTCTTGGATGTGATCTTTAAAATAAGATCTGGGGGATTTAGTTTTGTCCTGTTAGCCTGGGACTGGTCATCTGTCGCAGTAATGACACAAAAGAAGAGACGGAGACACCTGTTACCAGCAAGGAGGAGAGAGCAGGAAGGGGGAGCAAGGCCCGCCTTCTTTATTTTAGATACATTTAGAAATCACTATCCATTGGAGGAAATCAGTTCTTCCTCCCTCAATCACAGTGGTCAAAGGAAATGTTCATCAAAGTTCTGTGTGCAGGAGAAAGGAATGTAAATGATAAGATACAGTTACAATAACATGGCCATGTTTACATAGAAGAGTGTGAGAAACTAGCTACAAAAGAATGACAACATCCAGAACTGCAAAAGTCAGGGCAACAGTCATCCACTTCCGTAACCAAAAAAAACCAGCGTTGATGTGTTGAAGACTGTGCCCAAAATTGCAGTTCTCAGTTTCTTTGATATGTTAATACTGAACTGACAAATAACATGTTTTCCATTACCATGTTTTTTTTTCTGTAAACTATGGCACAGGAAATATTTACATTAAAGTATTTCATTTAATATCATACTTTTAGTCTAGGTTAATGCAAATAGTGTGTTCCCTTACTGAAGTGTATATGTGACTTCTGTGCTAATGAAATAAAGAGACTTAAATGCACTAATTACAGCAGGGACTATTGTACAGGTAGCTGACACACAAGCTCTGCTATGCAGATCCTTCAAGTGTTGCTCACACTTGATCTGCTGCACTGTCAGGTTCTTGCTGAACAAGTGCTCTGTGAGGTGAGTGGAGATGAGACACTGAAGTAAAGAAGAATTAAACCTTCACCTCAAAAACCCCAGACCCAGGTCACAGGAAAATTTTAAGGACCAAAATCCAGATGTAGCACAAGCTGTGAAATTTATTCATATCCATGTTACTCTTAATCGTAAAAATGTGCATTGATAACTCTGTGGACATAAAAATTAATAATTATGACAGTCCTCACCTGTCATATTTTAAAGGAGATTGATAACTCCTGCATCTATTTGGTTGTTTTTGTTTTTTTTTTTTTAGTCAGCGTGATATTAGCATCATGTTTTCAAACTTTGTATTGCTATCATGTGAGTACAAGGTCTGGAATAAAATCATTATCTTGAAAACCAGAAAAGTCTCCCACCCACAGCTAAAACATATAAGAACAAGAAAAAAACATAATACTTCCTCCATTTTACCATCCTTCTTTTCTGAAATTGGTCGATCTGAACCAGAACCTGGGTCTTCATATCTAGTAGTCCTGATATTTAACTTTCTTTTTTTTTTTTTCCTAGTCATATTGGGAACTGATTTGAACATCAACAGCAAACAGAATATCTTGTACTTTGGACTATATTCACCATATACCTACTTTCGTTGGTCTAAATTCCATAGCTATGCATTTTGTTTGCTGCTGTCTAGTTTCTGTATTGTGAGAAACAACAAATTGGTTTGTGTGTACCTTTCACATGTCACCCATGAATTTACAGAGCTATATAAGATTCTTCTGCCTCATCTCCTTTATGGGTTGAAGGGTCCTAGTCTAGACTTCCAGATACAGAAGTCTTTGATTTATCTTGTCATTCTTCCCTGTACACCCTCCCTTGTTCTTCTGAATGCTAAACATTTCAAGATCTACTAAAAATTACATGCATATTTTTATATAATAAAATTAACTTTATAGGATCTTTCCCAAGACTGCACTAGGAATTATTTGCTCAAATAATGATGCATTAAGATAAACATTTTCATATTCATCAACTGTTGGATTTCTTTTTCATTTGTATAATTGAACATATCTAATTAGGTTTCAGAATACTGATCATGCACAGGTCATGTTATAATTTGTAATATAGCTGGACAACTGCTAGAAATTAGGATTGGACTAAAAAATAACAAAAGACACAAACCTTCAGGATTATGCAAATGAGATTAATTTTGAAAATCATGTCCAAGTAATGCCAAGTGGAGTACAGGAGATAATCTAAAGAGATCTAAAAACACATATCCAAGCAGAATAAGAAATTCGAAAAGTGAGAAGTGATAATGCCAAAAGGTGATGTGTGATGAACAAAATTCTGTGGTGTCATACAGCAGTGTAAAAGCATGAGTGTGAATTTGGTCAGCAAGTATGGGGGGATTATATCTCTGGTGTATGGTGGTGAAAGTCCCACTTTGTATGCACTGATGCAAATTTTACTTAAAGTAGTTTGCTAAGCTTTGTGCACATCATTACCAGGGGCATCCTGAATCGTGGAGAGAATTCAGCTAGAGACATTTAACAGTAAAGAAAACCAAAGGCTGTTTGAGACATGAATAAATGGAGGTGGAAGGGAGGTTAGCGTGACAGCCACCTACTAATGGCTGAAGGCAATATTAACACCCAGAAGAGAAAGAATAATTTAAGATGATTCAGACTTCTTGCCAGTAGGATCCATTCAGTTGCACCACAACATCATAAGGCAAATCACCTGTGATAGTTACAAAGCAGACTGGCCCAAACACCAGCAAATGTATTCTCAGGAACAATACTGCAGTGGCATGAAAATGAGTATTCCAGCTTTACCTTCTGTATTATTATCCACAGTCTCTCTTTCACATAAAAAATAAATAGGCTCCATATCTCAGAACAAATGGATCCCAGATTTTTCACAAGGATTGAGGTAGTTCGCTGAAAAGCTCTTATTTCCCTTCTACAGAAAAAAAATTGGAGGGTGCCCATGACAAACTGAGGTCCTCTTTATTTTCTGTCCATTGTCATCTGAAGTAAATCATCTCAGTAGGGAAGCAAACTGGGAGTCTAATATTCTGTCTAGAACCAGTTTTCTACCTGTGCCTGATAAACTTGCTCACTCCTCCAGCATCCCCTCAGTGTCAGCTCTCAGAAGCCAGCTAGAAAATTGCCTCCTTGACAGAAGGCAGCAATGTGCTACCAAAGTCTTCTCTATGGTGCCACTGACATGACTTGCATTTTAAAATGGCTTCTTCTTAAAATGTACCTCAAATACCTGAAGGTGGAAAGAGAGTTAACATTTAAATGGCTGTGAACATTCTAGTTATATGCAAACACCATCTAATGTGTTTTTCTCCATTCCCTCTTGCTTACAAACTTGTACTTTTTTCTCTGCTGAGATATGTTATAGAAATTTTTATCAGAGGCAGAAGTTTGCTGTGTCAGTAGTCAATCTAATCACCTCCTGCCTTAAATCTTCTCATAATCAGCTTTTAGAACCCTATGCAGAACAAAACCCCATAGTGATTCTCGGTTCTTTTCCCCATGTCCACTCATCACCGTGTTTCCCTTTTGTAGCAGAGACACAGAGGAAAATGACAGCCATGGAGGCAGAGGGGTATCAACTGCTGTGGATAAATCAATCCATCACAAAAAAAAAAAACCAAAAAAAAAAAAAAAAAAAAAACAAAAAAAAAAAAAAAAAAAAAAAAACAACAAACCAATTCTGCCATGAAACTTAATCACTAAAGGTCATGTCGGGGAGTGAGGAACAGATTAAATTAGCATAGTATTAGATATGGAAAATGATTTCTGTCAAAATCATCTTTACCACAATTATAATATGTTAATTACGTATTTCATTAAGGAAGTTGATTATGGTTCACAGATGAAATCATGCAGACGAAGACACCTGGAAGGAAGCACTAGAGCCTGAAGCCTCTTCTCTCCCTCTCTCTCCCACACACACGCACATGCACGCACACACACACGCAATTAGGTACACACACTCTTAGGAAAAAAGCTTTTACTTCAGAGATTATTAAAGTGCAGCTGTGTCTGGTTAGGACAGAAACTCAGAAGAATAAAGGAAAGTGTGGTAGGGAACATTCATTTTTCTTCTATCACTACTGAGAATGAACTGTTCATTTTAAGACTATAACATCCTCTGCCTCTGGTGACATATTGGTGGCATCTAGTACTGTGGGTAAAGGATTTCAGCACTGACTAATGAGATGGTAGCTGGGTGTTTTTTACAGGGAAGAGACCACTCGGCAAATTTTAGTCGAGCTATTTGAAAGAGATATCATCAACCACATGAATGTCATACATTATCTTGCCCTTAGAAGTGGCTGCAATTAATTTACAGTGAGTTTAGGAACTTGGGTACTGTGAAAAAGTTGCATCAATCAGCAATTACTTATATAGTTTCTTAGTCTTCTTTTCCAAATAATTGTTTGAATTGTTTGCTCTGTTTAATGAATAGAGAAAGATCTTTAGTGATTTGAAAACACAGCCTCCTTGTTTTGGCTGGAAACAATGCAGCCAAGTCTCATATCCCATAAACACTGAGATGTAGACAGGAATTTTCACATGTGTATGGATCTGTGCATGTGTATGGATCTGTGCATGTGTACATGTATGTGGTCTGTGCATAAGCAGAAGACAGGAGTTGTAGGCTACATAAGAAAGGGCTAATTTTATTGAAGTCTGACTGAAGGAGCAGCAGAACTCAGTAGAAGGAAGGGAGAAGATTATATGTATCCCTCCAAAAAAAAGGTCCTACAGATGCCCCTGGGAATGAAAACGTCTGAGCTTCAGTCAAATATAATTACCTCATTCTCATATTTCCTAGTGAGTGAGAATGCATCAATGCTTGTGTGCCCTTGTGCTGATAGATTTTGCCACACAGAATAATCATTGTTGGAATTAAGCATAATTGTCAAGAAAGACTTGGTCATCATGAGAGAGGCTGTCTCATACAATTGTCCTTTTGCTTTCCAACAGTAATTACTTTAGTAATTAATCTCTGTCATTTAACTGTATTACATTTTGAAAAGAGAAAATGGAAGAAAGACTGGTTTCTGACTAATTTACATCACAGTTTAAAATCCTAGAATAGGGTGAATCAAATGTCACATTTAGCCCTTTCACAGATAGTTAAAATGGTCTCTTTCTAAGCTCTAGCACAAGCACAAATGAAGTCAGGCTCCTAAAGTCGTCTTCATAATATCTATATTGCCTGAAAGTTTCCACTTCAGGGCTCTTAGTTGTAGGTAATGGAAGACAACACACAGATCAGGAACCCTGGCCAGAAAAAGGTGTATCAATGCCTACTTAAATGTCATTTGTGCTGCTAGTCCTCATGGTAGGTGCTACTTACCAGCCATGCAGCACTTGTGAATGCCAAGATGATGCACAAACAGTTGACTGTGAATGTTGCCAGTGTTCTTGAAAAGTTGGGTGGGTGAATCAAAAGTTCTGAGCATCCTTAGTTCCAGTGGCACAAATACCCAAAATGCTTCCACAGTTAAGGCTCAAAGTGGATTTGTATCAATATCATTGGAATTCTTGCTTTTTAAAATATTTTAAAGCTGTTTCACTCTTCTTCAACCTTTTAAAATGTTTTCCTTGGCAAAGAAAAGCATACAGACCCTTAATTCCTACTCATGGAGAGAAGGATCAGCTCAAGGGTTTCACTGTTACAATGATGGCAACGTCAGGTATCAGATGCATCCCAGAAAGTACCTTAGAACGACAAAGATCCTGTTTATTTTGGAGACTGATGAGGGTGTTATTTTTTATGATTTATCACTTCCATTGTCACTGCTCTTCATAGGAATCTGACTAGAATGAGTTTTGCAGGATTTGACCTCCCATCAACTCTGAATCATATGTAAGCCAGGTAAGGACACATAACAATCAAATACTAGGTATCACACTCAAAGCCAAACACACTGGTGAAAGAACTGCAGGGTTTACAGTAAAAACATGAAATCTGCTAAGGTCTATGATTCTGAGGGTATGACCTTATAAAGATGATCAGATACTGATCCAAAGCCTTTCTTTTCACCAACACTCCAGATTTATTTTGAATGAATTTCATAGTCCATGATTCCTCAAAAGATAGTAAAAACCACCAAAATATTAAATCAATGGCTAGGATTTCCTTTTTTTTTCTCTCTCTCTTTTCTCATACAGAGAATATGCTACACAGACTCTTGCAGAATATGCGTGCCTATGAAAACACAGCTCAAGAGTGAATCATAACTCTGCTGTTTTGCCGACAACCAAGTACTCCCTTAACAAGATACAGGGAATTTTTATTTCAGTTGCTATGTAAAGAAACAAAAAATGTATGAAAAAAAAATTAACAAAGATGTGGGTAGGGTAGTAAAGAAGGAAGGATTCAGTTGTGACTGTGTAACAAGAGAGTCTTAATGTGGTACATGAGGAGGAGTTGGAGAATGTAAAGAGCTATGGGAGAAAAAAATGAAACAAAGGTGATTATGGTAAACAGTTATTTTCCTGTCTCTGTCCCCCAACTGTATCTAAGGCCTTTGTGAACACTCTCTTTATAATATGCCCTTAAACGTCACTGGGCTTTCAAGATCAGCCTTATAGGCAGTGTGTTCTGCTGATTTGCATTGCTAATTATATTGTACTAAATTTAGTTTGTAGTGATAAAAAAATATCAACATGATGCTTTACAGCATCTATGTAATCTGAGCGTTTTTCTTTCAGGACTATTTCTGGGTTATGCAGATAAAATGGCCCCTTGAAACAACCGGGATTTTTTTTTTCTTTTCCATTTTGTACCCATTGTGTGATCTCAGTGCTCCAGATGTAATTTCACTGAGGTTCCTCAGCCATTCTCCATCGCTTTCTAGAGAGGAGAAAGGGGGGTTAGGAAGAGTGAGTGACATGAGGGGGGCTATTTTTACAGGCCCGGTGCACCGTGATTAGAACAGGCTTATGGTCTGCATATGTACATGGAAAAATCTCCCAGCAATTGACCTGCTAAGTGAATATATATTAGAGAGCAGTAAATAGAAGGCTACGAGGTTTTAGTTAACAAGAACTGACTGATACTTAAAAGCCAGGTTCTGCCCCCCTCCCTACTCCTCCTCAGTGCTAGCTTGTTATCCTTTCACACTGGACAATACAACAGCACGTCTGTCTCTCCCCCTCTTCTCCCCAAATCAAAGATCAAAGGCTGCATTTGTAAAGCAAATAGTTGGAGAGCTACAGCCGGGTTTGATGAAAACCCACTCCAGGCCTCTTGGGAGATATTACCTTCCTCATTATTCCACTGATTGGCCTTATTTCATCCAAGGATTACTGCACATTCTCCTGACGGCTGATGAGCAGCTTCATGAATATACAAAATAATCCGGCGGCACTGGGCCAGCACTGATTATTATTGTGAAACTCGGAGGAGCAGCTTCAAATGAGCTGCTGGAGACTGTGGAACTCTTCCTCCCCGTTTTCCATCTGATTTTACCACAAGGATCCTTATTAGGCTATTTTTCACATGTCTGTGAAGAGAAGGAGAAAGAGAGAGAGATATTGCATCTAGTTAAAAATGATCAGGGAATTCTGGGTACCAGATGTTTTTTGCTTAATATTGCAAAATGGCTTTTATTAGATTACACTAAGCACTTACTAACTACAGTTAAACTGCTTTGCAGAGAAACCTGATGGGAATGCTGCCCTAAATAGCTTCCGTTTTTTATTTATTTACTTTTTGGGGAGAAGCTTCATATCAGGTGGGCGGCGAGCCCATTGTTGCGGGTGTGAGGAGGCCAGTGGATGAGGGGGTTTGCCTGACAAGGCTGAGCTCCGCTGCAGTGATCAGGTTCTGTGCATCAGTCCGGGAGAAACATGACTTCAACATGCCCTCCGGCCTCATGGCCAGAGGCCTGGGCCCAGCATTTGTGAAAGCACCTGAGCAGAGAGCTGAGTCCTGTGCTTTCCAGTTCAGCCCAGCAGAAACAGTGCTGATGGAAAGCACCTTTGGTGGATGCCAAACTAGAGCCCAAAACAATTTTTCAAGAGAAATTCTGACTCCACATAGAAGCCATCTTGTGGCAGAGACTTTCATATTACCCAAATATTTTTCCTCTTTTTTTTTTGTTTGTTTGTTTGTAAAAGGGTGCACATTTAAAAAAGTGAGTGGAATTGGTGGCCCACCCACACTCCTGCTGTTCAGGATGCAGCCAAGTAGCTTTGCATTTGACACAAGCCCTTCCCTTCCCCACTTTTCATCTCAAGTCAAACATGAAGGTTCTCCTCTTGGAGTCCCCCAGCACCAAAGACAGTGCCTGACTTACAAGGCTGCCAATTTCCTATCTCATAAACAGGGACCCTGTAATTGTCATTTACAGTTCGGTGCACTTGGTTTTAGTGATTGTGAACTACTGAACTGCCCCGTGCTATAAATGTCTTATCCTACACTTTGTAATATGTCACATGAAATAACCGACTGACAGAAGTGACTCCCTGCTGCCTCGAAACCTGCTAACCACGACTAAACCATGTTTTAACCAGGTATGATATATTTTCTCAGCAGAGAAGTCAGAAAATCTGCTGTGCTTCCTCTGACAGTGACATGCTCTCTTCTTCTTTCAGAGGAGACAGGCTGGTGGCTCACCAGTGAGACCAGCTGTTAACCCTTTCTGGAGATGCCATGAACTCTGCCACGCAGCTGTTGAGCTCTTTCAAGATTCTGTTGTGAACTAGAGGTTACTTCTCACTATGAGTTCAGGTTTAAATATATGTTTTTTTAATGTTTTATTTGAAATTGTCAAAGAATAATATATTGGCCACTTTTATAAATACACTTAATAATAGATCAGATGGTTTGTCAAGCTGGAAGCTTGTTGTTTGGAATGAGTTAGGCTGCAGAGACTGACAAGGCAGCCTTTCCTTTTTTTAAGAAGTGTCTTGATGAACAAACCAGTGCTGTATTTTAAACAAGGCTTTTACACTGAACTACCCCAACACGGTAATTTAATGAATCTACATTTCATGACTGAAGTGATAAGGATGAAACATTTTAAAATAACCAAAAGGTAGATACACCAAAAAAGTCTGATGAAACATTAAATGAATGTAGTGTAACACATTATCTTTGCTTCTGCACATCCAAAAAGTGCAATGAACTAAAACATTGCATTAAGCCAAGAATAAAGCTAAAAATTAAATTGGCTTAGAAAGATCTAGTGTAGTGGTTTATGCACTAAGAACGCTGTAAATTTGGTCATTTAATATAATTCTCTTTACCTCTGATATGCACATTAAAAGCAAACAAAGACTCATGGTAAAAAGTCAGAAGAAAAGGACAGAGCTGAACTTTGTCATTTTATATGCTTATGTCTTTTTAAACACACAGTATTAATTGTTGTTTTATTTATTGTATAGTTATTCTCACTGTCTGTTTTTCAGGTGGTATGAATACCCTGAGACATGAAATATAACAAGGTCTGTTACAGATTAAAACAGGATCCAATAAAGAAGACGTATTCAAAAATATAATACTGGCCCTTCAAATCAATAAATAAAGACAAGCATTTCATACACTAATGCATATATCTATGACCATTATAAATTAGTTGCTTGCCAGAAAATACACTTCTTAGCACAAGTGCCATTATTTAAAGTTGTCTGTTTAATGCACACTTAGTATATTTTCTCATCCAAAGCTGCACTGCATAATTAGACAACATCCATTCTTAAAAACTAAAGTAGATGCCAAAAATGTAATACATAAAGCATGACGTATTACAAATTTACATCTTCAAAAGTTATGTGTGGTTTCAGACAGAAAAAAATTGCAAAAAGATCACTATATTATAATGGCCCGGGTTTCATCTTAGCTTGCTCCATCTGTCGACTGGCAGTAATGTAAGTTATAATGCACTCATTCTTATTCAACTTCAGTGAATGGGTATTTTCCAGGGTAGTTCTATTAAGTGGACAACTAGATAGGTGTCTTAATAGTTTGCTGAATTATGGTTGTTTAAGTCTCGGTTAGATCAATGGCTTGATTGCTGGTTCTTTTCCCAGAAGACATTTATTGTCTTCTAAGGTGAACTCAGATTTCTGTCTGTATTCCCAGCATGGATGTGTTTCTGGCAACCTATTGGTCATATACAGCATACTCTTACCTTTTCCACTTGGGACCCCTTGGGAACACTCTCTTACCCCCATCTCACCCAGATGGATGAGGGTGTCCATCTTCTTCTGCCCTTCTTTTGGCAGCATGGAGCAGCCAGGCTGGTGCCAGTTGCCTCATCATCCTTCTCTTGTGCAAAAGGCCACAATTGGTCAGTCAGAAAGAGAAGGAAAGTGTGGGCCTGATGAGGGATGCAGGCAACCTAGTGATAACAGACATGGGAAAGGCTCAATAGCTTGATGCCTTCTTTGCCTGAGTTCACTGGCAAGGTCCACTCTCAGGCCTCTTAAATACTTGTGGCTGGCAAGAGGGTGTGGTAAAGTGAGGTATAGCCTGTGGACAAAGTAGAAAGCAATGGGACCAGCTGGGCATCTGATGTTCCTGAGGGAGCAGGCCAGTCTTACTGTGGGGGAGCTCTCTGTCCTTTTAAAAGATTTGTAAAGAAGCAGTGAAATGGAGAACGTTCTGGGAAACTACAAGTCAGTCAGACTAATGAGAGCCCCTAGAAAGATCACGGATCAAAGCTTGCAAGCATGCATCACCAAGTGCATGAAGAACAGAACAGTGAAACACCATGCTGGGATTTACCAAAGGCAAATTGTCCCTGAACAACAGTCACAATTATTACCTTTTACATTAAAATGACTGGCTTGGTAGATAAGGAGAAAGCAGGATGTAATCTATCTTAATTTAAGTGTGGTCCTTTCCACTGTCTCCATAATGCCAGTGTAGACAATTGGAAATATACAGACTGGAAGGAAGATTGCACGGTGGCTAAAAACTGTGTGGACTGGCTAGGCTTAAAAAGTAATGATCAGAGTTTTGAGGACCACGGGGTGGATGGCTGCTAGTGCATTCTTCAGGGACTGACACTGAGGTCTCTGTTCTTTACTACCTTCATTAACAACCTGAGTGATGGAATGTAACTGGATGAACCTTTGTCAAGATTCTGGATGGCAGCAAACTGGGGAGGCAGCGGGGGACTGTGGTGGCAGAGGTTGCCACAGGAGGCTGGGAGAAGGGCTGCCAGTTAGAAGGACCTCAACAGGCTGCAGAATGGGACTGACAGATACCCCAAGTTCAAAAAGGGCAAATTCAAAGTCTTCCATCACGGGTGTAAAAACTGCAGTGGTACAGGAGAGGGAGTGACTGGTCAGGGCAGTTTCAAAAAGGCATCTGGAAATCCTAGTGGACAAGTTCAGTGTGAATCAGAGCAGTGGAGGCAAGCTGCAATAGGATGAGTGTAGCCAGCAGGTCAAGGGAAGTTATTATTCCCTGCTGTTCAACCCTTGTGAGATTGCATCCAAGTAGCGCTCCATTTTGGGCCTCTGTTGCACCATAACGACGTAGACAATTTGGAGCAATTGCTCCAATAGCACTCAGCAACCCAGGTCACATGAGGAGAGGCTGAGACAATGGCACCTGATGAATCTATTTGATAACTCTACTAACTACCTGTCAAAGGCTATAGAGGAGAGGGAGCTATACTGTTCCCAGTGCAAAGACTGAGGCAATGGAACTAAGCAGCTGCAATGAAAATTCTAGTGAGACACAGAGTAAAAATTCTTCATGGTAAGAGATTAAGCACTGTACCAGTTTGCCCAAGAGCTGTGAAATCTCCATCCTTGAAGACATTCAGAACTTGATTAGACAATGCCTTGGGCAACCTCGACCGAGCTCTGAAATTGCTCTTGCTTTGGGCAAGAGGGTGGACTAGATAACCTCCATAGATTCCCAATTGTACTGTGATTCTGATTGCTTGTTATGGTTACTTCAGACACCATTATTTAAGAATTATCACAGAGAACAAATTCCCTGACTCCTGCCCTGTTTCCTTTTCCCCTATTTCCTCTATGGTCTATGGCATTTTGGCTCTGCTTCTTGTCTCACCTGGCAGCCAGCTTGTGTCTCTGAGCAGCTTTTGCACGATGCCACAGGAGAGCAAGGGCTAGCGGGCCGTATAAGCTGGCCAGCATGCCAGGAGTCTTTGTGCTTCTGCCTGTTAATCACAAGGTGCTGCTGAGGTGTGTGGGCTGGCCAGCATGCCAAGAGCCTGTGCATCAGGCACACAAAGAGAAATGAGCTAGCAGCAGGCAGAAGCAGATTGCAGAGATGTGTCCCAGTGCTGAGAGGGGCAAGGCCTGAACCACCCACAGCAATCAGTGCAGTCAAATCAGATGCAGCAGCAACTAGTTAGACCAGAGCTTGCTGGCCTGGTCACCCCACCCATACACCCCATCGTGCAGGCACCCTCATTTCTTATTGGGATTCACATTGTGTTATATTGAATTAGGTTATGTTATATTGTAATAGTTTCATTTATTCTATGTTATATATACTACAGTATATTATCTTAGTTCCATTTCCATTATGTTACATTACATCATATTATGTCTTTCTCTTGAATCACTTTCCCAATCTAGCAGTCTCCATGCTGCCACCATGTTTTGCTCTCTGCAGGTGTCCATCCAGCCCGTGAAATGGCTGATGAGCTAAAAGAGGCTCACAGTCCCCTGTTTCTTCCCTCTCATGCAGTGCAACCGATTTCAGTAAGAATCTGCAACTGGAAGTGGGTATCCTAGCTTTAGGAGGGAATGAGGTCAGACAAGAAGCTGTCTGTTGATAATCTGCTCTTTGCTCTAGCAGAGACCCTAATGTTAGAGGAGAGCAGTGTGGAATGGTAAACCTGGGTCCCTAGTATCTCATACTTAAGGACAAACACCTGCTCATGTCTGAGACAGGGGCATCTCTGTCACAGTAGGTTCACCCCAGTAAATCAGTGTGGCGCTGATTTGTAAATGGTTGGTCTCGTTTACTGCATTCCTCTCTGCAAACTGAGCTTGTGCTAAGCTGCTGGATCCCAGCCTCACTTTCCTCCAGCCGCTCACTTCCAAAAAATTATTGACATTGCCTCCAGCCCTTGAATGTTAGTGGTATTTTTGTTTTATATCTTTCCTAACAAGTTGACACAACTTAACAATGTTGGTCTTGTCACCAGATTATTCTTCTAAATGAGACAGTTATTCACAGTGAGTCATTGAATATTTTACAACATGGTTACAGTAGCTGTTCCGACAGGTACCTGTGTATAGATGAGAGTGTATGTACTGTCACAGCACTGTCACATAGGAGATGTTTGCTCTACCTTTATTTATACAAACCCCTCACCCCCTCCTCTCCCTTACTGCCAGGCTGCCCATTAATTCTCATGGCACCATCTTTCCACATTGTTACTCAGTGGATGCACAGAGATGGTCCTACTGGTACTGTATGTCTTGGGTTTCTTCAGGTGTTTGGGGAAAATATCTGTTATTAACATTGTGCAACTGGAGATGTGACTGGTAGACAGTTTATTTCCTGGAAGATCAGTGAGCTTTGGAAGAGGGATTCTTTCCTTCAGGTGGGGATGGCTCTGGAAACAAAGTTCTTCCAATTTTTCCATTTTCATTGTCCTGTTTGATTTATTTTTCTGCTTCTTCTAAAGGACTTTTTGGCCAACAACCAAAATATCTGCCCCTTTGCTTATAAAACCACCCTGTGGGCATCTGAAAATAAAGACCTCTAGTACCTGCCCCCCCCACTTGTAAGCACCCCCAGGTAATGAGTGGGTGTGTATACATGTGTGTGTGTGACTGCCTATGTGCATGTGTAAGTCTACAGTAGCTCTCTGGTTTGCCCAGGGTTTAGGGAATAAGAGCCTAAATGAAGCTCACCCCAGATTTTTGATACTTGTTAGTAATCAGAAAGCCTTGTTTATCATCTGCACTATGTGGCAGGACATCAGAACTGAACCACTTCTTTGCAAGGTATTTTCTCTCCTTTTTAATGTCTGTGATAATACCTGCTTCTCAGAAATTGTGCTGCTTTAATTAATTCATATTTTACACATACTTTGAGGTTCACAGACATATGCTACTTGAATATAAAGTATTGTAAGAATTTGTAAGCTTGTAAGAATTTGTAATTTTTTTGCAGTGTTTAGGTTGCTTTTTTCTCCTTTTTTTCTTCGCCCTTGAAAAATAATGTCCCAGAACTAGTTAAATAACAGGAGAACCTGAGCAACAGCCAAAAGGCCTCTATTCTCTGTCATCTTTTACTTTGCGCCTTGCCAGCAACACCTGTAAATAGCTGGTGTAAAATGACAACATGCAGCTCTGCTAGTACTTCACGCTCCTTTTGCACATTGAACAGACTACACAAGGTGCAAGGCCCAAAAGCCTGTGTTTCTGCCCATTTGGGATATGCTCTTTGCATCAAATCTTGAGATTTCTTCCTTTTATTAAAGTAAACCCAAAGGGGGCCCCTAGAGGCATAGCCAATATTCATTCCTTGTGGGCACACAAATCCAGGATTAGCCTGTGGCTGTTCCCAGGGAAAGTGTTTGCTAGTGAAGTCTGAGCTAGTGTTAGGCGGGCACCGTAATACAGAAGACCTGCTCTGACTGTTTATTCATCTGAATTAGATGCCTCTGGAATGCATATTTGTGTACTCCCAGAGTTTAAAACTCCATCATGCTTGTGTCCTGAGATATGCTGTTTATCTGAAACTGATTTTTCTTTCACATTACTGTGAATCCTCCCACAAGTCAGGAGGATCTGACACTGAAACAATTCTCTACTGATTTCTCTCAGCTAGCACAGAGAAAGACTGAAAATGGGAGACCTTCCAAATTTCCAGTTCCCTAAAACGGTAACATTTTCTTTTCTTAAATGCCACAGCTTCAGTTTCACTAAGGGAAGCAGAAGAGAAGACTGGTAGAAGAATAATTATTAAAGCTAGATCTGAAATTATTCCAAGTCTGTGAATCTGCTCCTTTGCAGGAAGACAATGCTGAACCCCCAACAGCTTCCATAGCTCCTTTCTTTGCTAAGGTCCTCTAATGGTAAATTGAAAGCCCATCACCAAAACTCACCTGAATTCCAATGTTTACACTTGATTTTGAATCCAAGTCCAGATTTAAAGAAGATAAAGGAGGTCTGTCCATGCACAAAAGTATCCTGGGATGGCTAAATATAATTAAAAAGCACTTGATTAAACTTTCATGAATAAACTCAAATTTTAGTTATCATCTGGCTTTTCTGACACTCTAATGATGAAAGATGCAAGGTGTAGGTATTACAGATACACAGGTGTCTGTCATAAGTAATAGAAATCATTAATATTATTATTAATGTGCCTTACACCTAGAGGCTCTAACTAAGATGAGTCCCACTCGTTGTGCATGCAGTCAGACACTGCAGTTTGCCTCAGAAGTATAAAGTAAAGGCAAATAGACAGGACCAGGGAAAAGGCAAGGCATACAACAGGATCAATCTTGGGCATTTTCAGAGGATGTTTTTCAGAGAAAGCTGAATTATCCTTGATTTTCTAAGGAAGACCGAGAGCCTACTTCTTTTATCTCATTGAAAAGCTCATCCTAACAGACTTGTCTGAGGCCGTACAGGAAGCCCATGGACAGGGGCAAAACCTGGGACAGCAATGAAACTCAAATCTTTAGAATTCTTTGGCACAGAAATAGTGTTTCTTCATACAAAGAACGGTGTTTGGGTTCATGTCTAGCATAGATTAAAGAGTGGTGGATAAACATCTATCTTTGTTGCCACCACAATCATGAATTTTAAGGGTTAGTCATCCCTGAGACCTGGAATGGCTCATTCACGTGAGACAGAAATATTTCATTCAGCCTTGCACTCCTAGAAGGCTGACACTCCTGGGCAGTGAAGCTTCTTTTTTTTCCTTTCTTTCCTTTCTCAGTGAGTGATCTTAACTGCATTTTCACCAAAACAGAGATGCGATATCTCACAAAGTGGTGCACTGCATGTTTCTGCCGGCATTCATTGGCTGTGCCTCGCGTGTAGGGCAAAGGCTTAGCCTCTAAGATTTGTTGGCAGCCTCCTGCTCTTTGTTCTTCAGAATGTGAAAATAGTGTAAATAGCAGCATCTGCAATTGCTCCTGCTGCTCTGACTGCCAGCCAAGTCAGATCCCCCTCCCCTCGGAGAGCAGTCCACATGCTGCACACAGGACTGGACTGGGGAGGAATTATATGCGGTGAGAGTGCAGCCTCAGGAGTGCTGTGAAGAATACGGGCCATCAGACAGGAAGGCAGATAGACTGCCTCCGAGTTCGGCTATTCCCAAATGAAATTTTAAAAAAATCTCTTCCCCACATCATGAGCCTTATATATTTTTTTAGGATTTTTGTGTCTAAATCTATCTTGCTACCAAAAATGCTTTCAAGAAAGGGAGAGAATAATTCACTCACTGTTTCTCTTGTGCAAGGAGAACTCTATTCCAAGAGCAACCAACCCTTCTGTCATGATCTTATACCTTCCTGTACAGATTCTTACACTGAACACATCATGACTGTTCAGAGATTTCAGCAGCTGGGTTCATGTTCACTGTTTTTCTGTTTATGTAGTGGGTTTAAGCAATTTTAAACACGTGTGTAGAAATGAAATTTTAGAAATGCTGAAAAATTATTAGTGCTTTTTTTCCACACATGCATACATGCGTACTATATACTATATATACATACCTGTCACAGCAGATACTTTTCCTCTCCATCTCTGGTTGAAAAGAGAGTTAAGTTCTTTTTAATGTGAAAAGCAATTAAAAATACCTGTTTGTCCATTTAAAATCTGCAAAAGAAGTGGAACAGTGTATAGGCAGAGAGAGACGTTCATATACTGTCTACAACAAGGGAAGCTGGCAAAGAGCCCTGGAGCCAAATCATGTCTCAGAGAGATGCTGTTGATGGAAGGGTTCTGCAAGCTTCTTTCTAACTAGCCCTATCTAACGGTGCCACCCCAAAAGCAAACCCTTCTCACATAAAAAATGGCATTATAAGGTCAATGACACAGATGAATTGTCAAAGTATCTCATAGGCAGGCAGCCGGCTGGACTCATTGTCAGCTGATGGCAAAGTTTAAGCCTCAAAGTTTGTAAAAGGCTTCAAGTTCTGCCTTGGCTACATGGCTTCTGTCCTAAGCTGATGCTTCATCAGGAAGTTCTTATTTTGCAAGCAAAAACTTTACATTTTTAAGCAAAATATTAATTATATTTTAAAATTTTCTTTCTAACCTCTCCTCCTTTCTCCTTTATTACAATCTTTCAACTCTAAACCAGCAGGATAACAGCCACACTTGCTTCCATCTTCAGAAACCTGAGCTTCATTGTGAGCCTAGTTTAACACCAAGATTCACAGCTTTCAACTACTTTACTCTCCTGTATTTATTTTTTTATTTGCATCATTCCAACACATGCCAACCTCTAGCACATAAAATGCTTGGCTCAGAGGAACAGATGTATACAGCTGCACTGTAATTGTATAAAAAAACCCCACGCTAATAACTCTTCAGTGCATTCAAAAACTCTGCACATTGCAGAAGTCTGGGCAGATTGGCACATGATGCAGAGGTAGAGATTACACAGTGCTTAATGGCTAAAACTGGAGCACTGTATGGCCCAAAGACACTCACTTTACATTCAAGAGAATGAGACTTCTTTTTTCTTCTTCACAACAAGTGGATTTTAACCCAACAACACTAGAATATTTGAGGAAAGCCAAGTGTGCATTATGTAAACACAGAGAACTGCAGTGGGAACCTAAACTTAAGAGCTATGTTCTTTTAGCAAGAAGGAAGAAACACCCTATGGGAGAAATGTCCAATCAAAACAGCTCAGATTTTTAGTGCCAATCACTCATGTATGAGTTACAGACCAATCATTCCTTGTAGAAATTATCTAGCCAGTAGTTTTGAACAGTGAGTCCATTTTCAGGAATTTGTGAACTGTTCTTTGGGAAGAAAAAGGCGGGGGGGGGGAATGCATTAAAAAGATAGTTGCTTTGAAATTATCTGCCCAAGTGTCTTCCTGTGTGCAGTCTGAAGATAGCTTTTCAATGTTAAATCTGCACAGACTATGCTATAAGATTTTCTATGGTTTATGTGAGTGAAAAACTGAAAATCATATTGAAAAGTAGTGTTCTTATTTGTACAAAGATTATCACATTTGCAGTACAGATCTAATATTCACAAAGGCAGGCAGAATGGCACATGCTGTGAGCATACCATTCCGGCTTAAAAGCTTTAATTCAGGAAAGTTGCTCTATTGAGGAAAAAGGAACATAAGCACTTGCCTAACAAGGAGTGTTTAAACTGCTTTCCTAAATAAGGATAGATTGGAGCACACACTTAAGTGGTTTCCCACACCAAGGGATTACACCTCCAACAATTTTATGAATCAATTTTGAATCTGATTTAGGGAAACAGGACCGTGCCCATTCGTCCTCTGGATATGCACTCCTCTTGCAGCCACACATGGACATGTGCCGTGAGCTGTGCATTCAGTGGCCCCTTGAAGGACCAGGCTCAGACCAGTGCCTGCATGGGTTGATTCCCTGGATACAGCTGCCACACACTGTAAATGCAGTGGTGTGGCCAGCAAATCAGTCAGCCATAACCTACCCTGCAAACTGCACAGGGGTGAACTAGGGAAAACTTTTGTAGAAATACATAACATCCCTTCTAGACCTGTAAATGTAGCCTCAGTTTTTCCCATGTGCTGGTAAGTTGGAGACACAAGGAATCTTCTTTAGGTTGTCCAAGGTCTGCTAAGGGGAAAAGGATCTGCAGTCTTGGAGAAAATGAAGGTTTGTATCTCTACAGTGGAGAACCTTTTCTTTTGCTCATCTGAAGCTGAGGCAGTGCAGGTATACAGGTTGCACCCAAGGATGTTAACCACAAGAGAGGATCAAATAAGATACGTATATGTGATGAAAAACACAGTACATAAGAAAAAAAAGAATATACATTTACACACACACACACAAAGATTCAAAGCATTTTTTTGTCCCTATTGACAATAAGCACATTGGCTGAGAATATATTTTCCTGTAGCTTTTGGACTTCTCTAACATTTTCAAACATTAGGGGCAGCATCTGGAAACTAAGATGACAGACACCACCCTTGAGCAATACTGGTTTGCCACTGACCTCGTGCACCAGTCAAAAATAATAGCCTGCTCCATCTTTTACCCTGGCACGTGACTTCAAAAAAATCAAACAAGCGTTTCTCATTACACTTATTAAATTTGAGTATGGCTTGTTATTAATTGACTGAGGTAAAACAAAACCCTCTCACTGTAAAACATAATTATTTAAGCTAAAGTGCTGATGACTTAAAATGTCATGTTATAGCATATAATCTATGCTGAAATGAAAGATAGAAACACCTCCTTTGGCCTAATTGCACTGAATTCAGTGCATTTGTTATGACCAGAAAAGTGAGACTTGAGAGGAATGCAGGATATGGGTGCTGTGTTTTATCAGTCACCAGACACCAAGGTTTACCCACTCCTATGGAAATAGCCCATCAAGGATTTACAGCAATGTGCAAAGCCTTCCAGGGCCATGCCTACGACTAATAAAAGAGGAAATAAAAGTATTTACCTCTAATGTAGGAGCAGCACGGTAGGATTTGCTTTATGTATGTCCTGAATGGTGTTTGTGGCCTGGTGGCTTTCTTGCAATCCCTTTCCTTCTTAAGCAGCTTCTAGTTTTCTGGTTACTTTAATTTGGAGGGGAAAGAGCTTCCTATTGGTAAATAATTCATCTATCATACTTATATCTTAGATTTATGAAGAGACTTTTTTTCACCAAAGAGCATTACAAATGACTGGCTAGTTCACCCCTTCCGATTTTTGCCATGAAAGAGAAAGTTGGTTCAAATAGTCCAGAAATCTGTCAGAGGAGGAGGGAGTTGATCATGGCACTGTCATCCTCCCTTTTGCCTGTAGCTGGAAGAATGGCTGTGTGTATGAATTCTGCCTGACCGGCGGTCCGCTGAGATTTGGGGCTGAGATTTTACTGAGTGAGAGCTCAAGTAAAATGTGTGTTCTGGGCAGTCATGAACCCAGGAGGAGCAACATTATATGTGGCATAAATGTCTGATAAATCCACATGGGAATACACATGGAAGCAATGACTTGGCTTAATCAATAGTAGCTGCTAAATTCACTTTTATGCTATTGTATCTCATGAGGGCATGAGGTGTTTTGGCACATAATGGGTGCTACAGGGTCTGTGGCAAGCAGTGTAGTTTGGAGGAAACACTGTAAAGGGTCTCAGCCTTTCCCCAAATGCATCAAAAATTTGTGGGGTTTTACTCGAGTCTCCTAATGTTAGTATCCTCATAAATTTTTGTGGCTCAGGTAGAGGTGCTCAGGGTTAAATCACCAACGACTAATGATGAGCACTGTGCAGCCTCACCTTTATGCACCTTCTGAGCGAGGCAGAGTCAAACCCTAAATTATGCATCTAGGCTCCCTTTCAAAATCAGAAAAGTCTGCTGCCTGAGAGTGTCTTGTCACAAGCTGACACGCTGAGCCAAGAACCAGTAGGAAATGGTTTATCCAGTTACTCTGTGAGGATTAATTATCATGGGGACTAGTCCCTAGGTCTCCTTTTATCCTGCCAAACTTTTTAACCAAGGGTTAGCAAATCACTGACATTTTTTCCCCCTGCTTTATTTATTCAGTGCCCTTTTCCCCCTCTTTTGGTGGTGAATACCACCTCCCCTGTCAGGCCTCCTCTGCAGGAGGGGATATGAACTGAGTCATCTCCATGACAGAGTGTAAGTCCATGAGCATGTGCTCCAACCCTTAAGCTGGTGGACAGACCTTTGCTTGTAGGAGAGATGGCTGAGGGAGGGGGAGAAGAAACAGTTCCTTTTTCCAGGGGGCTCTGAAAGGACACACATATGTTGGGCATGCTTGGAATATGCATTGAAACAGTAAAACATTTCCACAGAAGCTATTTATCATAGCATGAAGACATGCCCTTACAAAAATTCACTTGCGGAAAGCTGGTAGGGTCCCCCTTTGCACTAGCACTCATGCCCCTATCCTTTCTATTCTGCAAGGTACAGAAAAGCACAACCAGAAAGGACATCAAGAGGTTTTTGGTTTTTTTTTTCCTGCCTTGACATTGCCCTACAAAGGAGAATATTTTCTTTTTCAGCTCCTCCTGTGTTTCAGACATTGGTACTTGCCTTCTAATGCTGCTCTTGGCATTGAAAGGGGATTACTGTAGTGGATCCTGCTTGTGACAGAATGGAGCTTGACAATAAGCAGAGAAATGGCATCCTAAGCAAAGGGGATTTCACTGTAAGCATGTGCCTTTATTGACAATGTTCACTGTCAAATCCTTCACCAATTCAGCTTGTTGATTTACATGGCACAAAACAGGGGGTTTCATCTTAATTCTAAAGGTATATAATCTACACATTCTACGAAACTTCTATTTGCAGTCAGGAAGACAAAATTAAAACCCTTCCAGCAGAATGGAAGGTTTATGTGGTGTTCACATGGACACCATGGACCCGTACACACACCTTCCATAACATAGGTTTTCCAGGCACCTATTTACTAGCCTACATTGGAACCAAGACCAGCTGCTGTAGGCATAGCAAAACTCAGAGAAGAGCGCTTCTACCTCTGTGGAGCTTGAAGCTAGGCTCACCACCACTCCATAAGCTCTGTGGAGCTCCAGGGTGGAGGTGGCTTTATGGAGGGCTCAGGGAAGGGCTAGGGAATGAGGGACTCAGAGTATGATAACACGTAAATAATCTGTGTGATGTATGACCTACCAGTTCAGCTGAAACCAGCTACCCTTTCTTCCCAGAGCAACTGCTCCCTTTACACAGGCACAACAGCAACAGATCTCCTTTCTGCATAGACCTCTTTAAATGTTGGCAGCATTGATGCTGGGACTTAAGAACACATGGGCATATTCATGCTAGGACAGAAGTATTAGATCTGTCACAGTAATGTCTAGTGCATCCAGAATGCTTACGTATGAGCACCTAAATGACACTGTCCCCTTCTCCTTTTTTTTTTTTTCAGTAGAGGAAGATCATCCAGAATCAACCCAGTAAAAAGAATTGTCATAAAATCTCACACCATTGACTTGTAAATGGAATTGAATCTGTGGAGTCTACATAATGATCCTATCAAAAAGGGAAAGAGCTATCACATTCATATAACAGATGAGATATGAAATGACTACTATGGCAGATGAACACCCCAGAGGTATTTTGCTTTATTCTACTCACTGCATTTATATCTCCAGTTTCTCTAATTTTAGTTATTTTTTTTCCTCAGGTCTCAAGACAAGAACAGAAAGACTTTCTTTTCTTCCTTTCTTTCTTTTTTTCCTTTTTTTTTTTTTTAACAAATAGCCTCATACAGAAGTCAATAATATAAATACTTATGTTTCCAAGGTCAGTGCTGGGGCTTTATTAAAACTGATTTTTCACAACGCATTTCTCTGCTGTTGCTTCTGCTGTTGCTGCTAGAAACCTTCCAGTCATTTCCCCTTCTCTATAACTGTCATTTGGGTTCCTGAGAAGTTAAAATACTTGCAGCAGACAGGGGCCAAGTAGTGACAGGCTCACCTTTCTCACTAAAGAAATTGGCCTGCTTAGGAAAATCAGATGCAAAGCCCTCCTCCCTCCCCTTCTAACCCTCACACATTCCTTTACATCTCTTAGCTCCATCCCTTTCCCCCTTCTCCACCGGCCCCCTCTGCTCAGCATTTTGATTAGCGACTACTTAAAATAATCAGAACAGCCACTTAACTGGGAGTCTCACACTCGCACCTGAAGCTAAAACACAGTGTCATAAAAATGAAAAGTCATCAGAATCGCGAAGACTGCTGTTTGCATGCAGCTGCCAGAAGAATATATTCATACAGCAGTGAATGTGCAGCACTGCTGTTAGTCAGCACGGGCAGGATTAGTACACAGACCCTTCTATCACTGCCCTTCAGGGATTCACACCCTGGTTTTAATTAGGGTTTGTGCCTGGTTCTGCATCAGAGAGATGCTGAGTTAAGTGCAGCCCCAGTGTATTGCGCTGGACAACCTCTGTCTGTATGGAACATGCTCCTGCTGTGGCATACAGAGCACGCATGCACACCCCTCACAAACACTCTCCTACCCCTTTTTTATACATTATTGCCAATACTGCAGTGCACAAGTTAGAGGGTACTGGTTAAACCATGTGTTTTGTACTTATTAAACACTGCTGGCCACAGGGAATGAAATGAGCCAGGGCTCATTCATAGGAAGTGTTTTTGGCACTCTGTAATTGTATAGAACAATATCATCCAATATGATGTAATGAAGATCTATGGAAAAAAACTAGCCTTTTCATTTGAAGAGAATGCCAGTGTGTTTTGATTTTTATTTAATTCACTGACAGGTTGAGAGATGAAAAGTACGATGTGATCTTCCACCATATTCTATATACCACTTAAGCCCTATACACATGTATATTCTGTATAAACATACATCAGTAAACCAGGTAAAGAGTGGAGAGCAAAGAAAGAGAACAAGAATTTGAGAGCTAAAAGTGTTGCTAAATCAATTCTTCATGCCTCTTTCCCTTTACAAAAAGGAGGGGAAATGTCCCATACTGTGCCCAAAGCATAAACAGTAAACTTTGAATTACAAAGTGGTACTGAAAGAGTAGTGCACCTAACCTTAATCTTATTTAAAGTCTTTTATTCTCTGTCATTGTTTTTGTTTAAAAGGCCCGCAAAGAAGGTCGTGAAATGAGTATAAGCTACCTGAAAGAGCAGTTATCTCCTATATGAATAAATATTTAGAGACCATCCCTGAGTCTTCTGTTGTCAATGGAATTTTTTCCATTGATTACAGTGAGCTTGGATAAGACCTTTAGGCAGTTGCCTAAAAGGAACAGTTTTGCAACTTTATATTTATATTTTCTACTTAGATTAGTGAATGAGTAAAAACAGACACAAATTAGGAAAGCCTTGCAAACTCAGAACAAGTAGAGTGACTCTTATTGTGATAACTTGCTTCCCTTGTGCTGGATTCATCTCACCTTCCTCAGCGTTTGTTTATGGCTGGCAAGAGGGATGTGGGCTTTGTGCAGGGCAGTGCTGCACACAAGAGAACAGCACACCAGCAAACCAGGGAGAGAAAACAAACAAAATGCCTGCCACCAAGAACAGCACTGAGCATGGGGTCACTATGAAGGGTAGCCTACATGGATTTTTCATGTAGAAAAATTTTCCATCTTTGTCCCCTTTTTCGTATTGACCATTTTTACTTGCATGATTGTGGTGAACTGCAAATCCTGCACTTTTCAGTGATTTCCTTGTAACCTGTGTCCCTGTGTGAATTTTGTTCAGGAGAAATACAGAGAGGAAAGCAGAAAAATCGCAAATTTGAGAGGGTATGAGGGAGGGAAAAGGCTAGAAGGGAAGAAGGTATGAGATGATCAAGCACAACCAAGGAAAAAGCATGGAAATGTTTGTTTGCTTATAAGCAAGATCCAAGAATTCCCCAAATCACAAATAGCAAGTTTGACTATGAGGCTAAGACTAAATTCAAATCCAGTTAAAGACTAAGGGGAAAAATCTAAAAGATCTCTACTCCTTCAAAGGTTGAGAAGATCACTCTGAAGTATGAGCAAGCAGACTGAGAAGAATAATGAAGCAGAAAGGAAACATAGCACACATTGTTTAAAGAAGGAATGAGTTTTAAAAGCCTGTTTCTCATTTTGTTTTCTTCCAGCACCTCTCCCCACAAGACAAGAGAGAGAAGTAGAGCAGAAGGCCCCATTACTTCTTTCTCCAGCAACTTTGGTACCTGCTTACTACTGATTTTGCAGCCTTCACTACTTCACTTAGCTTGCACAGAGGACATCCAGGGTCCCCTTCCTCATACCATGGGCCCCTAAGACAACTGGCCCATCAGTCCTGCACCAGTCAAGTTGGCACCCAGTGTGCAGCAGGTGGTGGTCGTTCTCCTTCCAACCCTCTGTCCTGGGGAAGCAGAGGGAAACCCACTGTGTTTGCCAGCGTGACGGAGCTCCAGGGAGGTGGAAGTTGTTGAGCCAGATTATACAAGCACCCAAGGACTTGTAAAGCTTTTATTGGCATTTAAATACATATTTAGGGTCTGTTCTCCATACATAGTATTTAATTTCCATGCCTGGTTATTTGCTGTTATTGAAGTCCATGATTAAGGATCTTAAACCCCCTAATTTTATAAGATCCTATGCACAAGAATATCACTGAAAGACCAAGGCTTTGTCACCTTGGTGCGTGAGGGGGAGTCCAGGTCCAGGTAGTCCAGTATAATGACTAACTTGGGTCTGTACCTCTTTCATACAAGAGCCTACATGGAAATACTAGGAGACTCCTGATTTGGGTTTTTACAAGTTTGTACAAAAGGGAGGGAAGATGGTCTGACAAAAACCATTGACTCCAGCTCTTTAAAAGAAGAAATTTACCATATATACTGCAACCAGATCTTCCTACCACTGTAACGTGGGCTGCAGGTTCCTCTCTTTGTCATGCCGACAGTGTCTCTGTTCTGAGCAGAATTGCCTCATCTTAACTCATTCAGATGTCCTTCCTGTGAGTCAGAAGCATGAACACATCGACTGATGCCTCCAGTCCTCCTGCTTCTTACCCAGCCGCTCAGCAGGGACACACAGCCTCTGGCAGAGGACAACACTGATTGTGCATCCGAAGGTGGTGGGAGGAGACCACACTGGGAGAGCAAAGAGTGACATGCTTTGTCACCTTGCAAGAGTTGCTATGTAGTTTTCCTTCTGCTTTTCTAAGGCTCTGCTCACCTCCCACAGTCTAGACCCAAACAACATTTCATTTCCCCAATGGGATACAACCTGCAGGTAGCAGGTAAAAATTCAGGGAGCTGCTCACTCAGAGTCATTCACTTGCATTGGGTTTTCAGTGCTTTCTCACGGGAGAGCTTTTGAGAAGTCTTTCTCACACTCTCACATCTAAAAGTGCTTTGCTCGTCAGAGAGGTTCAGGCAGGGCAGGTCTTAGCAGTAGTATTTCGTGTGGAGGAAGAACTGCACCACAGCTAACAATAAGCACTTCTTCAAGAGCTAATTGAAGATAGAATGTATAACACCATCTGTAACCAGCCATCTGGTGATTCCCAATAACACTGCCTTCCACACCACAAGGAGGGGAGGAATTTATAGAATAGCAATCTAGTTTGAACAATCTGATTTGGATAAAACGTGAGCCCCTCTTTGCCACCTCCTCAGCCATTATCTGTATTCAAAATGTGTGAAACCGCAGCTCTTGTGAGGCTTTAAAATAATTGCTATAGGACTATGAATAATAATGATGATGATAATCAGAAATATATTTATTAGTTACCTTTGAACTTTCAGATTCCAGCTGGACAAGATGCAGGAAACTAAAACCTCAGGAGAGTCTTTTTTCACAGAAATGTCAGACCAGTTTTGCATTCCCAGGGGATAGTGCTAGCAGAGATAAGTATCTAAAGTTAGGAATGATTATCTGAGTTGAACTTAAAAACCTTTTGCAGTTCACCATCATTCCCTATGTCTTCTCTTACTAGTACATGGAGGGACTGTAAATTAATGGCCACCAACCTGTCAGTTATGAATCAACAATATATTTTACTCACAGGAATGCAAAATCAAAACAAATCTCCCTCAAACACCAGTTGTTTCTGATGTGCTCTTGGAAGACAAAAACATCTGACATTATTTTTGCCACATATCATTAGTGAAATTTGAACCTGTGCTGAATCCTCAAGCGGCCTTTTCTTTAAACTGTGAGAGAATTTTAGCAACTGCATTTGGTACCCTTGCAAACACAGGCAGAGACTGGTAATATGGACAGACCTTCACTTTGAGCAACACAAATGGCACCAACTATAATAAATATGAGGAGTGATTCCCAAACCGAAGACTGGCAAATAGTTACCCAGCTGCTACAGAAATAGCAAGATAGATTTTTTTTTTTTTAAAAAAGAAAAGAAATTAAATGAAATGGATATTAGCTGGAAACATCTGTGTTCACCACAGAGCAAAATGCATATTCAGCAGCCAGTTTATTGGCTCTTTAGAGGATGTGAATGGTGCATTGTAAATAATGACACGCCTGTAATAAATTCCCAGTAAAAAAGAGAGGAGGACTGAGCCTGTTCCTCCCACAATTCACATTTCTGGGTCCCTGCTGTGAGTGATGATTCACAGCAGTCACAAATTCCTGTTTTCAAAATGCTATTGTATACTCCAGGGCTTTCATTAAGTTTTACACTAGCAAGGGAAATTTAAAACTTGAGAGAGAGAGAGAGAGACTCTGTGGTGACATTCATTTAACACTCACTGTACTGCACTGATAGATGTGATAGGAGGGTGCATGTCAGAAATCAGTCTGTGTTGCTTTCTTTAAATGTAAAGAATGGTGCATGAAACCCTGACAGTGTGTAAGAAACAATTCAAAAAACCACCAAAATTGTGACTTGACAGCTTTTGTGTTTTGGAGGTGTATAAAACATTGCATAAATGTATTGGGCTTCAGCATTTAATTTGTGCTCCTATGGGACAGGCAGCTGTCTTAATTTCCTACTTGATGCAAGTATATCAGGTCTGTGAGTGCTATGTATAAAAGATGTACTGTTCCAGTCTCACAGTTCCAGGATTGAGCTAGCTGCAAAGAAAGATCTCATTGCAGAGGGTATACCTCTTCCTGTCAAAGCTGAGTATCAAGATGTGCAGATGAATTTTTGCACCCTGACCAGGGAATTCCTAGAACATCATTCTGGTGCATGGAGTTCCAGCATACTCCCTCCACTGGGCCTTTCACCTCCAGGACATGGTTTTATATTCAGTCTACATCATTTCAGCCAAACGGTTGTTTTACAGCTGCAAAGCGCACTAATGAGATGAGTTTTTGGCAGACTCACAAAGTTCTCAGTGCCCAGAGTTACACATGTTGTACACTGTCTGCTGGCTACCTCTGTTTGCACTTAAGGAGGCACTGTAAGAATTTTTTTTAGCAGAGAATATATTGCCCAGTAGCTAAAAGCTTCTTCTCACATCAGCAAATTTGCCATACCCCATTCATTTAGAAAGGAGGCATCCTTATTCTTGGCTAAATTAAGGGCAGATTTTCCAAGAACCAGGGCCAAATTCTTCTCCTTTTTTTTTTTTCCCCCAAGTTCAATTTCATCTTTTCATTGGGATTTCTCAAGCAAAGACAAAATGACTGTGTCTCTCATATGGCTGTAGAATATTTCACTGCTTCTTTTTTTGCTCTGAAATTTAAAACCTTCTGTCACAGTTTTTAGCTATAATTACTGAGTTCATAGTTTCACATTGAGAGCTGCACCCAACACAGGTATGAAGACATAGGAGCATGAAATAAAAGCTGTTCAGATTCTGCCTAATAAAAATCTGTAACACTTCATCAAGATCACAGGCTTATTAATTTCAGGGTCATTTTAAGACAGAATTTCTGAAATTTGCGCCATTTTCCACTTTAAACAAGCGATTGGCATAAATCTTGGAAACAGATCTATTACATTTAATTAAAATACAAACAGAAGTGAAAATGTTGTTATTTTTCTCTCCCTCACCCTTTGCACTTCTCATTTGCTCAAAAAATGGGTAAAAGTTCAATGTACTTTTTGGTTGTGTCTGAGTTTTGCTTTAGAAAAGTACGTGTAAGGTGGGAAAAAGCTTGAAACATTAAGTAGTCAACTAGTGGCACTTCATTAATTTGCTTTGTTCAGGAACTGGAGCAGGGAAAATGTACTGCTCTTAAAGCACTGGGCTACAAGGCTTCAGAGCAGCATCTACATGATCTTATCCCAGCTCCACATCTCCTTTCTTTCCCATGCAAACGTCCCTGAGGCTATCCAGCCCTGCATGACAACACTCCCTCCACACCTCACTCCACCCTGAGCCAACATTTTGGGAGCCAGCAGTGCAGGATTTGCAGCTCCATACCACTTATTTAATTTTCCAGGGAGTACCACCTCATCTTTCTTGGAGGCTGCTGCCTGCCAGCCAGCTGCCATTTTGTGCAGCAGCGTTGTTAGAGCGTGTTTTGGAAGAGTCAAGCCCTGCACGCTCTCAGAAAAGGTGCTATTTTTGGTTCTTCTCTTCCTTTTTTCTCACCTACGCTGAGGAACTACAGCTATTCAAACTGACTGCCTCTGCCTGCTTGAGGTATGGAAAACAATTTTTTTTTTCTTTCTGGGTTAGGTGGAAGAGCAGAGTGTCACAGAGCTGCTGCCAGCAGGAGAATGGTCTGTGGGTCACTGCCCAAGCTCTGCAGATGGGGTCTGGTCTGTAGGACAGTGGTGCAGCAGACATTCTGGATACTTTCTAATGCTGCACCCAAAGGAAGCAATAAGAACCGGGAGAAGCAGACAGGTTTCATTTTTGCAAAATAGTGTTTTTCTTGGGATCTTTTTGCTTGTTTTGTTTGTAGGGTGGATAAGAATTTCTAAAAAGAGTTGGTGTTAAATGTCAGGTTCACTGACAGAAGATCTGTTAAGCTAGGTAGTGTGCTGATGGTATTTGTTTTCCAAAATAATATTCAGAGACAAGTTTTTAAGAAAGTTTTTTCTTTGCAAGATCCCTCAGGCAGAATAATGGAAACTGCTTGTTGCCCCTTATAAAATGGGAAAAAATTGATAGATACATTTTGGTGGTACTCAGGTATTTACACCATGAATCACCAGAACTGACTTTTCCTTAAACTTCATCATTTGTCAAAGAAATTTTGTCTTGTCTCTAAAGTTTCATAGGTGTCTCTCTTCTTCTGTGTGACACCATAATAATTAAGTTCATCTGAAGCTCTCAATGGTATAGAGCCCTGATTTTAATTTGTGGTCCTTGGTGGGAAAAGACTTTCACTTGGGAGTTTTATTGGTCTGAGAAAGCCAAAGCCTTTTGAATGCCACGGTATACTCCAAAACATGTTTTCTTGATGTTTGTGATAAGAGGAGCTGATGCAGATCCAACCGGGAGAGACCATCACTGCAAGTTAAGATGTGAAAACTGGATTTGACAGAGCAAGTATTGTTTGCTAATTTAGCAGATAATTCCTTGCATAGGCAATGCAATGCAAATATATGTGTGCATTAAGAACCTGAAAAAAATGAATTAATGTTCCTTTCTTCAGATCCTAAGCACTGTTTATATCTCCATTTTAAGCTAAACCATTTTAAATCATCCATTTTTTAAAAGCTGCTCAATGTAATAAGGATGTTTTCCAATATTACTTCTAATATATTTTTGGATTATATTTCATAAAAATAATTCACATATTTTCTTCCAATTCTAGGAATCTTTTTTTTCCTGTCTCAAGGTGACTTTGAGCCTTGTCACTTTATTGCAGACTTCAGAGGTTTTCATCACCCTGTTTGCAAGTACCATTTCAGTGGTTAATCACATCAGGGACAGCTGTCTCTGGGGTGCCCTTTTTGATACTGGGATGGAAAAAGCCTTTAAAGACCATTCCTTTGGTGCTCCAAGCACAAAATCAACCGCTGACATATGCCCGGCAGACAGGGGAAGCCAGTAAAATGATATCGCAGCTATGAAATGGGTTCAACTACTTTTGTCTTTTTTTTTGTCTGTTTTTTTCCTATTCCAATAAATTTTTTTGAACTTACCCCACCATCATTGATTCTACCCCAAGAGAAGGAAGCAGAAAATCAGTCACTGTGAGAGTCTGAAGCATTTCACAGCAAACTGCTTTCACCTCCCAGGAGAAACTGAAATATGTTCCCAAATAGAGGACTTGGAAACTTTTCTCTAAATTGCAAGAATGTGAATTATTCCTGTTGGAGACAGAGCATGAGAGAGAAGTGAGAAGAGTAGCTGCAGTTTCTCATCACAGCCTTATTCTTCCCTTCACCACTTATCAACATGTAAACTTTGTTTTCTCGGGAGTAATGATTTTACAACCTCTAGGGACAATAGGAAATGTCAGATAAGAGACTCATTACACATCAAGTCAGCCCAGTCTGACAAGACTGGAACAAAATTCAGGAAGAATGAGTAGAGTTTTAGATGGTTATGTTTTGTTTAAAAGTGGCCACTAAAGAATAATATAATGTGTTGGGGTTTTATTTAAACTGTATGCTCACTTTTTAAAAAATCTCTTTGTATTACAACAGAAGACTGAAAAGAGAACTCTTCATTCAATGCTGCCATCTCATTTTCAACTTCGGGGGTGAAATTCAGCTGCAAAGGAAAGTTCAGATCTAAACTTTGAGTCTCCTGTTTATCTCTGACTGCATTCCACCACACATTGCAAAAGGAGGTAGCTGGCAACACATATGTATAGCTTTTGGCTACTGTATAATGGATTTTGACACAGGCCACAATGATGATGACCTGTGTGAAGTGGACACCTGTTATGAAATCTCATATGATTTTGCAAAGGGCTCATGATAAATGTTGTCAGTTGAACAGTGAAGCTCTACAGGCCATGAATTTGTAATGGGTTTCTTGGTTGTGACTATTTGTGCTGGGATATATAGATTGTGAAATGAAATCCAGATGATAGCCAAATTCCTATTCCTGTTCTGCAATGTCACAAGTCATGCAAAGAGGATGAAAAAAGTCCTCAAACCTTGTGCTTTTAAAGGAGTTTACATTGATGGTACCGACTGAGGGTGCTTTTTGGAGGTCATCAGTTTATGTAAATCAAAACTTGCTTGAGACTCTTAACACTGGCTGGGTTTTCTTAGTGATAATTGCCCTGTGTATACTAACCAGTATATGCAGCCAGGTCCTCATCATTACAATAAACTGTCTTCCTAGCCTGAGATGAAAAGGCACGACACGTAGTTTGCACGGAGAAAACCCAGGTGAACAAAATGGAATAAGAACTATCTTTTTCTCTGTGCTTCTGTGCTTCTTCCTTCCTGATTGTCTCAGATTCAGCAGAACTGCTTTGAACATTCAGTGGTTGATCACTAAAGAACTGATTTTGCCTGTAAGTCAGCTCTGCTTTCATGATGGTTTCAACTGTGCTGGTGTCAAATGAACATGGAAACCACAGGATCTTAAATGACTGCCGGCAAGGCCTAGCAGATTTACCACTTCCCTATTTCATATCCGATAAAATGAGTCTTATAAAAATGAGCAGTAGTGTAGGGCCCTACTCAACATATGAGCAAAGAAAGCAGGAAAAAAAATGATGCAATAGTTCCACAAATGTAAGGACCACAAACGCAAAACTAAAAGTTGATCAGTATAACTAAAGTAACCACAGGGATTGTTTACTACCCCAGGTACTGATTAACTCTGATCTGGATAACAAGTTAATCAGCCTTCTATAGTCAGTTTCACTAGGACTGACACCCACTTTATTTCAGTGATACCCAGTGTAAATGTTGTGTGTATAAAGCAAGTCGAATACCCCAAGCCCCATGTCGTGTGCAGATGCACACACCATAGTGATTTCTGACTCTTATAAGGACATGGATTGTGTGGAGACTATTTTCAGAACTCTGTCTAGTCCACACATTGCATCTCAACCAGTACTTCTCGTTCTGAGACCAGGACACAAAGACAGACAAAGAACCTGCTGATCAAAAATGAAAAGGTGTTTACATTAATTATGTACAATTACATTTTCCATATTATATTGTCACAAGCTTAATTACAGGGACACTCCATAAGTTCAGAGGAATGTCTTAATCAGGAAGAGCACCCTGTCATGAGCTGTTACATACATTGGGCAGCCTGAACACAAGCAGGGGTAGGTCCTCTCAGGTGATATAATAATTTTGTATACAGCCCTTTTCCATTCAGTTAATCCAACAGGCAAACAATGCTCTTTGTGCCATAGTCAGGCCTAGAGATAGAAGAAAGACCCAGCGAGACAACAGATACATATAGACACTGCAAAAATGTTTGCTGTGACCAAAAAAGAGTTCAGATGGTCAGCTTCCACTCTAGCCTTCCGAAGCATAAGTTTTACTTTTTTCAAAGCATAAAGTCAGTAATAATAACAAATACAATAGCTCAAGAGATAAGAGTGTCTTAGGTGATAATAAATCACACAGCACCTGTCCATTCTCAACCAAATTGGCTCCAGCCCTTGGTATTTTTTAAATTATTTTCTGATGTAAGTTTGGGCTCTTGACTGCATGAAAATTATAAGAAGGTTTGTTTTAGTTCTAAAGGATCTCCTATTCCAACTAGGTAGCTTATTGTCAAGTCAAAGACTATTTGCTTTCAGCTAAGAGTAAAATAATAAATCATTCACTGTTTTCTTGACATGTAACTGCAAATTCCTTTGTTAAAGCTATGTGCTTTCCAGTTGCACTATTATAGATTAATTATTCAATAACAGTTTTGAAGGTGGTGCCTGGTTGAGTATTCACACTCTCACACTACTGAGTGAAGTCAAACACACGTGGTTACTTTCAGTCTGGCTTTAGCATGTGAGCCACTCTACAAAAAGATTGTAAAACAAAGTACAAAGTGACAACCACGGATACCACTCATGCTCCTTGTGAAAAAGACAAGATGAAGGACTGTCTACTGTGGAGAACCAGATGGAGAGGTCCTTATAGATGCTTGGACTTCTGATTCAGACACATCTGCTCGGCGGGATTTATTACTCTCCAGCAATGACAGCCTGAACCACAGCTCACTGGCATCAACATGGGTCTTTCTACTAACTTCAGGGCATTAGGATCAGATGCTGAAGGTAGAGACAAGTCTTCCTACTAACATCACTAGGTGTTAGGTATAGGATATATTTGAAGAGCTGAGCCTAGCTGATTTTACAAGGTTTAGCTTAAAAAAACTATTAACTGCTTTTTGATATATTACTTGGTGGGGTTTTTAATTTAAAATCTGAAACTTATAAGCATGTAAATGCAGTCCAATAAAAGATAACATAAAAGATTCATAAAATTGGTAAGATATTTTAAACAAAAGGAGAAATACACTTCATGGGTATTATAAACACATAAATTATGATCCAAATTACTTTGTTTTGACCATTCAGGAGTGCAAGAACTTTTAGGAAGAGAATTTAGATGGTTGTATATGAAGGTCTGGTCAGAGTCAGGTCTCCTTAGAATTTAGCCTGGTAAAATTAATTGATCGGAGAGGGGAGGGTGTATAAACGTATAAACATTGTCAAAGCAGAAGTTTTGTATTGTTATAAAATACAATACTAAATACAAAAAAATACACAGTGGGTAAGGTCATCATACCAGTTCAAATTTCAAAAAACAGTGGTTTTCTGATGGTACTAATTGCATGTTAGTTTAATACTGTTAGGATGTAGGTTGTAGGGGATTGTACTGGGTAATCTCCAGACGTCTCTTCCAACCTTAACTACTCTGTGATCCTGTGAACTCCAGGACCAGCACTCACACACTCCTGGATATGATGTAAAAATAGTTAACACTGGGCTTTTGGAAACTGGAAAACTAGCAAAGCAAGACTGTTTAGGTTCACCCCACAATATTAAAACATGTCAGAAAACCTAAGCATTAAGCTGCTATGATGTTCTGCATTTATAGTTATTTTATATTGTGTGCTAATGATGAGTATTATTTGCTCACTCCTGTACAGAAGAGAATGAACTGTGTCTTCTGTGTCTTTAGAAATACTGTACATGAGCTGTTGAAATATTTAAAAACACATTTTTTCTAAGTGACATTATTTTGATGATGGGGATGGAGTTACAGAGATTTCACTGAAAGCATGGTGACCGTGTCTCCGAAAGATGCTGAAGTGCATCTCTGAATGTATTTATGAACACTTGGGACCAGGATGACACTGCTGAACACTAGTGTTGTCTTAGTTTCTCCTTATATCATCCATCCAGTCATTAAAAGCAGACAAGTTTGAGCTATCTGCTTTTTCCTAGAACTTATCAGTACAAGCTGCTTGAAGGAGAACTGCCTGAGCTTTCATGTTCAAGAGTGCTCCAGTCATTTGGACTACACCCTGTCCAGCATGCTCCTGTGCACAGCAGAAGCCACAGGTCTATAGAGAAACCTTCCCACTCTCTAGTGCATGTAACCATTTCTGAGCAACCTGAACTTGCCTCCACACCATACAGTTTATGCATTAAGTCCATTTTGTACAAGATACGCTTTTCTACTGCTATTGCAGTTTTGGCAGTACAGTATACTAAAATAACTTTGCACAGGCTTATGCTAAACCCAGCCAATCCCTTTTGTCTCTGCTAAGGAGCAAGCATAAACTCTTAGCTATCATTCTTCAGCAGCTTTTTCTGAGCCTTTCAAGCAACTAGACCTTCTTTGATGAAAGGGCCACAGACTGCATTACACACTTACCTAGGTACACACACTCTTCACTACATGTTTGTTTGGTAGTTGCTGATCCATACAGATATCAGAAAGTAGCTAATGCTTTCAGCACACAGACAGAAAACTTCCCACCTTCCACATCAGCCTCAGAGAATCGCAAGAACAGTGAATCACTATTTGTCATCAGAGACCTTGTGGGTACATTTTGTAGAGAAAGATTTTAGAAGCAGGTAGTCTTTTCTCTTTCAGATTCAGTTCCAAACAGCTGAGGAGGAAACAGCTGTCAGCAGCTATGAAATGAGGAGAAAAGACACTAAAGAACATCAGCACAAATTTGGACAAATTCCAAGAAGTGGGGCATGTAGGTCCTATGTAAGGTTGGACAACGTCATGGGGTTTTGCTGCACACTGTATGTAAGTTGGTTTCCAGGTCTGATGTTCACAGGAATGTAAAATCATTAGAAAGCGTTTGTGCTTATGAATGAAGGCTTAGCTGATTTTCACATCCAGCAATGCAGAATGGCAGCACTGATTGTTGGTAACGTTCCAGTATTTCCAACAGGAACAGAGGCTTTAAGTAGGCTGGAGCAGACCATATATTAACACAAGACAGAGTAAATCATATATTCTGTTTCCAGAAACATACATCAGATGGATAATAATCAGCTCTGGCCAAGATTCACGCCTAACCTTTACTATAGTACATATCTTGGTTTGCACTAACACATTAAAAATATAATACACATGTGAAAAAAGCCCATAAAATTAGGCACTTCTTGTCATTGCATTTTAGCTCCAGTGTTCAGCTAGTGCATATCGTATACTGCAAAATTCAGTGTTCCTTGTTCTGGTAAGAAGATCTTAATATGTCTCGGTATCTTCACAGGTCTCAGCTCTCACCTTGCAAGTGTATGTGCTACGCCTACTTTTATGTTCCCATGTGTATCCACAAAGTGCAGTCAAGCTGCAGCAAAGTCAAGCACATTTGCAAGAAAGGGTAGGGGCACTGGACAGCCATACACAGTTGTTCTGTGTATGACAAAGAACAAATGCAACAAATAGATTATGCAGGATGACTCTCCAGGATGTCATATTCCTCAAATCTAATGCTTTTACAGAAAGTTACAATCTTAATATTTCAAATGTCCAGGCATTTGAACAGTCCTGGCAAAGTTCACTGGGTCTCTGTGCAAGCTTGTCCTTACTAGTTCAGGTCTTGCCCTTTAATTATTGTGAATAGAGTTATTTAGCAGAAAGCAAACACATCTGGGCTTTGCATAACAAATGCAAAGGTATGGCTGCTGCTCCCTACATTTTCCAGTCTGAGGCTAAATCCTGACCACTTCATGTATAGTCATGGCTCTACCTATGCAGAGGCTCCCTGAATCAAATGGGCTTCCAAGACAGAGTAGGGGGTCACATGCTTGTTGTGGTTGATAAGGTAAGAGATCAAATCCTTGATGTGACAGGGTGTAAAAGGTGAGGAAGAGCAAGCAAAGACAGTAATGTGGGAGCACATGTCTTTGAAAGCATTTTCCTACTGCAGAAGAGCCCAATACAAAGGCTTATTCTTTCTCCCCCTACAATCCCGAGTCAAGTACCTGAGTCCTTCTTAGCACCCCAGATTTTTGTGCACTGAGTACAATTGCCTGGCTGTGACACCACGGCAGGCTGTCTCTCATCAGCCCCTGCTGTTATACTCCTAACGCTTTCACTCCAGGGAGTGCTTCCCTGCTTGATGCTGCTAGCAGATTAAAGCTGTTCTAATTTTCCATCCTAAGCCAAATAGATGCATAAGCAAGCTGTTGGATTGTTTCGCTATGAGTGCCGTACACCATCCGCCTGCTTCCTGCTCTCCCCCACCTCAGCACTCATAATGGTGGACATTTGCAAGTAAAATGTGGGGTGGAGGGCAGAGGTGAGGTTAAGACACACTATAGACAAGGAAGAGTTCCAGGAATATTTTTCTGCCAAACCCTATTTTTCAAACTACTCTCCTGACTTCTATCTCTGTGTTAGTGTCATGAGATGACTTGAAAATTAGGGAGTCTTTTTCTAGGATCAGAAAAGTCATCAAGATTCATTGGATCAGGAGAGTCTTTAAGATCCAATGTTTTTCAGAAATAGGCTGAATGAGCTCGGTAAAGATTAGATGCCAGTCCAAAAATACAGTGCAATACAATTTATTTTTATATGCCATCCTTCACACAAAGTACCACAAAACACTTTAGAGAGATGGAGAGATAATGCTTTACAGAGTTAGGTACAGCAACTCCCAGACAGGCAGAAAAGGAAAATGACATATGGAAATAGAGCAGAGTAAAAGGGAAAGCTGAAATTTAAAAGCAGTAAAGATGCAAGTAAGTATCCTCATGGATGAGTCCCTGCGAAAGGACTGCGGAAGAATTCAGTGACAGGGCAAGAGAATGATAAGTGGAAATTAGTGTCGAAAAGTAGGCTAGAAAACATGGAACAAAACTAGGAATGCTTTCACTCTGCAACATCTGGTAAGAGAAAGCAATATAGAGGGATACCTGGCTGTGATTATAGCAGCTAAACAATTTTTTAACAATCTGATATTATTGACAAACCTAGTCATTTTGACTGCCTATGTGAATTAGGCCCAGAAAGAGTTTCACACACCCGAATATCTCCCCTTGCCCCTGAAATCAGTCCATCTGTGATATGAGGATTTTATGATGCCTGAACACTTCAGGGGCATTACAGTCATTTCAGGGAAGCTGCTAACCAAATTGCATGGAGATGGCTTTGTCTGGGACAGCAGGCAGAAATACTTGTATGCACACAAGCATGCATGTACACATGTGAACAACACTTACCTAAGAATCCCTTTAAAAATACATTACCAGGTTAAATTTTAAACTGTGCTCCATGATTCTGAAGTAAATTTAAGGGCTTGAGGGTATTTATTTGTTGCAGGGGAGAGAGAAGCAGGAGCAGTGTGTATGGAACTATTCCCTTTCCCAGAGGATCTCTGTAGCCGGATGGAAGATGAAAAGACTCAAGCTGCAGATGAGTCAGAAATGGGGAAAGGAAAGAAAAAAAAAACAGGAAAATTTTCAAAAATAGTATAAAAAATATGCTTAATCTATTTTGGGTTGCTGTGATTTTGTCAGTACTGGTCTTGGTGGGCTTTTCTGGCTGTAACAGACTTGATTATTGTTTGTGAGAGCTCATGGATGGCATTGCAGCACGCATGCAGCACAGTCTGCAGTGCCGGCATAGCACAGGCAGTGGGCAGTGGGTTATCACACGCCTTGTATCATTCAAGCCTTGCTGCAGTCATATGTCACTATGTATCCTTAGTCCAAAGACATGAAGCTGGAGAAGTCGCCCATGCTGCCGCTGTTACAGAACAATATCCCAGCACCCAGACCCTGGTGAAAGGTAGGTGACATAGTTCTGTTACAAACCTCTGATTTTCAGGCTTTTTTGTTTTCATACTTCAGCTAGCAGTGAGCTGCAGCATACAGAATTTCAGTGTGAAAATTAGGGCCCTGACTGTGCCGTTATGTACCTGAATAAACCCAGTGATTCGAGTTCCCATATCTCTGGTCAGATTATGCCACTTTGGCTCATGTCTTTTAACACTTTATGCTTATGCTAGGTATTGTTCTCAGAATAATATGTCTGTGTTTTCTCTTCATTTTTCTCTTTTTCACAAACCTGTTGTCTGATGACATATCTGTCTTAATCTTATCACTGTACATCCAGGCCAGTTCCCCTCAACTTACCAAAGAAACTTCAACAGCTACCACAGCACCACAGTTTCTCCCTCTCATTATTATTTTTAATGATAACTCATAGACAAGATAGTTAAGTTGAAAATGTGAAAAGGAGATATGATTTTTTTGCTGCAGGAGGGCAAAGTTTTTAGGCTCTAGCTCAGTTAAGACTTCATGTGATACTACACATGGTATATCCAGGGTATATGGGATGGTCACCAGTACAAGTTCAGGTGACAGTCACTAACAGATATACACTGTTATGGCAAGGTCAAAAATTAAAAAGGCAACTTTGCGGTGATGAGTGAGATTCTCTCTGAGAATTGTTCATGTGCCTTTTAACAAAGTTGTGATTTGTTTTATTATTTTTATATTTAATTTGTTTGTCACAATCTCCTGAGGGATCAGTTGTTGTCCCACTTCAAAAGACGAGGCAGTGTGCTCCTCCTACAAATGTCTTTCTTGGAAAACTCATGCCAAGAGAGAAGTGTTGCCATGCTTCTTCCCTGTCTCTGTGCCCAGGACTTGCATTAGGAGTGGCAAGAGACTTGAGTGTTCTTAATGACACAAACTCATCTTGTGTGATACGCTCTAGGATGACTCTGCTTGTGCAGGGAGATTGGAAAACTTGGCACTTTGGTCCCTTCCAACCTTACCCAGTTTGTGATTCTGTGACCTGAATTTAGCTTCAGCAAGCTGGCTGCCAGGTAGGGAAAGGAAATTTTTGGACTTGACACATCATCCCAGTGTGCATCACGCTCTCTTATTTTTTGTAGCACACTGTTTCTGGGAAAAAGGTTTAGACACACAGAAAACTTTATAGGTGTTACTGCATCTCTTATATGCACAATTTGGAACCCCACAGCTCCTTTTTGACCATGGCAGAATCCTGCAAGGTCCTCCAATGTATAGCACGAAGCATGGCCAGTGACCCTCTTCCCAAGTCATATCCAGGCCCATGGTTACAGCACACGGAGGGGGAGACAAGAGGGCAGAATTTTAGGAATTTAAAAGTTTTAGGAATTAAATAGGATGAAAATCCAAATTTTATTGACAGGGAAGATCATACTATGAAGGACAGAGAACCAAATAACTATCTGCCTCTCATAACCCCTCTGTGTGACCCACCAGATGTTCAACACAAGTTCACAAAACAAAGCATGAAGAAACAGCAGTGTTCACCTGAGAGATGAAAAGTAGAGGTGCACATACCTTCAGACAATGAGGGGAAACCCTTTCCACAATTCCCCTCCTGCACGAATAGGCTAAGGGCTCAGGATGTTGACCTCCCCTTCCAGTAAGGAGGGCCCCAAGCTCCAGGACAGGCTACTCACCTTGAGTTTCAAGACTGAGTACCCTCATCAGCAGAAATATCCCTTTAAGTGCCATGTCCTGTGGCATTTTTCTCTGCTGAAGCTTAAAAGATCCTGACTCATCTGCTGCCTTTGTGGTCCCATTTAAAGGTGTTCATGAACTCCCTGATAGCAATTTCCAGTGTCAGGGGGACTCTACTGAGGCCAGGATACCTACTAGAACATACTACCCTTCTGTGTCATCTAAGACTTGAGTCATGTTAAAACAATGTTAGAATCTGGCCATACCAAAACCAACCAAAACACAAAGAGAAAGTGACTACAATACAGATATAAAAAAATATTATATTAAGAAATACTGAGATGTGGGGTGGCAGAGGGGTAGAGGGAGACAAAGTGCCTTAGGGTGCTGTGAAGCCCCATGCTACAGTAATTCAGAGGAGTTTTCTGCAGGAAGATGACAACCGGACTAAAGAGTAGTTGCCAACGTTACACCAGCAATAGCTTTGGCTCTGTTTGAATCCCATAGGATTGGACCCTGTAACAATTCGCTTCTTACTCTGTGGGCCTCCAGATTGGTGTGCTAAGCGAAATAAGGTGCAGCATTCTTTTACAGATAAAAGGACTTGTTCAAATTTTACATAATCGTAGAATTATTCTTTACAGTGGATTTACATAGACATTGTCAGTGGGGAATTCTCTCTGCAACTTCAATTACGGTATTTTCATGTGCATTGTCTGATAGGAGATGTGCTGGATCTCAAATACCTGCTTACCTGATTAATGTGGATTATTCATCCCATTGTAATTACCTGTGAATTTTAGGGTAGAAAACATGTGAGAAGAATTTGTATAAAAGCCGCAGGATTTTTGAAAGGCACATATTTCCCAAGAATCCCTCTATGCAGGCTGACACATTTCATTCCTTACGGTGATACTCTCTGCATTACAGCATTTGACTTGATGTAAATGTGATAGTGCTAAGCAATACTGACACACAGCAGTGAAATGCACTGAAGAACCACTAGGAAACACCTGGCTATCGAACAGTTTCAAAAAGTGAAAGCTTTTCATCATCAATTTAGATTCCAGTAAAACTGCCCTCAGATGTCTGTTGTCTTGTTATTTTTTTTCTCCTCATTAAAAACACACCATTTGAGCTGGTCATGCTTGTGAAACAGGTACACTGAATTTCCCAGTAGCACAAATCTGTGGTAGCAAACACAGTCTTAGTGTGAGACACCATTTTGACAACCAGGTCAGGCTGGCAACCAATTCTACACAGCCTGTGAATAGGTTTTAATGTAGTTGAGCTGATGGGGAGGGAATTTGTCTTAATGGGATATATGCTCCTAAATGACTCAGGACTCATGTCTGCAGCAGGGACAGGCAGATCTGAACTCCTCTGCTCACACAAGAGGTCAGACACAAATGCGCTTTGTTGTTTCAGAATTCATGCAGGTACCTCCCTGTGTTTCTGTGCATGATGAGCACTTTCTTGAAATGCCCAGCCTTCATTTTTTTGGGCCAGGCTAGGAGGCAGCTGCCAGAGGAAACAGCCCTATGCTAGTATTACCTTCTTACACACTAACTCACTTGTCCACAGACACAAGGCTTTATGAAAACAATTTTTTGCGTTTTATTTTTAATAGCCAAAATATTGCCGCAGTTAAGATTCCTACTAAAAATAGGGAAGATGACATGAACATGACCACACTGTGGATGGAGCTCACAAAGAAGACTCTGATATCGGCTAAATTCAGCTGAGGGGGTTGGAAATTTTCTCCTGAATGATGTTTACTGACCTTGCAAATTTTCACCAATGTCATTCCACAGCTTCAGGTCAAAACTGACTGAAGTGAGAGTAAAGAGGAGCCTGAATCATCTGAGCTACATTTAAAGTTAAACAGCGTTGCTGATAAGAGCTTTATGATCTTGAGCTCATTATAGCCTGTGCAAGCAGAACTATATTGATACATCAAATTGAACATTAACATGAAAAACCCTGTGAGCAGCCTTTTTGTTGCTCTGGGAACATGTACAGCCCAGGCCAAGCACAGAAAGCAAACACAAAGAGCTTAAGGAGGTGTCTGTTCGCGTGATGTCCCCATTTGCTTAGAAGTTCTCTGGCCACCCTTTTTTTCTTTCCACCACATAATAGACATGGTGTCCATCATCTCCCTCTGAAAGCCTTTTTTATCATCAGTGACCATAATCCAGGGTCACCGCTTCCTGACAGTGATGTATTGTATCTCTGCAGTTAACAACAAAATCTCATATAACCCTTGAAGGACTCAAAGGATTTCCTCTCCTCCTTTGGGTATTGCTTCCATTTAGTGTTAAAGAGATGGTGGAGAAAGGCTTAGATCTGTACTGATAGGACCCACATCCCTAGACCTGTTTATCGTGTCATCATCAGGTCAGTGTTTTACCTTTTTATGCGGTGGCAAATAGGATGCTTGTGCTGTTACCACAGGAAATCTCAGCCTTTTACATATGTATGTGTGAACTGAGTCTGGAGGCTACAAAGTTAGAAAACTGTAATAGTTCCCATAGTTCCCATGTACTGATCCAGGAACCAGTCTCAACTTTGAGCCAATAGGCTCTATTTCTGTTGTCCCTCAAGGGGACAAGCCAACGTCTGCCTCTTTGAGAAATCCTGCTCAACTCGTTCTTGAAACACAGTGCCAGACATGCTGACATGCATTGAGTGAAGTGTTATAATTGAATGGTTTGGACAATTTGAGACTTGAGATGTGATGAATACTTCAGCAGAAATCCTCCTGATACTTTCCCTTCATCTACAAAGAGAGTGGGTGGTTTGATATCTGCATCACTAGTTACCACCAAACCTTACTGGGAATAATTAACACCTGATCCAAAGACAGAGCAGTTATTTCTTTCAAAAAAAATTGCATGCAGAAATGAAGAGATGCCATTTTATTATTAACCTGCTGTGCTATACAGAAAAAATGTCATCAGATTAAGGACCAGACCCCACTCTCATTTATGCATGTGAAACTCCACTAAATCCAAGAGGAATCATGCACACATGTATGGACAAGATTTTGCCCATAATCACTGATAGCACCTTTCTTCACAGTTCACATGCAATGTGGTATAAATCTGTCTGAAGCTTTCTGAGGTATACAAAAGTGGTAATGTTGAATTTGGAGGATGGAAAACAAAAATACAGGTGTTTTGAAAAACACATTAAAGAAGAGCTTTTTCAGTATGATTTCACTTTGCTAACTGTGTCTGATTCACTTGCTAATAAGGACATCCTTAACGTTTCATCTGTCAATTTGTGTTTAACTGTACTATTGATAGATCTGAAAAGACTGCCTACAGCAAAATTTGTACAGTACTTCTCATTATAAAACTCTAGCTTTACTGCTTAGAATTTTTCTCTAGTTTTAATTAATTATGCTGAAATGAGCTATATTGACTGCCTTCATAGGGGAGAATTTTGTTGGGAGACTTTTGGGCACTTGTCTCTCTAATACGTCACCTAATTTTTTTTCACCGGTTTCCAAGAACAATACAGAAAAACACAGTTTACTAAATTAGAAATAAATTGACAACTGTTTTATGGAGGGCTAGATATTTGATCTTGGACAAGAAATTTGCAATTTGACAGAGGAGCTGCCTTTAGACAGGGGTAGAGCTTTTGTAACTGGTCACTGGGAAAATCTGTCTTAATTCCACTGAGTTGTGAGCCCTGAAAAATCTCATGTTCATCAACACAAAGAGCTTCTGAAACTGTCCAAAGAGGGCTTTCCAGAGGCTGATTTGAAGCTTTGGATACTAAAACCACAACAAATTTCCACAGTTAGAAGGTGCCCCTACCAAGGCAATGTGCAAACATTGGTACATATCCCTTGCCAGGATCCATAACACCGGTATGCAGTCAGACAGGTAGTGCATTTCCTTGGCCCAGCCTTTACCTCCACTACCTTACCTTGCCTTCAGCACCACATGCTCCTTTTCCTCCTAAAAGTCACAGGTTCTGTTTAAAGGGATCCAGGGAGAGAGCCGGGCTGGGGGGGGCATTCAGAAACTGAGTTTCTAAGCATGCCTGTGAGTTTGTATCATTCATACCTGAGTAGCTCTACCAGTTCCTGTGAACACCATGAGTTACTTGTCAGAGCTTTTAGTTAACCCTGGGGGTTGTGTAGGATTATTGTTGCTGCTGCTGTTATTATTATTGTAATTTGTCATTATTATCGTTGTTATTGTTGTTAAATAATTATTATTTTTTTGTCAGTAGAAAATTCTTAAAAAGCAGTACTTTATCTATCCTCATGCAATGTGGCAAGTTTAACTTGCATTGCCTGAGTACTTAGGTCTGGAGGTCTTTCCCTCCTTTCCTCGAGGGAGAAGAGGAGGATTGATTTACAGCTGCAATGCAAGAAGCAGTGAATTCAGAGCTGGGGATACTCCCATGTCCTTCACCCAGAAGCCCCTACCAGCCAGAGCACTCCCTTGCTGTGGGAGACATGGGGATCTCCCTCCTCCCTCGGCAGCCAAAAGAAGGATATCCTACAGGTGTCAGGATGAAAAAGATCACAGATGCTTTCAGACACACAAGCCCTTCTTCAGGTCTTGACAAAAGAGCTTGCATGCCAAAAAAATTGTTTATTTTTCAAATGAGACTCACTGGTCTATTTATTCATATGAAGTGGGGCAGTGCCAAGAGGACAGCGTGGGAGCACTCATGGACGTTGGAGCTGGGGGATTGCTCTCAGGCAGAGGAGGGAATTTATCTCAGATCTGCTGGTTCTTTTATTTTTTGTGTATCTTTCAACTTTCAAGACCTTTTGAAAAAAGGAAATCACCCTAATTCCTTTTCCAGTTCAGGGTAGATTAGGCCTTTCACGTCTGAAATAAAGACTGTAGCTGTGGGTCAAGTCAGTGAATGAATACAGTAAATTTTTTTCTTGGTTTTAATTTTAAGGGAAACCTTTCACATCCTGTTCAGTACAAAGCGAAAGTTTAGTTTAGTAATTTTTTGGCTTCATTTCTGAACAGAGCCCAAAAGTTCTCGCTGTGTGTCTTGTTTCAGACAATGCCCTACATCACTACTGCTTGGTGGACACTAACAAAGAGTTGGGAGGATAATTTGGGGAACAGCCATTCAATCCAGAATACTTTCTGTTAATTGCAGCAAGATAGGAGTATTGGTTTTCCTCTAGCTGGTAAAAATTATACAAAAAGAACACAGAGCACTGCAGGTCAAATCCCTGTCTTGTCCTGCAAGCTGCAATATGTCATGTCTGTGGAGTTGCACCCACTTACAGAAGGTCTGAATTTGGTCTTGCTTTTTTTCCAGTGGTGTTTCCCTTTAGTAGCTCACTTTATGGTCGTTTAACAGGAACCTAGCACACATGCAGGAGAGGTGTCACAACATCAGTTACCTGAGATTATTGTAAATGATGTGCCAGCACCTGAAGGAGATGTTAGGATGTATGTCAGATCATAATAATAGATACAGTGTTGTACCAGGCAGCACAAAGCCAGATGTATTTATAATTCCTGCAGCTGCAGCCCTGCTATTAGTTAAATCTAAGCATGGAGCCACTGATAGATTTGTCAGAGATGAGCTGTCTTTTTAATAGAAAGAAAGTGATGAAAGAAAATAGATGGTGACTCAAGTTATTGGCAATAGAGAATCTTTAACTATACATCTTCAATTCAGAGATGAAGAGATGCATGTGCCTAGCTTTTGTTCCTCCCCAAACCACTGAGGGCCCTCTATGGTAGAACCTGATGTGGTCTCAACCCAGGTCCCAGTGAGAGGGAACAGATACCTCTATCACAACTGGTGCAATTACTGCTAGTTTCCCCAAGGAGAGAGAAGATGCGTAGGCAGTGAGACTGACATGACTCACTGTTGTAGATCTGGGGTAAAACATTCTGGCCAGGCTGGGAAGGGTCCTTCTCATTGTGTCTGTCTCTCCTGAAACTTTTTGGAGATGAATAAAAGCTTTAGGCTGTTCACATTGCACTCCGAGATGGTTCAGAGACCCATGAACTAAATTCAGGAGCAAACGAAAGTCCTAGAAACCCTGTAGCCATCTGAGCATCACCCTGTACTGAAGCTGTTGTATTGCTGCAGCTGCAGCCCTAACATAGAGCTTCCTGCACCAAATTTCATTACTTTTACCCTGTAGTTGAGTAACTTCAATAACTGTGAATTAATTTTCCACCTGTAAAAAAAACCAGAATGGTCTACAAGTTTGGGAGGTAACCATTAGGGATCAGCTGCTAAGTCAGGCTTCTAGGATGAGAGCTGATTACTCAGACCTCATCATGAATATTCAGAGATTGAAATCAGAATGCAGACAGTGCAGTGGATTGAGGTGATCAGGTAACACTGGCATCAGAAAAGCAAGCTGGGGAGGGAGAAAAACGGAACACATCTTTTTATGATGGTGATGATGATGATAATGACGGAAAATGGCACCAAAGTGTGCTAGGTCACTTAGATGGGAACAACAAAACTAGTCCAGGGATGAATGAAAGAGCCTTGTTGTGATAAGTTGGGATGTTTGAACACAGAAGATATTTTGTAATAGAAAGGTTTTTGGGAGTCTTCAAGGAAAGGAATGGATAAAGACTGCATATGACCTCCATGCCTTTACAGACACCTCAAAATGGATGTGCTCTTGATTATAGCACAATTTTGATGTACTTAACTTGACTTATGAATGATAAAAATTGCTATAATTAGGAATCAAAAAATCTACAGCAAACCATGTTGCAAATAATATTTAGAGGGAATAAAATTTGTGCTTTTAGTTTGAAATTCTAATGTAATACTAGAACCTGTTGATGATATCATAGGAACACATGTGAAAGAAATCAATATGTGTTTTTTGTTAAAAGGTCTTAGAAAAGTGAAAAATACCCCAGCTGTGTAAGTCTAGAAAAAAATGGGCATTTTTAAGCCTGCCTTTTTGTGATTCTTAATGTCTATGTGCATAATTCCAAATCAAACATATTCACATTATTAACTTTTATAAGTTTATTAGTCTCAGTGCTAATGAAACCATTCATCCTTTGCAAATGCACATGGCTCCCTAATGAAACTTCAATAGATGGATCAGCAGTTAAGTGAATACATTCAAATGTTTATGCCAAATTCTGTTTGCTGCAATGAACAGGGAGACCAAATCTCTTCCAAGAAGATTCTATGCAAACCAACCAGCAGATGCAATGATGCCACCTATGCAATAAAGATTTACTTTACCTATAAAGAAAACTATATATTATATAGAATATTGCTATTTAAGATTTTTTTTTCTTTTGGCTTACTCTGATATCAGTCAGAATAATTCCACTTGAAACAATGAAAATAAAAGCTCATTAAAGATCTGGCAAAATGAGAGGATAAATCAAACAAAAAATTTTGATAAATATACTAGAAAAATACTTTTTAACAAGAAATCAACAATAATTAAGTGATGGACATTTATGTGCTTATTAGCTGAGTTTTGAAATCTAAAGCTTGTGCTGCTAATAATAATTTAAATATTGTTTTCAACCTTCCATCTTTTTCTTTGTTCACCTGCCTGCATTTCCCCATTTCAGTTTTCTTGATGGGTGTATGTTTAGATGTTATAATGGGAAGTAACTCATATTCCATGAAACAGAATTTCTTTTCCTTGAAGACTTGGTGGTTTTTCTCGAACCTCAATTCAGAGAACTATACCAAAAGGGCACTTCTGAATTTGTGACTTCAAGCATTACGATTGCTAAGTCACCAAAGCAAACATTTGTGTCTTGACATTGCAATATTCTTGAGTTTTTTTTCCTTAGCATGAGCTATGTTTTAAAAATGTACACAATTTGGGAATTCAGGGTTCATTTTCAGGAATTCAGAGAAAACTAGTTTTTATTATTAAGCCAAGCAAGACAGAAAAATGCATTTGCTTCTGGACTATACATATTATCTTTTTTTTTTTCATTATTTTCTACACTGAGGTATAAATACTGTGCCTGTAGCCAAATATGTATCTGCACAAAACAAACAGAGAACATTCTTAAACCAATGAAGTATTTACTTTTTTTAAGACATTTTAATCCTATTAACGGTAAATTATATTACCTATTGTGAAAGCAGACATGAAAGAAATATCTGAAGCATGCAGTTAATTACAATACCAAGTGAAACATAATATTTATGCTCTCCTTGTGTAGCTGGAACAATTTTTCTTTCAGTAACTGTGAGTCATCCACTGATTGAAGTCTTGAAACTGATGATGAGAGAGTTGTCTGGCATATCTGCCACAGAGGTTTCATTCTACAGATAATTAATACTAAAAAAAATCTGGGTTTTATTCTTTTATATTTCCAGTTCTCTGTTTTTTAAATAAAATATGCTCCTCCTGCTCCTTCAACATATCTCTCTGTTTAGAGGTTATATGCTTAAGAATATTAAAAGACATCAAAGTCTCAGATAAAGCCAGGAAATGAAGATTTCACTGAACAAGGGTCTGAGCCACAGTCTCATATCAAGGTTGCATTTCTATGTGAGAACATCAGAAATCTTTGAATCATGATTTTGAAAAGGTCCATTTTAATGAGTGAGCTCAGGACATTGTTTAATGTCCTCAGTTTGGAATCTCCCTTTTACTCCAGGAGGCTGAAAGTGTTCAGATAGCCAATTCCTGTTACAATAACCTTCTTTTTAAGAGGCCGTTTTCCTCCCATCATCTTGCATACTTTTGCACTTGTTCATATTATGTACTGTTTAATTATCAAACTAATGCAATTGTATTTGATTCTTACGGCTTTGACTCTGTATTCCAAACCAGCACTAAATTTGTGTATGGCAGAGCATACCCTCACAAATACCCTCTTTATTGGGTAGTTTTCTACTTTATTTGTTTTTCTTTTCCTTTTTTTTTTTTTAACTCAGATTTTTCTATTTTATTTTTATTCATTCATTTGGCTCCTCTTTTTTCACACCTCCTTCCCAAAGGATGTTCTTATTTTACCTCTCGCTTCTGAAAAGATTTGCTTTGAAAATTTGTTCATATACACAGATCTGAAAAGTTACAAGAAATAAGCCAGAAAGGTGTTCTATGAGGAGTACAGCTGTTCTCCTCCCCCAGGAAAACTAATTCATCAGATCTTTGAAACAGACTGTCTTAATTGTTTAGAAACTAAGAGCTATGGATTTTCTTTGTTAATGTAAGTGCCCTTCATAGAAAAATCATCTAGCGTTACAAGTAGGAGGCAACCCCTTGGCACTCATGACTTCAGTTAAGTTTTTAATTCCAGACTTAATAATTTTATGGGTTTCAGGTGTTTAAGATCCTATTCTCAGGTCTTAGAACAGTCTCTTTTTTTTCCCTTTGTAGCAAGATTTTATAAAACTCCTTTACACTGTGACAGATCCACTTGTAATCTGGAGTTTGTCTGTTTTTTTTCAATCATTTTGAAAGATCATTTTCTATTGCCCTCAGTTCAGTTCAGGGGAACTTCCCCTTCTCTGTTGATGGTACCTGCCCCAAGCCTGCTGACAAATAGTAATCTAGAGATGTATTTCAGCCGCATGAAGCCAATGGAGAGATGGAGAGCACTGTGTGGGTACATTCTCTCCATTGTCTTTGGACTTACTGGGCTGCAGCACCAAACAAAACCCATATCAGAGGCCAGCCCCAGCATTTGTTCATTCCTTGGGATATCTGTAGCCAGACAGCTATTACCTGACTACATCTTACATGTGGTTATTTTCCTAATCACCCAACCCCCACAGAGAAAAAAGCCAGTTGCTAAAATGATATAAATTTCAAAAGATACAATAAGAAAATCTGAATGTCTAATATCTCCAACCCAGTTCCAATTTTCCTAATGCATGACTCCACTCACCTTACCCAAATATTCAATGATAATTTTCCTCCATCATTCTCAACTCTGTAAGCTTTTAGGGACAGTTGTCATAAATCAGCATTTCATTGTTTCTGGCTATAACCTCCTTACAATAAAAAAGATGTTATCACTTAAAAAGTAAGAAATGCAGTATGGTCTGAAGGGCACCACTGTAGAGAATACTATCAAACCACAATATAAGGCCCATGCAAATCCACTGCTGTTATCTATCTCATAGATTGCAAAAAGCTAGCAGTAGTAAATGTACAGCCGCATAAAAAGGCAGAGATAATACAGAAAATAAAAGCCTCTTTAATCCCTAGTAGCAATTTGCACTAAACAATAGAAATAAACTCCCTGTTAAAATTTTGTTCTAGAAATTTACAATAGCCTCCTCTTCCTGCTAGAGTGAGTTCTTTTGATATCCCAGTTCAGTCTGCTAGTGGACATGACAAGAAAGTGTCAGCAGGTACATACAGGTAACTAAGTGCATATGACACATATGAAGGACACCAGTATGCTGCAAAACCCATTCAACTTTTACAGATTTTGAATAAAATCTGTAAAATCAGCTTTTTTTTTTTAAAAAGCACCCTCAAGAAGTAACTTTTTAAATACATCTCAAATTCTCATTTAATAGATTTTTTTGTAAAGTATCACGGAATTCAGTCGATATTCAGCTGTAGCAAATAGCATGACATGAGTGATTAAACTGACATCTCATGACCCTGCAAACACTGGCAGAGGAATGACATTCCAGTCAAAGGTCTTTAAAAATGGACATTTTGGAAATAGAAGCCAAAATAGTCTTCTTGCTGTATTGTCTCATAGCCTTCCACATAGTTGTGTTTATCATATTCCAGCAAGTTTGTGCTTCATTTTGGCTGCAGTGAGTCCCATTCTCTGGCCAGGCAGGTTGAATCTCAGGCAGTCCAAGATTCACCTGCAGAAGGGTACTTTTGCCAAAGCCAGTGTAAAAGGATGGCATGAAAGCAAAGCTAGAAGCAGAGACAGACTGGCCCACACAGCCTGACCTGTCTCCTCCTGAACATCTATTGAAACATTGATTTAATGCCTTGCATCTGCCAAACTGTCATTCAAGCCAGAGGGGATTTGGGTGAAGACAGGGAAGCATTGTAAAAATGAGTTTGTGCATTAGTTTACTGAGCAAGGTTTTAACTCCTAGGTACAGCAAAATTGGCTTATTGGAAAGACTATGACTGCAATGGAACAGCTTCACTAAATGGGGGAACAAGAAGGGAAGGGGGGAAATGCTATTTGAGGAGTTAGTAGATTTCTTCCCTTGATTTGTGCCTGAAAGAAAAAATATCCCAGCTGTCTGCTGCATTGTGTGAACATATACATGCATTTAAATTACTTATATCATTACTTACAGATGTAATTGTGAAATATGTTCTTTTGCATTCAAAATTAGGGGCAGAACAGATGGTGAAAATTCAGTTTAAGGCAATATGTCCATTAAAATAACCCATACTCTTTATGTATTATAACAATAGCAGTCTTCAGCATAGCTGAGATTTCTAGCAGTGCTACATTATGATAGAAATACAAAGAGACTGTAGGACAAAATTCAGTATGACTGAAAATTCACCCTGAAAAACTTTGGCTAATTTCTCTTTGGTGATTGTCAACAGATGAACTCAGCTCTGCTTCCTCCTGCATTTGCAGTATTGACCTCTTTGTAGCAAAAAGTGAATGATAAACTTTCTGGGGTTCATGGCCTGCCAAAGCCTTCTCCATATTTAATTCACAGGGACTCTCAAAAGTTTGCAAATTCCTCTGATGGGGTCATTTATATCTAAAAGAGTGTATATATGATAAGTATGTATTTTTTTCTATAAATATATTTAGATATGTATATCTCTCTATATATATATTCTTGCCATAGAAAGAAGTCATGCTAGGAGTAAACAAATCTCAGCTTTTGCCTCCAGAGTGTAAGTTTCACACCCTCCTGAACATGAAGAAAAACTTGCAAATGTGAGCCAGGTGCTCCCCAAAGGCTCAAAAGGCAGCAAGCTTTTAAGACTAACACAATATATTCAAAAAAATCTTATATAGCTTGAAGCTCTACTCAGTTTTTGCTAGTAACACTGAGTATTGCCACCACTTTTTGGTCTTGAACAGTAAGTTTTCTAAAGCCATTCCAATGGCTATTAAAAAAAAAAAAAAGTGTTGTATTTTGGACTGAATCACCTATAAAGTAAAGCACCAACAAAATATTCCATGTCCTTCATTTGCTTGGCATCCAGCACAATAAAAATAGAATAACATTATAACAGCCATGAATCTTATGTCTTGCCATAAAATCTGGCACCCTCTACATCATTTTGGATAAGTAATTTCCATTCTACTTCGTTCACTTGAACATGGTAAAGTAGTTAACAAGAACATTTATCCTTTTCCCTTATTCCATCAGTCTTGACATTTCAAGCTATAATTCCCACTGCATTGAATATACATGTTTTCTGTTCATTCATGAAAAAAAAAAGCTTAACTTTTAAAAAAATTATGATGGTTTTTGAGAAGTTTAAAGAAAGACAAGATTTGTCTTTTGCATTTGTACAGCACTGAGCACAACAAGAATCACACCTCAAACAAATTGTGTTAAGCAAGGATTAGAATGGTATGTGTTCATGTCACATACATGCAAAGGAGAATTTAGTCCAAGCAAGACAGATGTAGGCACTCTTAAGAAATAAGCTCAACATCATATCTACTGGAATTTGCTAAAATGCATTTATCTGTGGGGCACTGTGCCTTTAAATCCTACTCAAAAATACCCAACTCTTTTCAGAGTGTTTCTCCAATGGGCTGCTAGAACAGCTGAGTTAGAAGATTATAAAAGAAGATTGAAAGTACTTGAGATTTTTATTCATTTAAACATCCAAGACATTTTAAAGAGCCTAAGATCACCATTAGTAGTGTTGATCTGCAAGCAAAAATAAGCATTAACCATGAAAGTAACAAAGTTTTAAATCAGTAGTTCAAATGTGTGCATGAGTGTGTGGAAGGAGCGATCGAGTTCAAAGGCAGAGCTTGATGAACTGTACAAGAGGACAGAAGCGCATCCAGGATGCATGAACTACTTTTATCACACATTCAATTACACAACATAAGTCTCCCACTGCATCACTTTAAAGGGCTCAGAAGCACCTTTTCCTCTGTATTGATTCAAAGCTTGACTTCCCCACTCTACGTTTACTTAATTTTGCATTCCTCTAAAAGTACCTAGGACAGGTTCAGGTCTTAATATTATCTGGCTATAGTACAAGCAGTCATTGTACCATCATCTGCTCTCTCTCCTCTTTTCCAGCAGCACATAGTATTATTTGTGCATTTGGGCCCTTTGTACAAAATGTCTCAAATTGTTATGGAAGTGGGGGAAGGATAATTCATAACTTCTGGATTTACTATCTGTGATAGCACTGGATTTAACTACCTTCATGGTCTCTTCAGCCCTCTGTTCAACTGCTTTATTTCCAAAGTCTCACATGCTTGGTAGTGAAGCTGATATAGAGGGTTGATGGAAGACTACTTTAGCCCAGGTCTCAAGTTTCTCTCTCCTTCAAAAGCACTAAAAGACTCCTGCTTTATGATCTATGCTTTTCAGGTTGTGTCTGTATTTTCTTAAACTTCTAGATCCAAAAGACACCCAAAGGAAAGTATTCAACTTGTCTGAATTGTCTAGTTCTCCTAATTACTTTCTAAGAAATAGCTTTATTAATCATGTGTCTAAAACAGTCAGTAACCCTTCCAAAATAGATTTAATTACTAAGAGGTCCAAAAAGAGCAGAGCACTCTCCACCTTTTAGCTTGGACAAGTGAAATCAAATGCTTTATAGCAGCAGCAGAATCCTCCATTGATCTTAGAACAACTGTTAATAAAGCTAGGATCAGCAGCAAAGTAATTAATTCAGAGAAGAGTTAACATGGTGTAAGTAGGAAATGTCACTAGTAGAAATGGTCACCATTTGGCTTACAAATACCAGTTTTCCAGATACAAAGATGTCCAACACCCTCTTTCTGATTGTTAAAAATGTGATGTTATTTATCATGTTAAAATACATCATTAAGAAATGGAAAAATAAAAACCATTGGAGAACTTGTGCAAGCTGTGGATGCACTTCCTTATTAGGTGATTCCTGATAATCAGAGTGTGTGCATCCATATGCTACTGTTATACTGTGGTTAGCTTTCAGTAACACTTTTTGTTAAATTGGAATAGCAACCTTTAATTAGGATTTGGGGTTTGGTTCTGAAATTGCCATACACCTGCTTATTCAAAACAGATGTTTTATCTGCAGTGCAGTTTTACTCATAATATGTTATGACGGCAATAGCAGGTTGCTAACAAAATACAAAGGAAAGGCAATATCTACTCACTGTGTTCTCTTATATGAGGTTAATAAAGTTGACTGATTAGGAATATCAGTTTGCTTTTACCAACACCTGACTATGTTAGCATGCCACATTATAATCTATGTGAGTGTATCATTCAAGGCTCTGATACTGAGAATCTAATTCAGTTTCAGTCAGAAAACAATTATAAAATTACTTGGCCTTTATGTTGCACTTCATTTTTGTAGTGTTTCATGCATCATCAGCTTTCCAAGTATTACATGTCTCCATCCCAGTTTTACAGACAAAAGAAGCTGGAACATCGTACAGCACTGACGCAATGCACTGGCCTGGTCAGCCTCAGGCTAACAGCACCACAAATACAACACATAAGTGAGCTTTCTGAAGCCTCACCCCTCAGGTAAGGTGATTCCTTTCCTGGGTACACTCAGTAAATCCTTTAACTATAGGAAGCAAGAGAGAAAAGCCATGAAATGTTAAAGAGAATTGTTCTGGGTTCAAACTTGGTATGTGGGAGGGAATGTTTCCAGAATCACTTGTTCTGCTTTTGCAGCTGTCTAAAAAAGGTAGAAAATGCTTCTGATGCTCAAAGAATGACTCAGTGCACTTTGGATTTCACCCAGAATTTGCTTATAATGTGCAATCAATATTCTAGGTAAGTTGAGGGTCCCAGCTAGTCACTGAGTGATCAGAAGCCCAGAGCTGTCCCAATGTCATGAGCCAATTTCGCCTCGTGTGCACTCAGAGGGTTGTCCTGCCATGTCCACCATGGCCAAGCCAGTTGGGCAATCTGTGTCCCTTCCCTGTGGAAGAAAGGCTGTCAGCAGAAGGTAGGAGAACAGTGCTGAGGTTTACCCTGCCCAAGTGGCAAAGGTGATGCGATACCAAGGACTGAAGCTTCACAAAACAGACATCAGTGTGTCCCTCTTTGCTTCAGCTTTGCAGTAGTTAAGTGGGTCGTTGTCATGCCTTCTGTGTGAAGAATGTAAAATTGTCATATTGAAGGCTGATGTAATGTGTCAATTTATTTTATAAACATACCGTGTAGGTTTCTAATGTAATATAGACGTTAAGTAATACAACAAAAAAGGAATTACTATTACTAAGAAACAAATTTTCTGCCATATTAATACTTTCTATATAACAATAAAGAAGCATATTTTGGTTGAGAAATGTGTATGTAGCCTGACAACCTTGAGCTTCAGTTTCATCCAGTTTGCAAAATTTGTTTCAAACTGATCTTCTGCTGTATTATATTTGTTGCCATCCAGGAAAATATTTTGGTGCTCCCTGCCTTGTATCCTGCCTTTGATGGAGTGGCTGTATCACTTCCAAGAGTTCTGTAATGAGCAAACTAGCTTTGTTATTGTGTCTTAAACTGTTATGAGCAAAAAACTTTAACTGTAGTCAAATGAGTGCAGTGCTCTAGTTTACTTGCCTTCTTTTTGTTTGATTTATATGACGTTTCTTTTTTGCAAAATGTTTTTTGTAATGTCAGACTGTGAGAAGATACGGGTTGTGAAATGATTACATATTCAATCCTTTTCTGGATAGCAGTTTCTTTGTGGAGGAAGGTTTTTGTGATCTGACATTCAGCAAAGCCATCTTCTAGGCTCCATTTTATCAACAGGCCACAAATACATGTGGATCCACTTTGACTTTTGGACTTAGAGATGTAGAAAGCAAAGCACCTGCTTAAGTAATTTGCTGAATCAGGGCCACAGTGAACTGAAACACCAAAAAATTATGTAAATACAGGTTTATAGGTTAGCAGAATGAACATGCTCGATGTACAACTGAACAAAGAATTTATTGAGTGAATCTCGTCTCTCTTTGTGTCTGCTTTTGGAATAGCCGTGACCACATCCTGCTTTTCTTAATATTTATTTGTTATTTGAATGTAGTCAGCAACTACCTTTAACAGATTTCTTTTTATTTTCTGGTTTGATTATTTAACATCTGAGATTTATTACTTGATGGGATACCTATTGAAAGGACTGGAAAGATTCCCATTGGCTTCAAAGGACAACGAATTGTGCCCGGAGCTCTGGTATAGCAAAGCATTTAGACACGTGTTTAAACATTGATGCTTTCAATGGGACTTGAGCACATGTTTAAGATAAAGCATGTGCTATGGGCTTTGTTGCATAGGAAAGCACTTCAGCACATTCTTAAATGCTTTGCAGAACTGGCACTACAACAACCTCTGCTGCTAGTTACATTTGTTATTTTTATGGAAAAAAATAAAAGCAGTAGAAGTTACTGTTATTTTGCGATAAAAATATATCTAGTCTTGAAAGGGTGGATTTGCCTCCTGTTTGTTTGTAAGAAAGTTTACATGTACTACGATCTATTTTTGAAGAGCAGAATTTAACACTGTCTTAATAGGAGATGAATGAATATTTTTCTATCCCTTTTCAGCAGTTTTAGTTTGGCACTTGTTTAAGGTGTTATTAATGTTCACATTCGTGAGAGTCTTAGATCCCCCAGTAGTTCTCCATCATGAAATGCCTTTTTTATCATGTAACAATTTCTGCCTACCACTCACCATTCACTTTTAGTGGTCTCCCTGTTATCACTTCAAATACTTTCCAAAGAGTGAAGAAGGAACAAGAATGCTCAAATAAATGCCGTCTTCCCTAATCATGTGCATTTTCATCATTTTCTTAGCTCTCCACTCCCACACACCTTTCCCCATGCAAATGAGAGGAATATGCCTCTGCCAACTATTTACCCTTCATTAGAACCAAATATCAGCTGAAACAGATAATCAGGAAACGCAAGATGCTGAGTCTTAAAAATTTGTTTCTTTTTTTCCTTTGGAGAACCGAGCTTTTACTGGATGAGATGAACATCATTGTACTTCAGCAAACACTTGGGCAGACAGGAGCTACACAAAGTGTCAGTGAGTCCAAGGCTCAACAAGCTCATGTTTTTTCACAAATAAAGCATGCAAAGAGAAAGCTTCCCCAGAAAATGGTGTTGGTCATGTTCCCATGCTCACAAAATTTCTGACAGAAATCCTGTGGAGTTTCAGAAGAGCAAACTTACACCACTCACAAATGAGTTTGTCTTTGAGCTTCAGTGAATTGAACAGTGAATATATTTAACCAATTCCAAAGTGTCTTGAGCATTTTTAATAGTTTTGACCATGCTTATGATGCAAATAGTGTAAGAATTATATTAACCTTAAAATGTATTTGATCTGTAACTGGAACGTGTGGTTGCAATTTCTGTTGACATATCCAGCCTAGGTGTAATAATTGTGCAGTCTGATGGAATCAGAGCCCCATTTTGCCCAGGTGAAGGATGTTGACAGGGTCCAAGGTGAGCTCCTGCCAGTAGCTCAGCTAATTTAAAATCTGGCTTTGATATAATTACCCCAAATACAGTTAGAGATTTGGGTTGCAGAAATGAGTAAATTTGAAACATCTTGACACAAAGTCATGATACTTTAATAGTACTCACAATAAAATACTCAGAATTGTCTCAAACCTAAAATCTAAAAAAGAAAAAAATGGAGTTACTGATATTCCAAGGCTAAATATAGGAAGATAAGATTCACAAGAACAAGAGACGAGGAAAGATGGGACGTCACACAGGCTACCTCATGTTTTCAGATAGCTCCAGCTTTGACTTTGTAGAATGTTCCTTCATAGCATTATCTATTTTTAAGAAAACACTTTTTTATTCAGTTACTGTTTCTCCCAGAGACTTCAGGGCTTGTTGCTTTTCATCAATAAAATGGAAAGAGAATATAAACTTTACCAAACTACAATTATGAATAAGCAAAATCTTTTTCCTCATAGATACATATCAAGAAGTTATGAAAACAGGATGCTATTAAAATGGTTTCCTATTTTCCCACCTCTAGTTTTTAATGTTTCAGATGGTCTTAAACTTTTTTTGCCTAGAAGACTAAACAATACCTCCTTGAGAAACCTTACCTGATCAAAATTAAAGCTTTCCCAGCCAGCAAGAAACCCAGTTCTGTTCTGACCGCATTTGTGTTCATTTTTACAGCACATAGGTTCCACCCTCTGCATGCTGTCGTGCAGTGAACATGAGCCCATGCCATCTCCTGAATCTCTGGCTACTTTCTGCACAGCCTAAACAGCCTTTGAAACGACCACTGGTAAGGCTTCTTGGGATATTTGGCTGCCTCTGTGTTTAAAGTGTTAGTGGTTTAAAGTTGAGTCAGAAGACACTTTTAGTAGAAATATTTTGAAGACAAAATAAATAAAAAAGACAAAGTGGAAAGGAGTCAAACAGGTAATTATTTGTAAAGGAAAAAACTATTGATTTTCCTTTTGATACATAGTCTAAATTATCCCTCAAGAAAAGTAGTAATGCATCTTTAAACAGATTTATTGTTTCTAACTGTAAAAAAGTGGCTTATTTAACTTCAGTGCCATTAGTGTTTTCATTTGATACAGAGATAGAATGCAGGTGCAGATACTGGAGAGGAGATTTGATTCAGGGATCAAAAAGATTCAAAGAGATTCAGGGTCCTAGAAAACTCTAGGATTCTTCCCTAGCTTTCATTTTTTTCTATCACATCCCAATTTGCAGGTCCCCAGCTCCCCATCCCTCCTGTATGTGTGTCCAAGAAGAAGACTGATTTATTCCACAACTTCAACCCTTCATAGGAAGGCAACAGTTTTGCTGCACCACAAGATGTTTTCTACTTGAAGTTGTCTCATATACACTCAGATCTGAAGGTAAAAGAAGTCCATCAAATCAAACCCAAGATTAAACTGTTACCATAAAATAATATTTATTGTCAGGACTTCATAGTGATACCTGTCTACCAACCTGCTGCTTTTTCAGGTCTGTTTTTTCCGCTGGCACTCATAATAGTTCATTTGTGAAGGTAGTCCATAAACCAATCTTATGCAAAAGGAAAGTTAAAGGCAGAATTACAGTGTGTTACAGTATAAAAAACCCTGCAAATGGCTATGATTTTCCAAAGTATAACCAGGTGTCTGGCTGACTAGCTGGCTGGATGGATGGCTGACAAAAAAAAAGCCTCTGCATAGTGTCATTGACAGTGATGTTTAGAGAGACTCTGTTTCTGTGCCTCTGAGCTTCAGGTTTAGATTTACCTGTATTTGCTGAAGAATTTTACACGGAATTTTACACAACAGAATTTTACCAATAGAAGTATCTTTCATCATGATTATGCAGTCCCAGCACTGTCTCCTTCCACTTTTTCCTGAGTCTGTTCTCTGGAGTCTAATGACATGGATGCATTCACTTTTCAAGCAGTCTTTCGTGGGAGTACTAACTTGTGTCTCCTCTATCCAAGACATATGTGAATAAACTCTGAGGGACCCTGATACCCCCAAAACCTCAATCTCCATTTGAGAAGATGGGTAACAAGTTCAGGAGCTTTTCAGGAAGATCTAATAGACACTCATCTCACTCAGAATTAATCTGACCTCTTCTCAGGAACACCAGGAAAAAGGCAAGACTCTGCTTCACTGGAAATGCTGTCTCTTGTACATATCTGCTGTGGTGCTATGGAAAGGCTTAATAGAACTACTATGACTTTCACCAGTCTCTTGCAAGAGGAAGAGCAAATATATATGTACATAATTCTCTTCGAAATAATGTCTTTGTGCTGGAATGGCAGTTGGGCAGGAAAAGAGTGATACACACAGATTAAGTCACAAATACTTGTTCTGGGAGATTAAATGCATGTCACAAAGCAATATTGCTGGTATCCTGGTGATACCCCTGTGGGATGTAATGCAATGTACAAAACACAATGGCAATAAGGGACTTAAAACGTTTGAGGACTATATAACCAAAAGCTAGCTATAGCCAGTCAATGTGATGATAATGGGGAAATACATACACATGCATACATGCATGGATGAGCAGCACTGATGTGCTTTTATGTGTCAGCTATTGCACTGGGAGCCTTGGACAAGATGGAAGATATAAGCACCAGTATTGGAGCAGAGAAGACAAGAGGAAGATTATTTATCTCCTATTGTAAGGGTCCATGACAATATCACTGTGTAAAACACAGGATGGAATAGCAATTCTATGCTCTCATTCTCTCTCATACTCAAGGACCTTCATGATCACTTGCATTCACTTGACACTGGCAGAGAGTAAAGGCAAAGGCAGAACAACTATGTGTAAATAGCTACAGAAAATAAGGACTTCTTGTTAAAAAAAAAAACAGAAAAAGTTGAATGTTCTGTCCCATTGTTTTATTCCCACTAAGTGAGAGAAATATCAAATGGAGGTTATAATATGGTTTACATCGATTTGGAGTTTTTCTCTTGCACAAAAAATATATAAAAAGTGTTCTTTCAAAAGAACAATAATCAAAATTGTACATCATCTCAACTTCAAGAAGCAAAAGAGAGGTTAAAGCAAAAAGCTTCTGTGGTTTCCTTTTGGCCTCATGTGATTGTGATGCTTGTGTCCTAGCAGTGCCAGTGATATAGAAAAGGTCAAAATTCACCCTCTGTTTCACTTTTCCAAACCATATCAAGCAGTCCTCAGTCACCAAGGAGGGTCTGACCCAGATTTTCTCTTTCTTCTTAGCTCTTTGCCTGTACCTTTTGAGCATCTACTTCCCCAGGCCAACTTTCTGAGCCTCATCATCTCCCTCTCATGTGCCAAAACAATCTTATTGCTTTCAGGTCTTTTCCTCCCTTTGATCTCTCCTTCTCTATGGACATATTGCCCTTCTCTTTCTTTTCTCCCAGAACCCCACTTCTCCTTTCCTGTAGATCCTCCAGGTTGATTTCTTCCTTATCCTTCTATTCCCTCAGGTTTTCTCCATATTACAGACTCAAGACCCAACTCTTTATTACTAATCATTCCCTTAGTAAGAGTGGGGGAGGAAACAGGGAGAAGGTCTGCAGCTTTTCCAAATGTTGTGTTGTTGGGAATACTTCACTTATTGTGCCTGTCTAAAATTTAGTTTATACAGGTGGCAGAATGAAATGTGCCATCTCGTAATTAGTCCCACATGCACTGCAGGCAATTTATCATCAAAACAATCAGCAGTCACCATTTGAATCAGTGAATACCAGAGATTATCAGAAAACAGAGCTGAAGGAAAGGAGGAAAACAGGATAGAACACTTTGGCTTTGTAAATTCTTTTTTTTTTTCCTCTTTTTTCTTTTTTTCCCCACAAAAATATCATTTTCTTCTTAAAGTAGTGACCAAGCCAAATGACTTCATAATGAGTAGATTCACAGAAAAGCTGCTATCTTGGCCTTTACAACTTTTCTTTCCCTCTGAATTTGTTCTATTGGACTTTCTTGTATACTTAATAAACTGCTTCAATAACAGCAATCAGCACAAATGTGCTACTGCTGAGGAGTGTGTTCTTTCTTAGATGAGCACTGCTGCTGCTCTTTTTAGTGACGGCAAGACAGATTGTTATGTCTCTTTTGTGAACAAAAATGTGCACAGCAAACTCTCAGCACTCATTTCTACACACACACAAACACACACACACACACACACACACACACACACATATTCAAGCATATGCACTGTCAACACACGGGCATAGTCAGAGGTGTTAAACGTCCCAGGTAAAAAGGAGTGTGGAGACAATTCCCCACATGATAACTAAGAATTATTACAGTATTATTTACTGCCAGTCCCCACTGCATCACTGATGCTTTCAATGTAGAAATTCAGTAATTAATGGAAAAACAGGATGCCACCAAGCTCTGAGGAGGTGCTGAAATCCACACATCAGAGTAATCAGTACAGAGGAGAAATGTGTCTGCAGAGAGAGACAGCAGGAGCCCCATGGCCCTGTGTGAGGGCATGTCTTCCTCTACCCTACCCTACACGTAGGAAGCACAGAGGTATACCATTATCCTGCAGGGTTTTGCAGGAATGTTCAGTGATGTGGGGCTCGCTTGCCCCATGTCATTAAACCTTGCACTTGAGGGCATAGCCCCCAGTGTGGTCACCAGCAGACAGAAGCACACAAGTATTCCTAATGTCTTTGAGAGCTTCTTGCTACACACCAGCTTCAGAGATTAAATAGTGGGAAAACCAAGAAACTTTTCTCTTACAGTGTCTCCCAAGAACTGCTTGGTGTTTTCCCCTCTGTACCTTAATAGCTGTAACTATTCCCTATCCCATCTTCCAACCCCTCCATCTACCAGATACTGCTAAAAAACCTCACAAGCCAGCCTTTAAAACTTTTTCAACCATATGTTACAAACTGATCATTACGGTCTATGAGTCAAACCGAGTTTACTTTTTAAACAAACGATGCGTCAGTAAGACGAATGTTCTAGTGTTAACTTCAATTACCATAGACATGCCTGGTGATGAGGAGTGTTTGATCTATTGCTACTTCTTCAGGGCAACTTCCTTTTGAAAGAAAGGCTTGTATTGCTGTGTTCTCTCTATCCTCTGCTTCCATTCTATCAATGTTCCTTTTGTTTTAGAGGCTCTTCAGTTAAATTAATATACTGATCAAAAGTAGAGAACTGAGTTCAGGCTGGGCTTAGTAAATCTAGAATCGCTTGAAAGACAAATTACACAGCTAGAATGCATCCTTTGAGGTGAAGTTTTACAACAGGTAGATAGGTGAAGGTCATGTTATTTTAGCGACAATATGGCATGACCTAAGTCATTGTTCTAAAATAGTGCAGTGTTTTATTACTGCATTATTGAACATCAGCTGTGTTATACACTTACCAGAAGCCAATATGTCCTACATGTTCTGCTATTTAACATAAAATACCAAATGCAAACAAAACACTTCCATATCCTGCTTTGGACAGTGAAAGTTATCTGTGATGACCCCAGACTGAACTTGCTGTATAAAGGTCTTGCACCAGACCACCTAAGCAGAGGACAAGGCAAACACAAAACCACACAAAAAGTGAGTGCAAAGAAACTTGACTTATGTCCCTTTCCTTAAAACACTTCCTTCAGAGTCAACATGAAAACAGCAGTCCTTCCTCACCTCTCAGCTGAAACAGCCATTGGCTGTATGTGTGCTGGACACAGCAAAGTGCTATCATCTACAGCTGAGAGTATACTCCACATCGACAAGACAAATAAACAGTGATCCTTTACTGCTGCTCTAGGACCAGTATTTTTCTCTGTACCCTTAAGCACTGACAAGGGAAACAAACAAGGTGCCCAGGAAAACACAAGTCTACACTGCCATCGGGTGTGTGTGGGGGCATGCAGAGTCAGTGTGTCCATGCTGCCAAGGAAAAGCATTCAATCATCAGCCTTTCTAACCCTGACCCCTCTCTCTTCAGTCCTTTCAGGTAGTCCCACCTCTGCAGACAGCAGAGAGGTCTTGAGCAACATCCATACTTGTCCCCATTTGAAGAGGGACAAGACAATATTCCTTGTGGGCACATGCAAGCTCTTGCTCATAAGGCACAGCAATTTTTGGCTCACATGGAAGTTACTCTTCCATGTGGCACATGGACAGACATTTGCAGCTCCTAGGTTAGGGTAGATGCCAAAGAAAGGTCTCAGCTCCACTATAATGGGTCCTTTTGTAGCCAAACAATAATAAACTGGAAGACATTTTTAACACCCTTGTAACATCCTTATATCTAGTTGTGCCAATAAAGGCATAAGAAAAGGAGTAAGTGGAGGTCCCCAGCTCCCAGCTGTATCTAACAGACCATGGAGACTGTGGAGGTGGGTGGCTCCCTTGCTGTTTACAAACCAGCACTGGTGGGCTGTGAACACTGGAAGCAACACTACTTCACCAATGTCATCACTTAACAATATAATATGACAGCATGTATAGAACCGATTAGCATAAATCAACATAATACCCACTTTGCAGCATTAGTATTGAAAACTTTCATCCTTAAGTAGTGGGGGGGGGGACACAATCTATGATGAATTGTAATGATATTTCTGAAGTGCTCTCACATGGCATAGTATGTTTGCACAGTATGTGCATGTGAGAGTGCACACACACATGTATTTTAAGAATATGCATAAAACTGTAGCTATGGCATTAGTTTCATACGTTCTTCTAACAATAACATTCCAATATTTCTGTGATCTTTTCTTGGGCTTAAAAAAAAAGACAAATTTCCATGAGCAGCCACATGGGCAAGGGTGGAATGGATGGGGCAGGAGGGGTGGTGTATGTATTCATTTTGATTTCAAAGCACATCAACATGTCTTTCTGTGTCCAAAAGGTCATCATGCATAGAGTCACGTAAATAGGCAGTGCTTAAAAAATAGCTTGAGGTCACTCAGAGTTAGACTCCTAGGTTAGAATTACAGATAAACATATTTCAAAGTGCAAACTTCGGAAATGAGGATACAGGGGAAAACAACCTTACATGCCACTTCCATCAATTTTAATGGAGGAGTTTCAATTTTCAGTGTAATAATTCAAAGGTCTTGTGGTTTTCTGACAACATGGAGCTCTGCTTCTTCCTCTTCATTCTCTGTCCTTCCCTCCAGTGCTTTTTGCACACTCTGATCATTACCCATTTCAAACCAGAATGTTAATCACATCCAAGTGTATTTTTGAAAGCTCTTCCGAAGTCTTCATTTTAGACAGCATTTTTCTGAACAAGAGATCTCTTTGGGGTTAAGGTGGCAAGCACATTTGGAGATGGAAGGTAAAGTACAAATAAAGGAAAAGTACTGTGCAGTGCACAACAGCAAATCTTTTCCCATCCTAAGGGAAAAGTCCATCAATTCTCCAGACTCTACAGCAGGTCAGGATAGTCAAATTGTCCATTCGTTCCCTAGCAATGATGACAAGGAAAACCTGAAGAAGATCCTCATTACTGGTACTCTAGTCACTGTCCACTCCACTTTCCCAAGCCAAAACCCTGTTTCCCAGCAGAAAATTTGGCATAGGCCTTGCTTGCCACCATATGGAATCACATCTCTGCACTCACCTTTTCAATCACATTAAAGCAAATGATGCATCAATCTTTTTTCTTTTATAAAGGTCTTAACCTGGCTTGTGCTTTAATTTATCTGCCAAGTTATTTACACACCAGTAAAAATGCAGACTAGGCATCCTTACAAGCACAGACATATCTTCTTAATACATTCTCTGAAAGAGGTCTGAGCTTACCGTTACAGGTCCTTGATAGTGTTGGCCCATTACTGAATATTTTCTATGGGCCAGAGGTGGACAAGCTGATTCCAAGTGGCATCAGTCTCTGTCCTCCAGCTTAACCTAAAGTCCCTTCTTTCCCATTGAGCAGACTCACTCCTCTCTTGCTGCTTCCAGACAGTCTTATAGTAGGACTGATGAAAACAAGCAATGCTGATGTATCTCCAAACACTGCTGCTGTGATATTTTCAACCTATTTCAGCTACCATTCCAGAGAGCATTGGGAATGTGTAGTACTGCTCTGAAATGAGACTGTATTCACAAGGTTTTTTGGACATTTTTGTGAAACTCACTCTGAAAACACTGACAGTTTTGTCCAAGTGAAGCCTGGAAGATTAGGATGTATGTGGTACTCCAATAATAACACCAAAGTAAGGAGTATTATTAAGAGCAATTTAATTTTTGAACACATCATGTAACACACTGTGAAAGTAGCACAAGGTCAAGGAAAACATCTATTATTTAATTTGACTTGGAGCCAAACTGGTGGTGATGTTGAAGACCACTCTTCCCACTCTGAATGGAACTTCCTATATTCAGTCCTTCCAACTTCATCAAAACTTTCCACTCACTCTACTTTCGTCCGTCTCTTTCTTAGCAAATACATTTCAATCTCAGAGGGTCCTCCCCTCTCATTTTTTATTTCTCTGCCAGATAAATGAGGAACACTCTTTACTGCTCTATAAGCCACCTTTTTTTTTCCATTTCTGCCCTCAACTGTATCCTAACAGCTCCAGGAAAGTCAAAGTAGCAGCAATAACAGCAGAATCTCATCTTAGAAACCAATGTCATTGTCATCTGAACTCCTCTTTCCAGACAACTTTGCCCCTCCTTTCAAGCACAATAAGATGGTGATTTCACATCAAAGGTAACCATGACAGCATTATGGCAGACATATTTGTTTGGTAGGTGGGTTAAAGCAGTTCTTCAGTACTGTATGCCCATTAACATTATTATCCACATACTCAAAAAAAAATCACTATTTCAGTCATTAAAAAGCTACATGTGAATGTAAGATTTACAAAGCCTGAGTGCATGTGATCAATAATTTAAATATTACTGGATAACAAGTAAAGAAAACAAAAATAACAGCTTTGGTTTTAGGATATATGTAGCTGTCCTATGAAAGCAAATATATTAAAACATTCCTGCTATATTTTATGGCTCTATATAAATATCAGAATAGGTTTATAAGTTGAAAGAAGAACATGCCAATTCTAAAATCATCGCTCACAGCACTTCAGTTCATGCAGTTAAATTTCCCAGCTAACAGCATTCTGCAGGCAGTTGCTTTCCTGCCCAGGAGGCAAACCACACATCTGCCTTTCCAATACTCACGGTGAAAAAATCAGTCAGGAAATACAGGCCTAACAAAGTATGTTCAAGGACAGTAGGGGTAAGGGGACTCATCACAGGCACTAGTTGCAACACAACCTCTCTTGGGTAGGATAGAAGGTACTCCGACAAGGCAAATCACTACATAAGGGTATCATGGCATTGGTGTCTTTTTCTGCTTCCCTTGGCACTCTGGGCTTCTCTTTCCATGCTTTTACCTGACCAGCATCCTCAGAAGAAGGTGCTGTCTCTCTCTCCTTTTCTGGATGAAAAGGTCAATATGGAGAAAGGTTATTTTGCATCCTGTCTTGATCAGACCACGTATCTCTGGCACCAGAAGTTAGATTGCGTCCAACAAGGGCCACATCATAAACCATTAGAAAAGCAATGCCTTCATCAGGTGTGAAGTGCACTTAAAATGGAACCTCTGGACAGAAACTTTAAAAGTACCACAACTGTTTGGCAACGTGATCCATTTATTGGCCTCCTCCCAACTGCAGTGAACTGGAGGTCCTGTAACCCCGATGACTGTGTAGGACTGTGGTTTGATTAAAGATTAAAGATTTCTGTAAAATGCACTATGAATTTTCTCAGGTGTCCCCTCAAGGCCAAGACTAAGCTGGATCTCATTTTTTTCCAGATCTTTTTTTCTCATAAAATATGGTTATCATAGAGGAAAAGGAAAGGAAAAATTTGATGAGCTTCTGCTCTTTCCTGTCTTTCAATTTGGTTGCATTTTTCTCAGAATTATGGTTCTTGGACAATATGCAAGACATGTTTGGCTTAACCTGTACAGCTTTATTTTTATATTGTCCAGAATCATTCATTTGGCATCAAGTTATCTCACTCAGATTACACAGATAAAGCCATGTCAGAATTATATTGGAATAAGTAAACACAAGTTTTTATTCAAAAAATGTATATCCCCATCCCAAAAGCTTCTCTAAATCTTAAAGAACAAGATCAGAACAAATTATAAGAAATAAAATTTCCTAAAGCCTTGCTTTGCTCCACCTTAGTACTCCATCAGAAAATGTGATGCATCTGTTGATCATCTGATAGAACAGGACATCATGGAGTTTTCCCAATCATTTTTTGAGGTATTATTTTGACATATGGCATGGCAAAAAGTCACTGTCTCCTACTAGGATCTGTTCTTGGGTGAGTCTTTGCATCCTCCTGGACAGAATCCTTTCACCCAAGAGGAAGCAATGTTCTCTAGTCCCAGTGGGTGCCTTCTGGCACAGTGGTGAATTACGGTGCTAGAACTCTTTAGGAGGGTGGTGCAGGTGAGCTGGTCCGAGTGGGAATCAGGTGACCTCTTAGGAACCACCATGTAGCTGATGGGGGCAACCCCAACCCCTTTTCCACCAGATCATAGGGCCAAACACTGTAGTCATGCCAAGGGAAACTCCTGAGCAGCTCTTCCCGAAACCCAGTCTAAGAGAAAGAGCAGCAAACAAAAACCAGGCAGCGATATTCCTCAGGCACTATAAGACAAATATTTCTACTGATAGTCCCTTTGCAGCCTATTTTGTCATGCTATTTATCTTATTTGTTTGTTTGCTTGTTTGTTTGCATTTTCAGTACTCCTTTTGCACCACAACTTTATTTAAGGCTGGTGGCTGGGAGCCCCTGGGAGGGTTCCCAGTTCCCTCGGTGGATTCCCAGTCCCCGTACACTGCAGTATTACGAGTGTGACCTCCTGCCTTGCCAGGACTTTAAAGGGCCCATCTGCCCTGTTACCATCAGTCACATTGAATATTCGTAATTTAGCCCCTCCAAATTACCCAGGTTGTAATTCCCAGTCCTAAACAGTATCCAAAGCTATTCTCTGCTATTCTTCTTTTGCATAGAAAGAAAAAATCTAATTTAAAGCCTAAGTTTTCCCCTCGTAACATTTATGCATAGGGTCTGTTACCGCTATTATATTCTGAAAAACAGTTATTTCACAAAAAAAACCCTCAGTTTCATAAGTGCTTTCCTCCCTACGTTTTTCCTTTTATGTTGCATATGCCAACAGGGGCCAACTTTATTTCAGTATTGACTTGGATTTTGATGAATATGCTTCTATTTCATTTATTCTTTATATGTGCAAAAGCTAGGCACTATTTTTACATTGTTTCCCACTTCCTTTTTGATTAAACTGTTATATTTGATTTTCCAGAAATAAAGCAGCACAGAGATACAGAGAGTGAGAAAAATACATCATCCTTGATTCTCTCCTGACTCACAGCTCTCTAAGCTCTGACCCAAAAGCCCACCTTAACTCACTGGAAACAAGTGCCCAAAGGGAGCCATCAGAGAGGAAGCTCTTCAGGAAGTGACTACCCAAAATCCTTACCACAGGAGAATAAGGCCTTTTCTACCCAAAATTAACTGAGCTGCTCAAACAAAAACACTAAATCTACTATAAACCTACTATAATAATAATAGATAACCCAAGTCAGGCCTTTTAAACTACATTGCTATAATCAATATCAAGAGTATTGATATTGTATCAGAGTATCAGAGATCAAAGATCAAAGGCCACTAAAACTTCAGTGACATTCGTTAGCATGCCAGAAAAAAAAAAACAGTCTGTACAAATTCAGTGGATAGGCTGTGTATCTTTATTTCCTCCACATGTAACTTTCCAAAGCACTCCTCCTTGAGGTTGGGGGTATCCCCATTCCTTGTTTCAGCTTAAGTGAAGAGTTTTCTGAGCAAAAAATATTGCCATCTACAATACATAGAGTATCTATTTTAAAAACTTCCCTTTTTCCTATGTGCCCACAACAGGATTTGGCAGTAAACTAAGACCAAGACAATAGCTTCTGCACTAAATCAGCCAGCAGTGGAAGCACAGTTTCACCAGCGTCACTTGTTAAAGGAAGGAAATTTACTGTTGCTTATTTGAGCACCCCCATGGGATATGACTGATACATCCTGGGGGAGAAGGAAGTAGATAACATCACAATAAAAAAGACCATCCAGTGTAACCCTGAAAAGTGAACCTGATGCTACAACCCTCATCCACTTCCATTCCTTCATCCCTGCTCCCTTTCCCTCATCCACTCCCATTCCCTTTTACAGCCCATCCAGCCTACAGCCAGTTTGGGCAGCCTTCACCTTGCAGTGTATGGTGACTGCTTTGGCAGACCACCAGTTCTCAAGCTGCTGAATTTCTGTTAAGAATGCCAACAACAACAGCAAGAGAAACATTAATTTCACAGAATGACCAGAGGAATAGAAAAAGCAGACAGCAAACCCTTTTATTTTTTCTATAGCAGAAAGCTTCAGGCCAGATGAACTGCACCACAGGCCATCCTTGTGGTCTTTGGGCAAAGGAATGACAGGCACTAGAGAAGCAGATCCTGCCTGCTGCTAACTACTGCAGCTCACTCCTCCATTTGCCTTCATCTGTCCAAGAAGGCACCTCATTACCATTTCAGCAGCTGAAGAGGCAGGGGAGCACTCATTTATTTTCACAGTGGCTGCTCCCAACAGCAGCCCCCAATATGAGACAAACACCCAGTTTGCTTTACATGCAGTGGCAGCTGAAGTCTGGCTGTGGGCTCCTCACAGAGGCACAGGAGCTTCCATGCTCCCCTCTGGGGGGAGGAGCAGCCAGGCTGGTGTGTCAGGAGGTGGGCTGAGTACAACCCAAGGAGCCCTGCTGAGAAAACAGGCAGGCAGCACAAGCCTTGCCCTGAGGAGCATAGTCTAGCCCAGTTACAGCCCAGTGCAGAAATCATGGCTAAGCACAAGGCAGCATGTTCCTGAAAGCCCCTGAGCAGATCAGTGACCAGGAAGAGAGCCCAGTCTACCCCAACAACACTCCTTGCAATGTCAGCCTTCATCCTTTTAAAGCTCGTTCTGCCCTTCTCGAGACCCAGAAGTGGCATTTGTTCTTTGGATGAGCCTGTGAAAGACCTTCAGGCTGTCAAACTATTAGCTGCCATCAGTTGTGCTTCCTCTCCTTCAGGTCTCTCGCAGTGCTGCTGTATCCCAGGGCCACCAGCCTGCTCACTTGGCAAACAGACAGCCTAAACATGCTGCCCAGCTGCCCGCTGGTGGGGCAACCTGCCACTCAGCTGGAAAATGTACCAGGACTTATCATGGAAAGCAATGACCAAGGTATTTATTTGCTCAGCAAAGAAGCAGTAGTAGACAAAAGTCGTCAGTGAAGAACTTAGTGGAGAAGACAAAGCATTCCCTTTTGTTCTGGTGTGTTCAGTACCACTTTTCACTTCCTAGCCCCCGAGGGATAGTTCACATGTAAACAGTTGCTAACAGACACACATGCACCACTCAGATGTTCCTTCTATGGAATCAGCAAGCAGAGCAACTGTGGACATTTGCAGTGCTGCTGCAGCACCTGAACTGGCTTGATCAGGACTCACCTCCTTGTCAGAATAAGTGATTTCAGTTCAAGAATGTGGAAATAACTGAAATATGTATTTCCAAGGCTAGTATAGCCACAAAGAAGTTTACTTTGAGACTGTGACTGACCACCCAGGCAGTCAAAGCTAACGTATATTTGAATAGTGATTTATAGGAATCTGATTTCACCCATAGATTCATATCAAGATCTAACACTTACCATGAGGAACGTAAAGTATTTACAACCTGTCTTAAGCCTACAAGAAAACTGAAGATTAAGTCATGAGGAAGGTATCCAGCCATTATGCAAGGCTTCCTAAAAGGCAGTGACATACATTTAGCAACCATCCCAAAATCAGAACATGATAAGAAAACATTTTTGCACTAGCTTTCCTTGCTATTGCCAGCCTATCTCTCTGTGAAGGGAGCAGTGTTTATGGGACCAGTGTTTGGAAAAGTTAGCTTGAATAGCAGTGTCAAAGGATAATTGGCACAAAAGAGATCCCTACATTTGGAACAAGAGGAATTAAGTTTTCCTAAGCACATTGGGACCACAGAGGGCTTGTTGTTGATAGACCCACAAGTAGTAATATTACCAGGTTCATGCCAAGGGTCATAGCATGCAGTGAGACAACAGCTCCTTAGAGCAATGAGAGCAGGGTCATGACTCCTGTGTGCAACTGATTGATCCTCAGAGTTCAGATCTGTGAGACGCATGGGGAAAAAAATGTGCAATTTACAGCATTCATTTATACTTGGCTTTGAAACGTTTTTATTGGGGCAATGATCACCTTGCATTCTTGCTTTTCAGTTACTGCCTGAAAGTCAGTGGAAGGATTTGAAATGATACACGACCTTAGTATTTTATCAGCAGAATATATTAGTCCACTAGTTACATGCCAGGTAGAGTTTTGTAGCTGTTAGTATCTTTTCTTCTCAAGGGCTCATATCTGGAGACTGGCCTCTAGTTTCCATTCGGCAGAACAGAAACCTGAAGCCTTGAAAAATGACAGTGAAACGGTGCAACCATCCCAGGGACTCAATTTTTAATTTATCTTCATTACGACCACAAGTAGAAAAATGCATCCAAGCCACATTTCCACTTCATTGATCTTGAACCCCAATTTTTAGAATGGACTTGAGGAAATTTAGAACAACCTGAGGGCAAATGAGGTTTAGGGTGTTCTAAATTATGCATCTGCTATAGAATACTGCAGTGACCTGCACTGCTCTTGTAACCCCAACCCTCAGCACAAACTGCCTCCTTGGTAGCCTCCTGCCTGTTTGCCATCTGAGGGGACCTGGTTATGGAAGGCATATTCAGTTGCCTCTTTAATAGGTCATTTACATTTCTGATGACAGCAGAAAATATTAAGACTCAAGGTTTAAGAAGGAGCCCATGGCTCCAACACACAACGTTAAATAAGCCTACTGTGCCTGATGGAAACATCTTGGAAACTCAGCAGCAATAATTCTGGGTCTTGTGAGAGTTTTGAGTCACTTCAAGCTGTGCTGTGTAATGTCCCAGGGACATCCCCTTGGATTCCTGACCAGGATTATACAACAAGAAGAAACTTAGTAAATTTTGAATAAGCCCAGAGATAGAGAGGGCCTTGGGAGTTTGGCCAGTGCTAAATGAATACAGGAATCAATAAAGCTTATAGCTACATACTTTCCCACCAAGCCTCAGTGCTTGGATTCAAGGAGCTCCCTGCAGAACTGCACACAGACTGCATTGCTATGATCAATACTGGAAGGGGATATAATGCAACACCATTAATGCAACTGGTCCCATTGAACTCAACAGAAATTCTGCCATTTTCTTCATTCAACCTAGGTTTTCACCTAATGTGCCTTTTCCACCTCTAATATCTGTGATCGTGAGCACATTACTAAATTGCCAATGGGATCTACCAACCATTACAGTCTGTGATTTGTCAAGTACTCTATTTGTATTCATCACATCTCTGTCGTGTAAAGGATTCTAGTAATAACCTATTAAAGACATTTAATGTTACCAATTTAAAACTGAAAAACACAAACTACTGAGGTGGTGAAGTTGCCAGAAGAGACATCAGGGCCTGTGTTAGAATATCTGATTCAACAACTCCTATATGTGCAAAGCCTGCAGATTGGATAATTATAGCTCCATCAGTGAATAGTGTATTTATTAGAACCAAATTTTGTGCAGTAATAGAGACTAACGTTATCAGAAGTGTTTACTGAGAGATTGCCATGGTACAAAGGGTTGGAAAATATGGACAAATAAGGATGGCTCATTAAAACTCAGTTTTTGTGAGAGGCGCACCCATTTTCAATGCAGCTACCCAATAGTTACTGTGCAATATGATCCAGTAATATACACAGCAATTAAAGAGGACTCTGCTAAACTTGTTATTTAGCAAAGCTCAATATCCCAGCTCAACACAATCAGATAGAAATATTGTTTTCTAATAGTTTAATTGGATCAAATCCTTGACAAAAAAGGAGGATCTAAAATGCCTCTTATCTTTGCTAAGTCATTAATGGCGAAGAAAATACAGAGGCTACATGCTCAGTCTAGTTTGGCATCAATTGTCTGTGCATGTCAATGCTTTTGTATACACACAGAGAAACAACTTACAGATGTTTAAAAAGTTATGACAAATGAGATAACAGCCCAACAGTAGCAGTGGCTGCAATGAATTGCCTTTTAGTTACGGGTCTGTGGTGCAACAGTTGAAGTATATAAAGTGAAAGCTAAGGAAAGGGTAGTAGTCCCAGTTAACTCATACAGGGACCATGCAGCAAATACATGTTAAACAAAGCTGTTGTGAGAATCCTAGATAGACAAATATCCAGAAGCCAAGGAAATGCTCAGTCCTGTAAGTCAAAACGCAGAAGTAGTCAAATGACATTTGTAATGACAATTTTCTGAAAACTTGAAACTACTGAAGTTTATTATCTTGCAGATTCCTGCTCCCTCAACTGCATAAGATTTACTCTCTAGACCCCTCACTAGCTTTGTTGCTCTTCTGATGAAGGGTCTAAGAGTAAGTCCTATGAGGAGCAGCTGAGGAGACTGGGGGGTGTTTAGCCTGGAGAAGAGGATGCTCAGGGGAGACCTTATCACTCTCCACAACTACGCAAAAGGAGGCTGTAGCCAGGCGGCGGTCAGTCTCTTCTCCCAGGTTATAGTGACAGGATGGGAGGACATAGGCTCAAGCTGTGCCTCAAGCTGGGAAGACTCAGGTTGAATGTTAGGAAGAATTTCTTCATGGAAAGGGTTGTTGAGCATTGGAATGGACTGCCCAGGGAGGTGGTGAAGTCACCATCCCTGGAAGTGTTCAAGAAATGACGGGATGTGGCACACAGTCAAAGGTTGGACTTGATCTTGGAGGTCTTTTCCAAACTTAACAATTCTGTGATTCTGTAATATGTAGGAAGCTCCACTGGGTGTTTGGCTCAGCCAACCTGGTTGGTGCAAACCCAGCAAAAGATTTCTTCTATTTGGTTCTCACTGTCGTTCATTCTCAGTTCAGGTCAAGTAGCCCTGCACATACAATATGATTATTCCTGAACAGTTCTGACAATAAATTGGTTTTGTTTTATTTTTTTGCATAAGTATTTTTTTTTAATTCTTCGTAAGTTGTAAGGCAAAGTCAAGAATTGCTTTGTGTCACATTTAGTGTCTAGTGTGATTCAAAATGTTAATCTACTTTGGGAACTTTTTCTGCTTTTTTTTTTTTTTTACAATAGAATACATTTTTAGCGAAAAGCATCCACTTAAGCAATATTTAGACACTTTAATTTGGGCAGGGATGAGATGACTCCAGGGGTACCTTCAGTCTATTATTCTGCAATTCAAAATGTCAAAAAAGTCTTTCAAAAGTCATTCAAACCAATCTTTTGAATTGATAGAAATACATCATTTTTTCCTGTTTAACTAAATCTATACTTTTCAGGATGAAAAATTGACTGAAAGTTTTCATCCAGATCTAATTTTTTCTCTGAAAATATTCATAGAACTACAGTTTTGATTTTGCCCCTTCAGGAAATAACCTGTTTGCAAGTCAGTTTATCAAAATTACCTTTCCAATGCATAAAATAGCAACGTATTTCAGATAGTGCTCTTGCACCACTTTTAAACCAGAAGAATTAGGAAGAGGAGAAAAGAAAGAAAAAAAATAAAAATATATTTTAGAGCTTTTTAAAGTCATTAGAACAACATTCTTCAGGAAGGGTCTGTTTTCATCACTAAAGTAATCTGTGGGTTTTTTCCTATGGGACTTAAAAGTTCAGATAGACTTCAGGAATAACATGTGTTGTGTAACTATATCAAGCTTGTTTAAAAAAACACAAGACATCAAAAAACTACTAACACAACAGTATACCACTGTTAAACATTTAAAAAATTTTTATTCCCTTTAAGAAGAGAGAAAGACCTATCCATATTTAATGTATCTTACCTCTCAACAGAGCTTTCACTGATTTTAGTGATACCTTCTTGGAAGTCAGAAAACACTCTTTTAGCTAAGATGTTGACATGTTTAATTCAATAACAACAGAAATATTTGGAATAGTTTATGATCCAAAAAAGCCAACAACTATTCTTTTCTTTATTTAATTATTTAATGTTTGGACAGTGCTTTGCAAGCATAATACACACTTATTTTTAGTACTACTTGTGCATACAGCATTATCAGCAAGATATGAATAAAAAGCTCTCAGCTTTGCAAGCAATTTTCTTGATTAATTTCTTTGTATAAAGCAGCAGAGGGAGCTCATACATTATTTTTGGTGTATCACATACAAAAAAATGATAAATTACACGTGCACACACATGTGCACGCACGCGCGTGCGGGTGACATGGCCCTACGCATGTGTGTGCACATGCAGTCAGCTCTGGGACAGGCTGCACAGCTACAGTGGCTGTGCCTGCACTTGTCATGCAGGCCAATAGGAGCAGATGTGTTCAGCAAAAGAGCTGGGAGCGAGCACTGCATGGCCACAGTGCACGTCCTTCAGGGCACTCTTTCTGGACTAGTGCAGCCTGGCCCCATCAGCTGAGACACCCATGTGTGCCTTGGGCATGTTCAGGGAGTTCTTGGAGTGCTTTTTCCAGACAGATTTTACCCAAGAGCAGCCCAGCTGTTGCATTCTGACCTTGCTCCTGGATGCAAACCAAAGCTCAGCTGGTGGGGGTGATCTGATGCACCACCAACAGCAGGCACTTGATCCAAAGCAAGTCACCAGCGCCAAAGCTGTGTTAGAAACTTCTAGATACCCTACCTAAGCCGGCCTTCAGGTATGTAACAAATGAGATGGGAGACATTAGTTTGGGCAATTTCATTCTGCCAGAATGACATGTTAGGTGCCTACATGGCTTTTTGAATTTTCTCCTCAATCTCCACAATTCTTGCAGGAAATGTTTCACGATGGAGGTACACTGAGAAAGAAGTGCTGAAGTCACATAAAAGACTGGACAAACTTCCTAAACTTCTTGGTTTTGTCTGATTGAATGAGATCTTGGGAATATACACACTCAACTGGTCCCCTGAAATCTGTGAATCTGAGGTGTAAAGAAGGCTTAATGGAGTTACACTGAGCAGACCCTATCTGTCTCTGAACAGCAGAAGTACAATCGTTATTTCATTTAAGAACATGTAGAGTATATCCTCTTCTACATGCTGGGCCAGCCAGCACCTTGGGAGACTAATTTGGCTTCCCTAGGCACTCCTGTGAAAGTTTAGAAGGAAGCAATGGGCAGTGGATAATGCAGGGACTGCACTTTGGTGGAGGCCAAAGCCAGGAAGAAGTTTGTCCCATAGACTATCCCATATCCTCCCACCTCCTACAGGTGATCAGTGTTAAGGCCAAAGACTGAAAACAGTGAGAAAAACTGGCCTGCTGATACCTTTTGTTTCCAGGCTTTGCAGAGATGCTGGGAACTTTTGACTGAAAAAAACCAGAAGAGGTTGGAAGATGGGAGAAGTGTGGGGAAGGGTAGGAGTGGGGGGATGGGGCACAAGATGGGAAGAGCAGACACAAATGGCACAAATGCTTTGTGATTTTAAAAAACTTATCCTTTTGGTAGGGGCTTAGGGCAATAGGAATAGATTAGGGGAGTATTACTTGTCATATCTAAATCAGCTGGCCAAACTCATAATAAAAAGTGCATAAACCATCACTGTGAGAGAGGAAAAGCCACATTGTTTTTATTTGTCTGTAGAGCAATATGTGACACTGTATAAATAGTAACTAATAATAATAACATGTGCTGCAGCACTTCTGTGATATTTTTCAATAATTACTGTTGTTGTAAAAGAGTTTAGTATGAAGTAAAACATCTCTATGAAGGAAAAAATTGCTACCTCTTTCCCCCCAATATTTGTGTAACTGAATCAAAAATACACAGATACATCGAGTCAAAAAAACATTCCTAGTTCAAGGAATGCAAGCTGAACACCTTGAAAAATCTCTCAGCTACATTTTTCTCTCATATGTTATGAGGACTTTTATTTCCTTTTAACAGCCATAAATCGTCAAATGAAAGAGGCTTATATTGCACATACCATTGCGAGACATGCTCACGATGTAACGTCAGAATGAACTATTTTTTAACCTAATATACAACAATTTAGTAGCATTAGAAGAACATAAAACAGATAAAAGTATAGCTTTTACAGCCATTCATCAATGGCCTTTTTTTGAAGAGTGCAGATACCTCCTCAGGCTAAGCATACATCTCTCTATTTCACATAAATACACAAAGTGACAGGGCTTCCAGTCAAAATAAACATTTGCTCAGTGTATACCTGATTTCCACCCAGTTCATTCAACAGGAAAGATACTGAGGTTAACAAACACACTAATCTCTCATCTGCTTTAGGGATGAGGATGTGCTGCATCCACCAACTTGTGATTGAGTGTGTTCGCAGTTTGCTGCTCTCATGAACAGCCATGCTTCTATTTAACTGGTACTATTTAAAAGGCAAACAAAAGAACAAGCCTTGGGGAGGGGGGTCCAACCAAAATTACTTTCAGTTTTTAGAAAATAAGAATGGGTCGAGAGAGAGGACAATGTCTCAGATTTGGTAACTGTGCAAGTAGTGAGGAGAATTGCTGGAGAAAGCATCATTTGGATTAAAATGCAACACAAGGTGACATAACAAAATCATTGCTCAGAAAAAAAAATACATACAATATTGAACAATGCAAAACACCTACAGTTCACAGCTAACATCTTCCAAGAGTCTGAGATACCTGAATCTCACTAAAACTGAGGAAATCTGTGGTACCTAGACCAGTAAGTAATTTTTTGTATTCATGGCTCTGGATGCATTGCCTTGAAACCCTCTATGGAGGGAAACATGATCCTGCCCCCCTGGTCTGTTTCTCCAGGGGGTTGGTAGCTGAAGGAGAACAGGAGCTGAGCACAGTTGTCTTACCTTGTGGGGCAGGGCTCATTGAGCATCACTGCACCACCACCAGCAGGGCTTGCTCCCTTGCCAAATAGAGGCTGAAAGGATGTAGTAGATCCCCTCTGAGTCCCATACCTGTCTTGCTAAACCTATATTGTGATGCTTTGTCAGGTAAAATACATAATTTGAACATATTGTTTGATGATCTCACAGTAGGATTTCACACCAGTCTATTGAAGAAAATGCTGGTTATTTTAATAGTCATGATGTTAGTTAAACTTGATTAACAGATTATTTTCCACTGACATCACTTCTTTATTCTATTTGCAAGCTAAATAGCCCAGACACTCGATTGATAAATGCTCATTTCCCTCCATCTTAATTAACTAAATATTCTTTTACTTAAACAATCCCTCATTTTTCCATAGACATGGTAATAGATCCATTAGCAGGGTCTATCTGATACCAAGGATCTTTTATTTATGAGGACAAGTCCAAATGGTTACTATTTTTTAATGTTTTTATTTTTCTTGATACTGTATACCGTGTAATGGCTTTGGTCCAAACAGTAATCACACAATGGGTGCTGTTTCTTCTTTCTTGACCTATCACACTCCACATGATTTAATCCATTGTTTTGGATGTTGCCAATGATTTATTGTATGAAAAATGTAAATGATCTGGATGGCAGATGTTTTATATTTTCTGACCATTCATTTTCAGTGGGAATGTAATTAAAATTTATGAAGTGTATCTGCTGAATTGCATTGGCAATTGATGATCTCCTCCAGTGCTGTCTGTCTGGAGATGATGAGTGATTGTGGACAGTGAGATGTGTTGACAAGGGCAGAAACAGACGTGATGTTACTGTCATGAGTGAGGCTACCTGCAAAAAGGCTGCTGGGTTTTTTTTCTCCCTTTTTTTCCCATAGGAAGAAGGTGGCAACCAGAGCTGTCTTTCTTCTTGCAAGACAGAGTACAAAGCCTCTGCGCAGTCCTGAAAGCTGTCACTCTTCACAGGTGCAATCTCTGTCTCTCTCAGCAATGGGCATCTGGAAGCCACGATACCGGTTATAACAACCCATGTCAAGGATATTAATTAAATTCGTGATGGCCACCCAGAGAAGCTAATGAGTGTAAATTTCACAACATCCCAACTCATAAGGCAGCACACTTAACCTTTTCAGCGTTGATATCCTTCCTCCAGGAGGGAAGTAAAGAAGAGAGCTGTTTGCCAAGGGAGCATGGTGAGGAGGAATAGGGAAAGGAAGAGATACTTGGTCTGCCACAGCTTAAAATATGAACAGATCAGAACTGGATCAGCTGAATTCAGATATCCCACAAGGCCAAAACAGAATGGGAAGGGTTTTCCTTTTTTTTTTTTTTTTCAGAATTGAGATCCCTGATAGTATTTTGCACAGAGCCCTTATTGGTATGAATCTGAGTGGATCTCCTCACCTATAGCTCCATGAGCAAGACAAGCAGCTCTGTTTTTAACCTCAGTGAGGTATACTTACTGGACTTTGAACTCCCCCTGTTCTTGCCATAGCATATCTCTTATACTCCTGAGTGCTGTCGAGGATAGAATACACCATTACTATCATCCCACCATACAGTTACCTCTACAATAAATTTACAGACAGCCTAGATTAACATGTAATGAATCATGTAAGTGCTATGGGACCAACAGTTGGAACTGGGGAATTTCTGACACCCATCTTTATCATCAGGGATTTTGATCACTTGACTGTTTAAAGTGTTTTTCTAATTCACAAACCTCATTTAGGATATCTAACATTAGGCACTAATAAAAATGCCTTCACTCTAAAGTAATGTGACCACCTCATTACCAGAGGCTGGTAAATGAGGATTTTATTCCAAAAGCAAACCCCAACAGTAGTTTGTCACAAATGCCCCAGTCCCAGTCCCAGTGTGGTTGGTGACACAACTTCAGCAAGTTCTGCCATTGTAGGTGGGGTCCAAATTAAGGTGATTGTAGCTGTCAGTTGATGAGTCCTTCTCCTGCTGAAGTCAGTAGGCATTTTGCCATTCATTTCAAAAGTAAGCATTACAAGCTCAAGAACTAATCCAAGCTTCATGCCTGGTAGTGATTGTGACATTTGACAATGTATGATTCAAAACAGACAAGGGATTGAAATGGCAGGTGCAGCAGATGGTCAAGATCCTGTTACACAAAGGTATTTTTTTTCAATGTGTGCTCCCAGCTCCACTGCTTCTGTGTGTCTATGGCTTATGATGGGCAACTGTGGCAGGAGAGGAGAAAGAATGAGGTAGGACTGGGGTCACAAATTCTGGTTAGGAAGATTTTGGAAAAACCCAAGGAGATACTCTCAGCAGACCTCATGCTACAAGACACTTAGTAAATACTGCAGAACTGTGGGTGCCAATAAGGTTAAATTCATCTTTTGGTGTCACTGCTGTATTGTTAGGTGCCTCAGTTTACCTATCTGTACTTTATAGTAACGTGCCTTACGTGGCTTTGTATGCCAAAACTTCATTCATTAATACTGATGTCAAAGAGGACATTCAGCACCTCACAGGAGGCCCAGTGCACCTGCATTAGTTAGCCATAAATCATGGGAAACAACACTTTGAAGTGTCAGAGAGATTTAATGTGGGATACAGAACAGAAGGGGAATGTGATGAACTGAGCCCCAAGCCCCAAATAAGGAATTTAAAATGCACCTTACCCTTAAAAGTGTCAGCAAATGAAGAAAAAGAAGAGTGGGGAAGCCCCAAAGGCAGCAATTTTGAATGCTTTAGTTTTCTCTATTGACTTTAATTAAGCTCACCCAGGATTGCAGGCCTGTCACTTGGGGAACCTTTCCATAAAGAAAAAAGGAGTTTGCTCCCCAGGTGGGTTTTCCCAAGTTTCTCAGGCTCTTACCACAATATATGCCTGGCATCCATGACAGGGTCGTCAAAAATAATAGCTAAGGAATTCACTGTCTGTCATTCCAAAATAATTATGTATGAGGCTTTACTTGCACTTGAGATGGGTTATATATTTCATTGAGAAAAGCTATGTAGACTAAAATATATATTTATATGTATGCATGTAATATATGAGGGTTGCACAGATTAACAGTCAAATAAAGAATATGGGGGAACAGAAGTCGGCTTACATACATGTGAAATACGTTGAGAAAGTGGGTGAAAAGCACTGTCCTTCCAAGGTCTGTTAATTACAAAATGCATTAATGTTTTATTAGCCATTTATCAGTAATTAATCACCTACTTTGATGTAAATTTCAAGCTTACAAATGCACCATGGAAATTGTCCCTTAAATATACGACAAGTTTTAAGGGTCAGCAGAACCACACCAAAGAAAGCAGCATATTCCCCTCAGTTGTCTGGAAGAGTCTTTTGGTGCCTCAGCATCATGCCTGTGTTTCAGTATGCAATAGTTTTTGGGTGCTTTCAAAGTCAAAATAGTGTGGGGAAAAAAATGAAGAGAGCTTGCAAGCAGAAGGGGAGGAGGTAGTATACACAGTGGTATTCTTCAGGTGCACAGTTTGAATAAAAATGCAAAACAGGATGCTCCCATTCAGTAAATATTATCATTTTTATTCACTCATTAATTAAGTTGCTTAATTGCTGCTGTCAAAAGACTCTTGAGTTTGTGACTGGGGTTGTTGCACTGTTTTGATAGTAGCTGAAGAAGGAAAAAGGCAGTATCACTCGGCTCGCTCTTCACCTGATAATAAGGGAAGCACTGGTTGTAGGACATCATAATGAAGCTGCAGAGTTACATATGGAAAAAGACAGATATTTACAGGAAGAAGAGGAAGGGGGCAGGTAGGTTTTATTAAATACATCAAATGATATTTCACCGATGTGATTGATGCACTGTAACTTGTGAATTATCCTTCAATTCATTACTCCATGAAAATAATTTTAGTGCAAAAAATTTCCCGTTTTAATCTAACTTCCCCAAGACAGCCCAGAAATGGAAAGAGACTCAATCCGTGTTGGTCAACACAATTATAAATATTTTTTTCTAGATCTGTCTCCAAAAGATTAATGTAAGCTGGTTTAGGTACTGTCTCTTCCAGGACACCAGATTGACAAACGACCAATGCTTCTGGTATATTATTCATACATTTCTGAAACAGTACCTATTCATGCCAGGATGATGATCAGTCCCATGTCACTCAAGACATTCTTAGAATTGATGCCCACTTTACAGCAGACATCACAGCATCACACTGATGAAGTGTTGTGGTCATGATACATGAAGGTGCCTTTGCAAATGAAAATGAGACTGATCTGGCTGACATGGGTCAGGACCACCAATAACCATTTACTGATTCTTATTACTAAATAGACCAAATGGAAAACAGCTTGCTGAGAATGGGCTCTGTTACATCCCAAGTCAGATCATTACATGTATGTCCATAAGACATACAAATGTCCATACCTGTAAGGAGGACTAGAGATGTCTTGGTTATGCTTGCCTCAGGTTGGCTCATGAGCCACAGAAGGAAAGTCTGTTGTACACAACACAACAACTAGACAGAAACAACTGTTAGACAACTAAGCAGAAATTGGTGATCAGAGAGAGGTTAGTGCTAGGATGATGGGCATGGTATATAGCCAGCAATTCTACTTTATGGCTGAGAAAGAAAGGTGTAGCTTATCCCTCAGTTCTAGAGTCAAGCCTGCAGTTAGATCTATATGTCTATTCTCTGTTCCTAACCTCTCTTTTTTAATCCTCTGTAAAAAAGCAGGTGATCACTTACAGGACTTCCGCTAAGAGGAAGAACTCTACATAGTGATGAAACTCCTTTAACCAGGCATGGAGGAGTGTGACCTGCTCTGTGCACCATGCAGGTACTGTTATGACAGGGTCTTGGAGTTTTTGGGTCTCACACTGCCTATGCTGCTGGCTTGGATAAATTTCAGAAACAGGTTATGAAGGTCTTCAAAACTCTCTGACACATTGAATTTTTGGCAAGACTTTCATTATATATCAATCTGTCCAGATACACTGGTTAATGTCTCCCTCCTTTCTGTTGATAAAACACTACAGTTTGCACTGAATTGTGCAATTAGTTTTGCAATGGACACAAAGATACTGAAGGAGAGAAGCAAATCTAGTACACTGTTATGAACATCTCACATTCAAATTAGAACATAGGTTTTCTGAGCTGAAAGGCTTCTGGCCCACAGCATCACACAGTCTCAGCTGTGAAGTTTGTACAATGCTTACAGGTTCCTTGGAAAAAAAAACAGTGGCATAATTAAATGACTTAAAGGCACTTGCTGCACTCATTACTTTTGATTCCATCAGAATGAAAGGAAAAAGCAAAATGGCTATGAAACATTCCATTCTACACACTGGAAGGTGTGAGCAAAGAAAAGTTTTCAAACATTTCAAACCTCTGAGTTATTATTCTGCAGAAAAAAACCCACCAACATAAAACACACCCATTCATCTTACTAGATTTTATGGGTCAGTATAGCCTCTTTAAAATCTGAAGGCCTAAGAAATGTAAGGGTGCTGACTGATGAGCTGGGACAGCCTTACCTTGAGATAAGCTGAAAAGGTTGGCAGCTCCAGCTGTCTGCTCTGCTCCTGGTGTCCAGATGTCTAAGCTGCTTGTCAATCAGCTCCCAAACCACCGCAGTTTACAGGGCAGACTTTGCACTGCAGCCGTCACTGGTGTTGGTTTGCCTTAAAATGCTTCATTGTAATCTCTAGCTGAATTCTATGGATAATGACACAGGATAGAAAGAGATACCTCTACCACTGGTCCCCATACAGGCAGTTCCCAGTGGTCTGTACTTAAATGTACTCTATATTTGTCATCATACTGTTACAAAAACGTCCAAAGCACTGAAACATGCATTTAATTGCAATACAAACTTAAAACATTCACAAGCTACTTTTCCATAGAGTTTCTCACATCAGCCCCTGGAAGTGGACATTCTATGGTATTAAGAACCATGTCCCTGCACAACCTCCTTTTCTCACCCTAAGCACTTCTGCCAGCCTGCAATGACAGTGTTGGAGCACCTGACCATCTTGCTAGTCCGGGACACAAGATGCTGTCACTTATGATGACTTATGATACCTCCTATCCCTATTTGTGAATGCAGTAGTGAACTTAGTCAAGGAGTTTAAATGTAAAAAAACTGTAAGTTTTGTCTCTTTTTCTCTGATGGGAGCAAATACCTTTTCTTTACCTTTCCCTTGGCCTTGCTGCTATCTCTTGTCATGCTATCTTTTCCTTCTCTTCTCCTGTCTGCCACTTTCTTCATCCAACATGGAGGGCAGAAGCTACTAGAGTCACTGTGAAAGGACACTGATTTTCAGAAGAAAAAATTGCTTCTTAGCTTTCCCCAGCGGAGTTTCTCAGGTGTACTCTGAAGCTTATTTATGCTTCTCTTTGTCTCCAGTGACCAGTGGTTAAATTATGCTCTGATAAAAGGCAAAATGAGCCAAAAGAAGAGACCTAAATTTAACTACAGGGGAAAGCAGGTGATGTAAGTTCTTGATATAAGTTCTCAAACAGCCACCTGGACCTGAGTAACTCCTTAAGTAATTCCCTGATATAGCAGTCGTAGGCTCTGCCTAGAGACAGTGTAATAAATTGCTGGAGCACGTTATTCCCTGAGGACCAGCAGGCGAGTGTACTGAAAACTTCCTTGGGAAAAAAAAAAAAAGTATAAAAAAGCACAAAGGTTCAGCTGCTATCCTTGTGCTTCTGTTTCCTTATCGCTTTCCCCAGCACAACATAGTCAGACTGGACGATTCAGAAACAGGAACTGACACCCTCTGCACCCTTTGTCACACGTCTCCAGGATGTCATCATGATCCCCCAGCCGGGCAATGGCTTCCAGAGCCATCAAGTGAAAACCATCACTCATTCTTCCAAAACAGAAGGGACATCTCCATCTGACACCAATCAAGGTCCCAGAGTGACTCCATAGTTTTTCTTCGGTTTCTGCATCCAGGGACAATCCGAGAGTGGCAGTGGGGTCTGCAAGGGAGATACCCTGGGAGGCTCTAAAGAGACCAGGCCAGGAGGAGATTAAATTGTTGAAAGGTGTCTGCAAGCTCCAGCATGGTACAACATTCCTGTCAGGGCTGAGCAGGCAAGCCCTCTTCGGCTTGGTGCTGTATGTGAAGGCAGACAGCGATGATGCTGTGGGGCTGAGCACAGCCATGCCCCAGCCCCCGGTGTCCGACATGAAGCTGGGAATGGAGCAGAGGTGGGGTAGGAGGCCCCTGGGCCCCGCGGAGCCCCAGTTCACGCCTTGGTGCATATGTGGGAGTTGAAGAGGGGGTCAGGGGGTGAGGGAGAGTTCATCCCCGGGCTGAGCGATAGCCCTGCCCGCACGGGAGGGGCACGTCCCCGGCCCCCGAGAAGAGTCACTGGAGGTTCATCCCGCCAGGGAGGAATTCTTCCCAGCAGTAGCCATCCTGCTGATGAATCGCCCCGCGGACGGGGCTGGCGGCCTGCGCGCCCTCCCCTCACGCAGCTGCGCTCGGCCCCCGGCAGGCGCGGGCTGCCACCCACCATGGCCGTGACGGGCGCCCAAGACGAATGACCCCCTGAGAGGGATGGGGGGACGGCATGCGGGAGCCCGGGGCGACAGCGTCTGCTCGCTAATTCCCAGCTCACCCGGTGGGAAGAGGCGGTGCTGTAGCTATGCGGCTACCTCGGGAAATCCCAGCAAAGTTTGCACGCTCCTCGCTCCACCTCTTGCTGAATGGAACGTGGTGAGAGACCAGGGGTTTTCTGGGAGGTTCTCTTTGGTCACTTAAAAAGGCAGCTGAAGTTATATTCAGCCAGACCCGGTTCACAAACCGCTAAGCATCTCCTCCACCCCAGACTTCACGGGGCTGGGATCATGCTCCAGATGTGGGAAGACTGGACTGCCCAGCTATGTCCATGGGTATCCCATAAATGATGGCACCTTTCAAGCTCTCCTGTGGAGCAGGCAAAAAACATCACTGCAACTCAAGAGATGGTTTTGCAGCAGATTTTAGCAGCAACAAGAGTTTTCTGTTTAAAAGAGTTTTCTATTTAAACAAATACTTTGAAAATTTTTAAATATATATGTTTTATTATATGTTTTTATAAGGAAGTAGCGAGAAATGGAAGTGATTATTTTATCTTCCAATTGAACCATGGTGGATCAAAGCAAGAAAGTATGTATCTCAAAACTGACACATTCCTAAAAATTTCATGATTGTTGCTATTTGATGTGACACGTCACAGAATTTTATGTCAAGCTGAAGAAGATGTGACAACTTATATGTAGTATTTTCAGAAACAGATTTTAAGTGCAGTATTGAGTAGTGTATTTGCAGGGTTTTTAAACTCTGCTTCTTACCAGACTTAAGAAAAGCAACCCCATATGCTTTCAACTTCTGCACCCCATTAATTAAAGTCAGAACTTAAAAGTAATACTAAAAATAATTGGCTGGATTAGAAAAGGCTGTGGGTGAGCTGGGAAGTTACCATTGCACAAATATTAATAAATCACTTTTCCTGTAATTAGCAGAAAAAAAGAAGAGTGCAATGTGGTAAGCTAGCAGTCGTTTGCGAAAATATGTTGGCTAGAGCCTGTCATCCCTCTTCCTTTCCTTTTCCACACACACATCCTTTCAAACCAAGATACAGCTGCTGATGCCATTCATACGTAAGAGACCAACAAGGGCAAAATGGCATTTTCAAAAGGTCGGTAGAAAATGAGGAAATAAGCCAAACAACCAAGACTGTTAATAAGTGATTAATATTATGTTATTGTTACTAGAAATGGAACAGTTCAGCCTCACAGTCTCTATACCAGCTCTTGAAAGGTGCAATTTTCTAATGATGTGAGGCAGTGTAGGAGAATGCTAAGCACCCCTCATTCTTTGCTCAGCACTTTCCTAGATGTAGCTCATGTGGAAAGAAAGAGTCATAAAGAGCTCTAAGTCTTCCCCTAATGTAGAGAGAAATCCAACATCTGAATGCTTCCAAAATAAGTCAATAATAAGAGCAATGTTTTGTAAAACAAAAAATAATCTCATTTAAGAGCATCAGTAAGAACACTATCTAATTGTTTTCTTTTGGCGACCAAGGAACATAGTGATGTAGTTTTTTTGCTTGAAAACACACAAGTAATCCAAGGTGCAAAATAATCACAGCCTTCATGATTCTACAGATTTCCCAGAGGTAGATTCTGATGTGCAGTTCTCCTGGACTGTTTATACACCTTCCCTTGGCTTACGATCATTCTGCTTCTTGGGTATCTCTCTTTTATGCTCAAGAGCTCACCTTCCTGTTTCCAGCAACATCTCCTGCCTCTAGATTGCCTCTTTCCTCTTTTGTATATGCCCAAGGTTCTCCTCAGCTTTTCTAAACAACCTCTGCAGTTCTGTTTTACTATTAGGCAAGCTCCTTGAAATTTTCCTTCAAGTGGGTGTTAACAGTTACATTCTATGTAAAAAATAAAGTTCCACGTTGTCTTCCTTGAAAAAAACCCCAAAAAACCCCAAACAAAAAACCCCTCACACAACAACAAAATTAACAAAGCAAAACAAAAGAGAAAAAAAAAAAAAAAAGAAAGAAGAAAGAAAGAAAGAAAGAAAGCACTTCATAAAGTATTTAAACATTTTAAAAGTTCATATACTTATTCTAGATATCCCCTGATGTTTTTTGGCTCCTAAGTCACAATGTTATGGAATTCTGCCACCCTATATCTCTGCCCTTTGGCACACACCAGTTCCCTTGACTTCAAAGGGAGCTGTGCACATACAACAGTGACATGTAAAGTCTCCTCAATCCTTTAATCTTCCAAGAATTTAGTATTTATTACTATCTCAAAATAAAAGACTGTATTTTTCTTAAAAATAATCGAAGAATATTGATCATCTCTACAGCAAAGCACTTAGGTGCATGGTAAAGTTTAGGCAAATTAATAGTTATATTCACATACCATAAGATGAACGCACTTTTAAGTCGGTAGCGCTGCATACATGTTTGAGACTGGGCATGTATTGACCACTTACTGAATCAGGACCATAGGAGGGAAATTCCTTCACCAAAGAAACCAGATCACAGGGAGTATAACAACTTCTTCTTCACCCTCACATCCCCAAAACCTAGGGTAATAATTGGTGGCATCTGTAATGATTTTATGCTGCTTCTGAATTTGTTGGGTTTGTGCATTCCACTCATCAGAGGTGAACTTGAGTTCGATCTGTGCCCTTCCCATGGAGGAGGAAGGAAGGGTTACATGGGTGATGCCCACCATGGGCTGGGCCAGCAGCTGCACAGCACCATGCTGTTCCACAGAAGCAACCTGAGGCAATGAGCTCATCCACCACTAAATTTGCGCGGCCACAGGTCAACCCAGTTCACAGTAACATCAATGTCAAAAATTCTGTAGACTTCAACTATGTCCTTTGGGTAACAGACTTTTATTTGGAGTAGCCCCTTACTTTCACACTTGTCTTTACAGCAGTCTTTACATTCTGGATATTCTGTAGCTGCCACAATTATTCTTCCTACATACTCTACAGTTTTTATTGGCATCACCAAACAATGAGAAACAGATAATTACTGATATATACTCATAAGAAATTGAAGAGAAGAGGGTGAGATTTTGGGACTGGGAAGTTTTTCTATCCACAGAACATTTTTTGCAGCAGAGAAAGAACAAAGAGAAATGATGCTGTTTATTTTGATGGTTCTGAGAAGCTAACGTTCACCCCGCTCATCCCAGGAGCAAACAGCTGGCAAACAGCTGACAACATAGATATCAGTCAACTCCCACGTAACTCACAATATAATACAAAAAAATATAGGTAATAATGATATGACGTGACAGGATGCATCTTTGATTGTGTGTGTTAAAAAAAATAAAATCTTACAGTATATGGAAAAGATCCCAAGAAGTCTTCCTTTCTCTTTTTGCCTCTTACTTTCCTACTTTCATAACATGGTTGCATATTTGTGATTTTTCTGTAAATTATGGTTTCTATTTGAAACATTTTTCTTTTATTTCCATATTCCCAAAAAGTCATTTTACTATTTATGTGGTCAAATCCCCCCTAATGTGATTTGATGGCACATAAATAGTAATACGACTTTTTATGTTGTCTATTGCTTATGTAGAGTTTCCAGAAACCCTATATTATAGCTTTGTATTAAACCCTGATAATTTTCAGGGGTCATCACTATAATATATGGCTGGAAGGCTGCTATTGTGATGCTGTTGTCAGCCAAAAACCTTGCCTTCAAATATGTGCCTCAACCATAGTATAACATAAATCAAAATATGTGTCTGCCTAACCATATATCTGTTCTGTGACTTTAAATATTTTTATAATCATGGGTGCAGGACAGAACACCGGGCACTTTTTATAACCGATGTGGGAAACAAGTAAACATTACAAAAAGAAATAATTATAAAAGTTAAAATTCTATAGCAAAAATGAGCATCCCTGTACATTTTAAATATGGGGTCAAGCTTACTTTGCATGGTAAACCCCATGCTACTGTATATAACTCTCTATCTCAACCACTAATTTATTGACCCCTGAACAAAGCACTTGATAATCATTTTACCCCTTCACACACACCTGTGTCCCACCCTTCTTTCCCCTGAAAATACAAGAGTTTCTTCATTTGTTTATGATCACCTCGCTGGGATGACTAAGCTACCTGATGCCAGGTGGCAAACAATGCCAAGTGAACATATTTGGGTGGAGATGTTGGTTTTAAGGGTCACCATCCATAGGGTGCACTGATCTGGTATTTTGGGTCAGAATCACATGCTGGTTCAAAGACAAACACTAAATCTGTCCATAGCCAATATGTTCCAGTAGGAGATTTTAAGACTTTCAGATTTTCCTTCTTCCTTTTGCTTTTCCAAGTCTCCCATCAGCTTGGTTTATGAACACCAGCCAGCTCTGACCACCTCCTGGAATATGGGTCTCTGTTAATTTTATTTCAGGTATTCCTGGGCATCACAGTACTTCCATTTCACACCTATTTTAGTGCAGGAATAGGGGGGTAAATGTGAACCATGCATACGCAATACAGTGCTGTGTGTGAGCCTCACTCACAGGTACCAACAGACCAGGGCTCTGTGAGCACTGCCCAAGTCCTAAGGTGGTTTCGAAAAAATAAAAATCACCATCCACTGCCATCCCCCAACTGCAAGGTAAGTGTAAAATATAGAAAAAATCTGGAGGACACCGGCCTCCATCACAGAAGTAGTTTTTATGAAGCTGTTTATATCTATGGCCAAGTTCCACAAAGCTTTCTAAAATGTGCATCCTCCTCACACCACTAGGTCTATCAAATCTGATCAAGCTAACTGTGGAAGTTAGGAATACAAACACAGGATCAGGACTGTAGCATGTGAAACCCTCGGAGATGAAAGTGCGACATAGTTTGAAAATAGTATTTCTATTAATAATGAATGTTCTCAATTTATACCAGATTTTGTAATGTTTCTGGGCACACAGTGTTCTGCTGTTGTTGTCCCAGATGCTCTCCTTTCTGACTAATTTGGTTCCCTTTCATAAAGGAGCACCCCCTACTCATGCTGGGGAAGGAGCTTAAGGGAAAAGGGCAGTTAAAATTACAAAACCAGGGAATTGACTGTAATAAAGTGCAGGGAAATTCCATGCAAATGTGACCCTTAATTTCTTAGGCCTCTGCAACTTATCAGTACCTTTCAACAGGGCTAATGTCAGGTACTATACAGCATTCCTTATTTTCAGAAAGCTGTTTCCTAAGGTCCAGATGATGTTATAAGTGGTATAACATGACTGAAAGTAGTTTTGCCAGATGTGATATCCCCTGTTGCAGCCTCAAATAGACTGAGAATGAGGAATGCATGCTCCATTAATTTCCATTGGAGTGAAGAATGCATTACTCCTTTGCCATTCCCATACTAAGAAATCTTCACATAGTCACAGCTTTATTTTCTTTATTCAGGAAGCCATATATTCCAGCATTATCCTGTATTTGCTTTTGGAGGATGTTCACTGACTTTTTCCTTTGTCACTTCTGCGACACATATGCACAGTCCTGTCTACACACATGGACACAAATTATGTCCTCAGGGGAATATCTACAATGACCTGTTACTTTGAGTATTTCATAGCTGGTTTTCTCCTTCCAGTGATTAAACCCACAAATTTAGTTAATGTACAGAGCAGGTTTCATGCATAAATCTACCCCCCATAATTGCTTTTAAAATGCTGGAACCACTTTCAGATGCTGTCATCCATTTCTTAGGCGGTGGCCTCCCTCTTTCGTGCATTCAGTAAATCAAAATTTACATGACTATTTTCCACCAGACATTTGTGTAAGGTAGATCAGTTCTTTGTGTCTTTTTAAATAGCATTTTTGGTGGATTTGGAACAAAACAAAGACACATATATAAATAAAAAGAAATTACTAGGAAAGTTCCTAAAGAATGGTAACTGAAGAGTCTCAGGCACGTTAATAGAGGGAGAAACTCACGACATGTCTCTCTCACGTTGTTAGACTGGTCATTACAAATCGTTCATCTCACACCACCATTCTGAATTGTTGCTTTATTATTAAAAGTGTCAGTAACTTGGCCTTTTCTGAATTAACTCCTCTTCACCTCTAAATGACAAGAAAAAGGGATATGTATCTTTTTAGCCAGTCAGCAGAACTGGACTAAGTCACATTTTGCTAGTCCGTAAGCTCCACTATTCACACACAATTGTGAAAATTGTGTTCTTTCATGGTAAAGCTTAAAACTGCACTGATGGTATAGTAAGAGATCCCACGTTACTCAAATTTCATTGCAATTATAAATATCTATTAAAAAGTATTTGTGCACATCCTGGAGATGTATCCTAGGTAAAACCAAATTGCTTGTATTTTAAAAAAGTAGCAAGTACAGTCTGCTTTCTGTTGTCATAATTTCTAAAAGTTTCTTTGCTTGACAGTTCAGAAATTCAGTAGCTTTCCCTGGATTCCCAAATCCTTGCTACAAGTGGGGGAAATTTCTGCCATATTTATGCCAGACTTTGCCAGAGATGTTATTCATTTTCAATACTCAGTGGCTGAATCTTTGTTTAAGTGAATTTGAAACATATCTAGGGTTTCTCACAAGAAGAATATAAAGTGCACCTAGAGACGTTAACTCTCAGTTCATCTCAGGTACTCGCTTCTGTCATAAAAATGTATTAGCAGAAAGCTGGAAATGCAGCCCAGATCTTCAGCTGATGTAAGCTGATATACTTCCGCCAATTTCATAAACTATGATGGGTTGTTTCAGAGCAGGATCTGTCACAATCCATCATTTTTTTGAAAATTGTATGGGGTGATAATCACAGAGAATATTGCTACATGCCTGACATATTGCACAAATATTGCTCAAATGTGGTGTGTTGTTTTTTTTCTTGTGTAACAAGTCATTTTGCAGTGCATGAACAATACTAAAATTAGCATGGTGCTGGTAATTTCCTGACTGTTAAATTAATCTCATAATTTGTAACCTGACAGTGGCAGAAACAGGTGAAAAGCTTTCAGGTTCAAAAAAAAAAGAAAAAAGAAACACCTTAAAATATAATGAAACTTTTCTAAAGCACAGATACAGAGCTGAGCTCAACTTCATGAAGATTGCTCAGTGACTTGCAAAACTGCAGAAGTGTTACCAGCATAACCAAGGCTGGAAGTAACACCTGCCAAAACACTACAGGCAAAGATGCAGTAGAAGGTGGCTGTCCTTACTGCTGTGACGCACCCATGCCCTGAGACGCAAGAGCCAAGACTGCTCTTCAGACTCCTTTCTCATGAGCTCAACTCAGCAATTCCCTAGGGCTTCCTAGCGTTTCAGATGTGTTTTAAAAGCAGGGAGTAGTCTGGATGCCCAGTCCAAACATGTGACAGGTTGTAATAAAATCTTCCTTGCAGGATTTCTCAACCAGACTAAGGGAAAAAGGAGTGTAGAAGTCTACCTACCGGAAATTGTCCTTTGGAATTCTTCCATTTCCTCTTTATTGCAGGACTGGTTCTTTCCATTGCTGCCCTTGCTTACATTCTCGTTTGGCTTCTACTTTTCCAATCCCTTCCTAGGCAGGACATTATGGTATGTTTATCAATGAAAACATAGGCTTCTGTTGTCCACATCGTCCTCTACCTCCAGTGGCATCATCATAAGCACTTCTCTACCCTTTCCTGTTCTGTTCATGATCATGAACAGTGGCTGAATCATCATCATAGCTTGCACCCTCCTCCTAGGATATCCCATGAGCATTTTGCACATTGTCTCAGTTCTGCTTGTTGTCATTTGCTACTGTCAATTGCCCACCCAATGCCAACTTTGCCAATGCCACAATACTCACTGGCAACTCATTTGAAAGTTCACCACACCTGCACAACAAAAGGAAGTGCTGCAGTCAAAGCACAATTATGGTCATCCACATTAGCCTTGGGTGGCTGAAATTGAGCAACATTGGCATTAGTTTGTAATGACAAACACATTGGACCCTATGCTCTTATGTTTTCCTTGACAGTAGACATATATATCAGCTAGAAAGCAATAATATGTTTGCAGTAACTCACAGAGAACCTGCACCCTCAAGTTTCTAACTACATATGTCTAAAGAGGAAGGATACAGATCCAGAGGCAGGGGAGATGTTCCTTGCTCCACCACAGGTTTGACTTACAAACGTGTGGAAATCATGTAGCTCCTCAGATTCTTGTTTATAAAATAATGTGGGTCTGGGCACATGACGATGTTGCTCATTTTTACTGTTAAAACAGCTAGCTCTCTGTGCTAGACAGTTTCAAGGACGAGATTCTGTAAACATAGCTATGTTGTTGTAAAAATTATCTTTTTACATTCCTTTCCCATGGACACAGATCCTTTGATGGACATTTCTTGTAACCACTGTAGTTAAAGACGGAAGTGTTAATTTTCTCCAATGAACTGTGATTTCTAAAAGTGTATATAAGAATTAAATGAAGGTGGGTTCTCCCCCCTTCCGCCCTTTGCTCTGAACACACTCTGACTCTGTCTCCTCTGTTCTGCGTCTCCGGCAGATAAGCGGCTAATAACTGGTAATATGACACATCACTTTTGCATGACAACTGGAGCGGCATGTGCAGACTGCTAAGCTGGCCCTGAGCTGCTGAGTTAACATCGCATGGTTGCAAAAAGTACTACTCTACTCGCAAACTGGATTTATTTCTTTTTTTCATGTGGGAGGTGTCTCCAATCAGTCCAATGCTGAGTGATGCTACTCAGCTTGAGCAGATGTTGATAATTTGCCTCTTGCATCTGCTAGTTAGATGCCACTGTATCTATGCCACAGAGTGCAGAACTGAAGACTGGTTATGGAGATCAATAAAGAGCAGAGATTGCTACTACCTTTCCACCATCTCAACTCCTAAGCTCTCCTTTTACTACACACTATTTGACTTTTCAATTTTATGAACTGCATTGAGCTGAATGAAGAGTTCAGTGCGATGGGCTAATTTACCTCTTTCTGCTCACGGTCACTCTGTGGATGGAATGTGGTTTCTTCCCCTTAACCAATTATCCGAGTTTATCTGACAGAGTGTTTTTCATAAAACAGTTAATCAGGACTATTCAAAAATATAAGCCAAATGACTTAGATAATACTGGCCACATGAGAAACATGTTCTTTTCCTCCTTCAGCTGATTTGGTATACTCAGACATATCCACAGCAAATATTTATATCTACACCATTAACATTCTACTTCAGCCTATTAGAATTTTGGTGCTCTCCTGTATTTGTAGCTCTAATAATTTAAAAAAGCTCTTTTAAAAATTATTTTTAAACATATATCTCTATAATAAATAACACAGATACATTACCATCAATCTGGGCACTCAAAAATTATTGCAAAGCATGAGAGTTTCTACCTTCCCTTCAAATGATTTCTAATGTGGTAGTATAATCCTTCCTTCTCCATTTATTATCCTATTTATAATCTTCTACTAACCTTTATGTTACCATTTGTTCCTAGTGCTTACTCAAATAGGGAACCTGAACTTAAATCCTTCCCTGGGGTCTGGCAAAGATTTAGGTGGCACTGACTGCCGCTCTGCCCTTCTTCGCATGGCAGACCAAAAAGTATGTGGATTTATTCTTGCCCACAAAGATTCCTTCCCATTCAAAGATATTCAAAGTGCCACAGGCACATAAAAGGTATTCGTTTGGCTGTATGGGCCTATAAACACTTCACTGAGAGCAGAACCTTGTTTTCTCAATGGGCCTATGTGGATAAAATTGAATACTATGGAGGGAAGTAAAATCAGGTTATAAAAACGTACCCACCCATCACTTCACGTAGTGTACATGCCACAGTTTGATCCTGTCTTGCGTCACTCTGCATCCAGAGTAGCTCCATTAAGACCATCATATTTCGGACTTGTCCTGTGTTGTTAGTAAGCAGCCACTTCAGATCATTTCTAAGCCAAGGTAACCTTACCCTGGACTTTCCAATCCCAGCTACAAAAGACCTTCTTACCTTACACGTGCTCTCTCAGACATGCAAACTCTAATGTCATCAGGCAGATGCTTTCCTTCGCCCAGGTGTTCTCCGAGTACTGACGCAAATGTTTCCTGGTCTCCCAGCCCCCCTACTCCTGCTTTCATTGCTGCTCCATGCTTTTGGATCACACTCTGAGAGCTATTTCAGCGGTGAGCCAGAACAGGCTGCACAGAACTTCTCCCACAGATGATGACACGATATGAGATACAAGATGTGATGACACCAGTATCTGTATGAGTATATATGGCCTTTATGACTGGTGCAATAAAAACATGGGAAAATCTTGTCTGGGAGAAAAGTTTTTTTGTCTCTGGGTTTTGGGATTTTGATGTATTTTCTGACAACTTGCTCAACCCAAGACAGAAAGCTTCAATTAAAATTTCCCCACTGTGACCAGACCTAAGACCATGATTGTGGCACTGCTGCTACAATCCCAGCTGCACTATGTCACAACCAGGTGCAAATTAAGACCAGGACTAGTGGAGGCGTGGTCGAGGGGAAGATGCTTTCTCCTCCACCTACTGCAAGCCTTGCATCCCCTGCACCACATTGCACATCATCCTCAGCTCTCCCTGTCTCACCTCTCACTACCAGGTCTATCCCAAGACAACTTGCTGCCAAGGAGAGCTGCTAGGGGAGTTGAAACAACCAAATTCCTGACACACCTGTGAACTACAAGAGTGAATCCAGGCTCAGCTGCAACCTGGCATACACCCACTGTCAGCAACATGATTTTTATTACCAGAATAGATGGAACAGGCTTGAAGAACTTGCCCAGCCAAACCCATGACAAGCATACTTTGCTCCTAACAGGTAGAGAACTCAGCCCAGCACACCTCCATCAATGAAAGTCAGTGCTGAAAGCAGACAAATTCCATCACTGTCCCAGAGGCACAGTGAGTGGGGCAAGGGAAGGGAGAAGTTTTGCTTGGGGGGAAGGGAAGAAAGGACTAAGGAGTACATGCACCCACATGTGAAGCTCTGACAAACAGTCGTGTGATTTATCATCATACTCCCACTTGTAACTCTAACCTAGCAGTGTGTCATCTTTACTTTTCATGTTATTTATTTACAAGTGCATTTTCAGTATCAACCCTTTCATTCATTAATCCTAATGTGGCCTTTTTCAATGTCTACTTACCATTTTAAATACTTACTATAATTTACAGGGCTTTCTTGAACACATCCAAGGTATATTATATGGGGCTAGCTTAATGGAAAGTCTTGTACACCAAAGCAGGAAAAAAGCACATTTAATTTATGATGGCTTTGAATTTTGCTCATAATTTACTTCTGGAGAACTATTCATATAAACCCACACCAATGAGAATTTTCAGTGGCGATGTAGAAGGAAAAAACCAATAAATGCTGATCTTATTATTCATTTTTATTTTGAAAGCCTTCCCATGTTGCATTCTGGAATTATGTATACTACTTATAATTTGGCAAAGAAATTTTTGCATCTCAGTATGAAAGAAATGCAGTGTAATAGCATGTGGACCATAACAAGACCTTGTTTCAGGTGTGGTCCCAAGAGCAGTATCTAAAATATTTTGATATTAAGAGTCACAAGGTTTCAGTTGTATGCATCCTTCACACACCAGTGTTCAACACGAGATGAAGACTCTCAGCACAAACACTCATGCCTCAAATTTGTAGCAGTTGTACACGAAGAAAAGACTCTTTCAACTCTTTACCTTCTGCTGATTCGTTAGCTAAGAGGAGGGATCATCTGTTTCAGCCCCACAATATCAATTCCAGTGTAACCAACCCCATGAAACACTAAAACAGATGGGGCTGATGATGTAATGCACAAAATAAGAAACATTGCACGGGTTTGATTTTTTTAATTAAGATTTTTTGAAAACCATCTCATTTTGGGCAGATGTCTCACTGAAAACATAGAGAAGCAGGACATTGAGAAACCTTTCCTTCTCAAGCTTCACAATGAAATGGATTGAAGAGAGGAAAAGCTGGTCACTGAATGCAGGCATAATGCTGAGCAGCAGCATGGGTGAAGCTGTGGGAGTGCCTCAGGGATTCACCTGCATGGAGCAGTCATGGTACCTCTCCCCACAGCTCAGCTCCCTGCCCTGAGTGCACTGGCTCTCGTTCACACTGGCAGAGAGCTGGTGTGCCTCAGAAAATGCGGATGGGGGTGAAATGCAGAGCCATAACTCTCTGTCGCTTTGCAGAGGAAGTGTGCCGGTTGCAGGCAGAGGATGCAGTCAGGTTGCTGTCAGTGGATAAAGCTGCTCACTTGCCTGCATCTGCCTGTCATGTAGCAGGCAAGAGCTTCCTGCTGCCCCTGGCCTTTGTTTGATCCCCAGCATATTCTGCTCCCTCACCCTCTCCATCTAGTCTTTCCCCATCCCTCTGGCAGGATATTCATGAGGTGAGAAGACTGCCCATAGAGAGACCAGAAGAAGACCGGTATGCTCTGCTGTGAGCGTTTCTTGGGCTTCTGCCACTGTGCTTCTGATCCTGAAGCCTGACAGGCAGAGAAATCTGGCCAGCACAATCCCATAGACTAATGTTTTCCATGAAGAGGTGGAGCAATGGCTGGTGAAACATTTTCATAAGTCACTGGAAAAAAAGCAAAGCCTCTTCCATCCCTGCATCTCTGGCTGCACAAAAACCGTCTGTTTCTTGTGTGCACACACCTTAATGTTCTGCCTTTGAGAAAGACAATTTCTGGTCACTGTTTGCAGGGGACACAGAAAATTGCTTTTGGAAAGGCATACTGGAAGGCCCAGCCAGGTCACAGCTCTGTCAGGAAAATGTGGTCCTGCATTCCTTCCTCAGCACCAATGTAAACTTGCTGCGCTAGCAAAGGGACCCTAGAAAGCTTGCGCACCATGGATCACTTTTATGGCAGAACCTTGAATGTAAATCATAGAAGATTGGAAATATGAATATCATTCATAGAGAAGAAATAGTACATTAAATACTCTCATCTAATTTTGTCAGAAGGCTGTTCTCCTCACTGCTAAAAGATCTGGCTTGAGCAGAATGTGTGATATCAGGGCTAAACAAGTTAATTTGATCTTAAATTTTCCCATGAGTCTTAGCATTTTCCTTTTCACCAAGTATGATGACACAGGACCACTGCATTTTGTAAGGGATTTTAAAGATTGAATGTGAAAGATCCTGCAAAGCAAAAAAAGATTTCTCTTTGTTGTTAATTTAAATAATAGCATGAATGCACAGCATATCTCTCCTCAATCTTCTTTTTTTAATGACCATTCATTTTCAGTCATAGTTTTGTGCCTGCAATTAATTGTGCCTGCTATAGAAACTGTGGGTTGCACTTAATTGTGACTTTGGCTGATAGCAGTTTGACATCTGGCTCCTTGGTTATTCTTGCAGATATGAAGACTCTTCTAAATACTTGCTCATTTGTCATTAAGTTAGTCCAAACAATTTCAGGAACTCAGAATGGATGAAATAAAGAATTTGGAAGATAAATATTGCTCTAATATTGATACTTCACCAAGAGCAATCTCTGGACGCTCATTTATGGCTTTGCCACAAGCCATGAGTAACATCTAGCTTACATTGTGTTGCTCTAGAAGTAGACGAGGAATTGCTGGGACCTCCACTACAATCAAGGATGTGATTTCCACATGTAGAGGCAAAGACAATTTATGTTTAATTATCTGCCCACAGCAGAGCATGGAATAAGAGCTTGTACCTTGTCTTCTAGGAAGGCTTCTGTTGCTCACACCCAAGCCCAGGGTGCCTCAGCATTAATATTTCTGCAGTGTCAAATAGCTAAAGGAAGATCAGCTTTGGGAAACTCTAATTCTCCTGCTTTCACAACACTTATTTTAATGTAGGCACAAAATCCCCATCTGGTCTTTGCTACTTTCTGCAAGGGAGATGCAGAGTGGATCCACCATGTAAAGTATGCAGTCTCTAGAGTCCACTACAGCACACTGAGCAGCTGGGAGAAGGGTGGAGTCCAGCTTTTCTCCTGAACCTAATTGTTGCTCACCCAGTTGTGCATGGAAGCTAGTGACGTTCTAGCCACAGCTGCTTTTGCAGTACAAGTATGGGAAGGTCACCATGGCCTCCCTGTGGAGCTGGAGGAATGTAAGGTTGGAGCTGTAAATGCTTTGAGATTCTCTGATGGGAAATTATGTTCTTTGTGTGAAGTTTTAACAAGACATTTTTTCTCCAAAAACAGTCAGTCTTCCTTACCTCTCTTTAACTTTACTCCTTACCCAGATGTACCTTAGAAAAATTAAGTTGTGGTTTCACAGACAAAACTGAAACAAAAAGCAAAATATGGCCAAGATTAGATGACTACCTTTGCCTCCTTGTGCGTCTGTGTTAAAGAGGTCCTGGTAGTTTCTTTGTCATTTTAAAGCCTATTCTGGAACACTTGTGATGGCTTAGAAATAGTTCAGCAGAATTCAACACTAATTAATTATAGGTTGAGTTAGGTCTAACCAGAGCTTACTGAAAATGAGCATGAAGAAGAAAAAGGCCTGCAATTGAGAAACAGGTTCTTGGAAACCTATTCAAGGATGGGAAGTCTTCGAAAAGTCAAAAAGAAATATGGAGAGGATTTAAAGGTAGAGCACAAGCAGCTTCAAGAAGGAAAACCAGTGGTGAGAAAATGTTCCCTAGGATTTTCAGGAGGCAGTTAAGAAAGATGCAGAGGTAGAGAGACACAGAACACAGTATGTAGAGACATGAAAGAGAGTGCTGGTTAACACACTCTGAAAACTGAGAGTGGCTGAGATCCTCTACTCACCACTGATGAAGAATAATAAATCCCCAATGTGCAGAAGTGAAGACTGCTGCATACCCTGAAGAACAGGGCCTGGGGAGGGTGGCGAGTGCTGGGGTGTGGTGCGTGGGCTGTGGTGTGGGGAATGTTTCACTCAAAGGACAAACAAGCCAGAGCCCTGAGCAAGGAGAAGAAGGATTTGGGGACATGTGGGGTGCCATTGGAGGAGCTGCCGTTGTGCCAAGGGCACTGGTGCTGATTACACATGATCAAACACATTTCTCTGATAATTGAAACAAAATCTGGCAGCACTGCACTGGAAATACGATGGAAGAAACATTAGTCTCCTGCTGCAGCACTGGTGAGACTGAAGGGAGCTGACTAACAAAACCTATGGAGAAAGAAATTCTATTTTTTTGAGGTAAAGTGTGCATGAGGGATTAATATATCTGAGTATTTGTTTCCCCTAACTTTGGTATAATATTCTCTATGTTGACTCAGTGAACAACAACAAAAAAATAAAGTTAAAATAAGGTTGAGTACAGCCATTCAGCTGTCAATCTAAAATCTTATTAGACATGTTTGTCCTCAAATTCAAGTGTAACATTTTTTTGATTGATAGAAAATGACAGGTAGTAAAGTTATGCAATTATGCATGGAGGTGACATTTTTTCTCCAATAACACTTTAGGAATGTAAGAATTTTGTCATCCTCACTACCTGCCTTGTTGAGAAGATGTGATTTACACTCTTATCTTGGGGGAAGGGAAAAAGAATCGTTGCTACCTCAGTGAATGATCTATGCATATTTTAAATTGTAATATACATCCTTTTTATAGTACTATAGTACTATATCCAGACATCTTTTCTGAGGAGAGTTTCTTTGGGACTGGATGCATTTTTGAGCAGCAGTGGCAGGAAGCATTCGCAAGCAGGAGGCTGACACTGACATGCTGTAGCAAGAAGAAGTCCTGCCACAATTCCCAAGTACTGGGTGCTGCTCAGAGTCCAAACACAGCATAAACTTTTGGTTGATCCTTTTCCATCTCAGGGTGTAACGACTGACTGAAACTGTCTGCACGTACATTGTTTTCTTCCATCTTCTGCTGCCTGGCATCTGACACCTGCAAATTGGATGCATCACAAGGACTGCCATGCATGCGTTACAAAGTCTGCAATATTAAGCACTTGTAAATGAACAATAATTAAAATTAACAAAGCAGGCCTAGGACTTTAATACAAAATGTCACTTCTGTCTCTGAATGAAACTGTGATCTATATACATTAGAAAAGAAGGGTAAGGCAGAGGAGACCTTTTAAAGAACAGTGAGATACAGGAGGGACAGGAACAACAAAAAAAGACTTTTATACCATTCCTAGCACCCAATTTAGAAAGCAGCTGCCTGCACTCAGTCAGCAGCGTTGCCAACCACTGCAATGTATCCAAAGCAATGTACCTCCTTATGCCCCAGTTCAGCTGCCTGAAGTGACACAGGACCTAGCAGTGAGAAGGATAATCTTGCTCAAAGTGTAGGAAGCATCTGAGCTGGACTGGGCTGTGCTTTTCTGGAGGAGCAACAAGGAAGAGACACCCAGTGGCCCTTCACTGCTACATGGAGCAGTCATTAAGGCACATTAATCTTAATGCAGCATTTCAACATATGACAGGTATTATATAGGAATTAGGCCAATATGAAACCCAAGGATATATTTGAGACATTATGTAGCAGGAAATATGCCCATATTTGATTGTAATGTGTACCTTTTACTGAAAAAAATCTGACTGCACAGCTACCAGTATAGGTGATAAAAATAGATGTTAACTCTGAGCACATGGTTCTCACTAGAAATCTAAGATTACACTTCTCTTCACAGTCCAGTTTTCTGAGATTAATCTCAGTTTAAACAAACAGGACAGCTATCAGCATTTTAACCCAAGTGGATTGTTAGTTTATGTAGATCACAGAATTGTTAGATTATGTAGATCTTCAGTACCTCAGAACCAGTTAAAGTAGAACACACAGTGGAAGAATTATTTGATCCCAAATCAATGGAAATGTTCTTATTTCTCCCATAGAAACGGAATCATTTCCCTAAAAATGAGATTTCTTCAGCCCATGTACACTTTCAATTCTGAATTTATATGTTTGTATAAGCTTCTGGAGCATCTTAGAAAAATAAAAAAGCATTTTCTCAGACAATAATTTGAGAAAGGAGGCTTATTACAGAGTGTTCACTAAGTGTAGGTCCAGATTCCCACATATGTCCTTTCATACCTTGGGTCTTTTGATTTTGTCTTTATCATCATAGCCAAGCACTGACAGCAGATGCACACAACAGCAGCAGACTGCATTTATTTTTAAAAAGAAATAAACGACAGTAGGGATCAGCTAATGTACCTCCTCACCCAGTCAGTCACCCCTGGGAGTTCCCCTACTGACTGATCTACTCATTAGTTGGGGTTAAGGTAACACTGCCAGATGAGTGCTTTGGGGAATGGAAATCACATGGGACCAACTTGCTGGGAATGATGGCCTCCCAACTTTGTACTGAGATAGGAATTAAAGGTGCAGAGACTTGCTAGATCATACTGCAAGATCCTTCCCTCCAGATGAAGAAGTCTTTTATTCTGTCCTATGTGACAACTTCAGAAGTGAGAATGTTCTCCTTGTCTTCTGAAGCCCATTTCAAAATCAAAAAGGGGAAATAAGCAATTAAAATCCCTCAGAGCTAGGGAATGTTTCTTGATATCCGGTCTAAGTTCTCTTTTGATCTTCATCCCATCAAAACCTCTGGGGCCATCCTAAATCACCCTGTTCCCTGCTTGGTGTTTATGTCTTTCTGTTAGTTATACACCATTAAAATGCACTCCCAATCAAAATATAATTCACTTAATCTTCTTTATAAATGAATCCCCTGAGACTCTTAATCATTTGGATTACTCTTCCCTGGACTGTCTCCAATTTCTTGACAGCGTTCTGAGATTGACATGTCCCAAACTGTGCTCAACTCTTTTGATGCAGCCTCAACAGTGCTACAGAAAAGGAAACTGTTGCTGGAACTTGTCAGAGGGATCCTTGAGGAAATCAAATGGCATTGGCTTCATCTCTCGTTTCCATAAGAAAGCATAATGACTTAACATCTTCATAGTGAAGCATTTTCATTTTTACTTTTGAAATAACTTCCCATTTTGCTTTTTTGAATAATAGTTTATATGATTTGGACAAGTTCTGCATCCTGGCTGGAATGCAGCAGCCACAGATCTGAACAGTTGCATTGAGTTTTGCGGTTTTATTTTGACTCACCCACATACTCAGGCAGTCATTTATAAGATTTATCATTAATTTATTATTTAATGTTATCACTTATCATCCTTGCTTTAGCACACACCATGTAGAAACCGAATCTGCTACTCTTCACCTTGGCCTTCTTCACCCTTTTCCACATCACCATCAAAAATGTTAAATAAAACTAGACCTGGCTCTTATCCCTGTATAGCATCACTGTAGGCAGTCCTCAGTAACTGAACACCTCAATTTATTTTTTCCCTTATTTTATGGGCCTTTGGTTCACTCTTGGTTTACTTGGCAATGCTGACGTGCACACCAATGTTAATTCATACTTCAAGTAAGATTTCAGGAGGGTCCAGATGCACTACCTTCCTTTACCTTTTTTGCCCCCTTTTGTAACTTCATCTGAAAAACAGTAAGGTTTGTCTGTCATGATTTATTCAGTAGAAAACCTTGCTGACAAATGTGTTTATGGTTTGATTTCTATCTTAATATACATGCCATTACCATATTGGGAAGGGAAATTGGACCACTGAATGCTTAGTGCCTGGATTTCTTCTTTTTTTTTTTTTTTTTTTTACTTTTTACCTTTCAGAAGTTCAGTATTTAATTTCCTTTTTTCTCCCAGCCCTCTGGTACGCTCCCATCACACTCTGTAACTTTCTGTAAGTAATTGCTAGTGTTTCTGTAAGTTCATTAGCTAATTCCCTTAACACTCTGAAATGCATGCACACCTGCTGATCTGTATATATATTCAGATGTTTTAAGTATTCTCTTACCTGCTTTTTATCAATAGCTTTGACAAAGTCGTTATTGCTACTTAATTATCCATTGCTCTTGCCCTTATTTTTCTTGTTTAACAGATTTTTATAAAGCATTTCAGTAGTTTACCCATTTTAGAACCACCATTGATTTAATCTTCCTCCTCATTTATTAATGAGTTGACTTTCTCTCCAATATTTTTTGTTCTCTTAATATATTTCATATGCTTTTCTTCTACTCTTGAGCCCCTTTGCTATTGCTGACCCATTCTTTCTGCTGTCCTAAAAAGGCTAAATCAGAGGAGCTTTCTTCTTGGCAGTCTTTTTTGATATGAGACTAGGGAAGAGTGCTATTTATTTATTTATTTACTTGCTTACTTACTTCTTTTTCTGTTGCCAGTGAAGAGCTGTGGGTTTGTGGGTTTTTTTCTTCATTTGTCCCACTGTTTGTTGCTATACTTAAAAATTGTTGCTGTCTGGCTCTTAGTCCTGTGCCCCCAGTGCCAGTGGGATCGCTATCTGATGAAAATTCTCACTCCTTCCTCCCAACCTTGCCCCATTTGTTTATTTACTCACCTGTCATATATTTCCAGCCTCCTAAATCAGGACCTAATCTGTCTGTTCTTTCAGTACAAAACACTAGGTGTCCACTTCCTATTTCGGACCTTTAATGATAAAAAGGCTGGAAAGAGTGTGGATGTCATCTTGATCCTGCCTTTTCCATTTTATTTTCCTTTTCATTTGTGACACCAATAAAATCTGGACACCTTATTTTCTCCAAGCTATGAACAACTACTCTAACAACTCATAAACGGAGCAAGCTTTTAGAGTTAATATTTTCCCATTGACTGACACCTCTCTCCCCATGACATATGATAAACAATCAGTATGGTCTACCCAAGAGAGGAAGTTTTAAATGAGGCAGCCATTTAGTTGAGGAGCTGGGGAACTAGAGATCAGAAAATATGTTTTTTTTTCATGGGAGACAGTGGTTGGAGCAGGTTGGATATCTTCTTTCTTTAAAAGTTGAAGCTCACCTCTGGCAATGACTCAGGCAATTCAGAGAGAGCAAAAACAGTCAGGTGCACAAACATCACATTGTACCTTTACATGTTCATCTACATTGTGCATCACAAGGAGGTGTTGATGCAAGAAGTTTTGCTGACACAATTAATATAAGACAATTTCCAAACAAACAAAATAAATGAGGTTTCAAGGGACAAAGCAGAAAATGATGTACCGAAAATAAGAGTAGAACCAGGGCAAAAAAAGAAGAGACAATGACATGCAATAAAGAGTGAGAAGAAGTTCAGAAAGAATTGCATTCAGGAAGAAGGGAGAAAGCTGAGGATCACACAAAGAAGCAGGTCTGACTGCAAAGGATAATCAGGAAGCCTCTCTTCAGAGGTGTTCTACAAACTGGTAAACTGCATGCCAGGGAGTGTAAGGTAAGTTTGGAGCTGGAAATGAAAGTGAAGAATCTACTGCCTATCTTCAGCACCAAGAACATTGTCAGATCAAGGATGTCTTCATTAGGAAAGACACTCAAAGTGAGTTATCTGCCAGATATCTTCAGTAGGAAAATGCAAGCCCTCAGAGACTAATGAAGCTACTTAAGGAAGTCACCTGAACAGCAGAGCACACAGACTGCAAAGTTAACGAAAGAGATTGCAAGGAAAGCCTCCAGACTTAGCTGTGTATCCACCTCAAACTATTTATTTAGAATGAAGTCTGGACTCAAAGAACAAGGAAAGAGACTGAACAGTAAAAAAGCTATTTCCTTAGGAAGAAGATTCAGGCACAAAGTGAAAATCTCCCCAGAAGGAAAGTTTTCTGGAAAATTAAGCTGAGTTACACCTTGCAAAGGCAATTAAAACAAATAGCAGCCATTTCCTCAGCTGTCTAAATAAAAAGAGAACACTGAATGAAGAAATGGAGATGCTATAGAGTGAGAATATAGCAGAGATTAAAGATAACCTATAAATGGCCCAAAATTAAATTAATAACTTTGCCTCAGTTTTCGATGAAAATGGCATGAGGACAAAGGGTAATGAGTGGAAAAGCAGGGATTAAAACCTACCACATTCATTGTACAAGTGGAATTCACATAGTGTTCACAGGTGAGAGAGGTGAATAGCCTGGACTTTGAAGGCACTCTTCCACTTGGAATGAACACTCCAATAACAAACATTCCTAATTTAGATATCAGGTCATGATTAATACCAAGTCTGCACCCTGCTTCAATTCTCAGTCTCATTTTTCTTTCCTGCATGTTTGAACCATCCGTCCATCTTCTCTTTGAGATTCCCCAGACTTTTTAACAGAGGCAGCACATACGTTTTCCCTATGTCTGTTCCATAAACATGCTTACTCACCGGAGGATTTCAGGGAACAGTTTTCCAGCAGCATTCAGCATGGGGTTGTGTGAAACACCTCAAGTAAATTACATAAGTCTTGCAAAATTATAAGCATCTGAAAAACAGAGGTTTAGGATGCTAATAATGTACTAAAGTAAGAATATAAATCAGTTATGATAGAAGGGAATTTCGGTGAAGGGTGGTCTGTTTTAGTACACTAAATTTTCTCTCAGCAAATCACTCCAAGTTACAAAAATGCATAAAGGGAAACACTTCCAACACCTTCCAGCACCTTATCTCCAGCCAAAGGCCTCCTTGTAAGTCCAACCCTACCCATAACAGGAAGGTTTACGTGAGATTCTGACAGAGTTAATAATAAGAAAGCTGTAAAATTTACACTGAGCTGACTGATTTGAGAAGCACCGTGCCCCCTTCCTTCTCCCCTGGAGAATTTAATTTTTATCTTCCTAATTGTTAGCTATTCTTTGTTAGTTACAAGCCAAAAGCAGAGTTTATTTTTCATCACCTATATTCCTTTTTCCTTAGTGCTACTTACTGAGTTGAAGGGGTTGGAAACTTGTTCTCAGTGAAGGCAATATCCTATGAGTTATAAATGACATTTCATCCTCATATGCAGATTTTTCTGTGCCTAAGTGAATTATTTACAAGGTACAGCTTGTGGGCTCCAACAATCAGCTGCCAGAGATTTAAACCTACACTGAGTCCCTGCTCTCCTGCTGGGAAAATATGAAGTTTTCCACCGCCCTTTAAGATCTGAAGACTTAACAGAGAATAAGTCTCCCCAAAGCTGGCATTGCTTTTCTTGGGATGGTGGCTGACTAGGCTTTGCTGAGAGAGAGAGAATAATGGTGAGCTGAGACACCAAGAGTGACTGCTTCAGTTGCTTAAAATAGTCTCCTTTTTTCCCCCTCTGCATGCAGCTGCAAATCAAAAGTATGATGGATCATTTAAATATTGTACTTCCAGTCCCGTATGCATAATGACAAAGGTAGCCATAGCATTGTTTTTTCTCTTTAATGAGGAAAAAGCTCATAGAAATTGGATGCTACTGTGATCAACAAGGTAACAGGAAGGTGGATAAGAACAATAAGAGAATTATTAAGTTCCCTACCAAACCTACCGTTACACTTAAGGGACCAGGAGGAAAGCTTTAAAAACATATCAGATTTAAGATAAATTATTTAAAGTCAATTGGGAAGTATTTTGAAAGCTCTGTTGGTCTTCCTGAGTCTTTTCATGTAAGACAGTATTGAGGAGAGCAAAACATTGTGAAATGGGGTTGTAGTTACAAGAGCAATGACAATGTGGTGCTGCATCGCCAGCAGCCAAGTTGCTCCGGAGACTGTGGGTGTGGAGTGCATGTGGCTCCTTCCTGACGCCACAGGTGGGATTTCCTTCTCCTCTATAATCTTCAGAGCTTCTCACTAGCTTTCAATACTTCCATAATGTTTAGAAAACTAATGATGTTTACAATTGGGTGGAAAAAAAGAGAGCTATGTTGCAACTTAATCTCTCCAGAAAAGCAGTAAAAGCCACCTACATGGTATATGTAGGTAGCAAAACAATATAAAAGAGTCTTTGGGGGCAACAATCCCTTGGTGGCAGGAAAACAGTTCAGAAAACATAATATTTTTTTTCCTATTTACGTATCTCTGATCTTGGAATACTCAAATCTTTCTTTCCTTCCATTTGAATCTCCACTGACAAGAGATAATCTGCTGCTTTTTTCATTTCCTGCTCATCCAGTTTATTTCTTATAATATTAGACTGGGTGTAAAATTTTTTGAGTATGCTTGTACCTAATCAGCCTCCTGGGAAAAAAAGACTAACTGTCAGCCTCCTGTCATAGATGGATAAATAGATAGATAGATAGATAGATAGATAGATAGATAGATAGAATACTGGTGCTCCCCTCAGGTCACACGTGGCAGAGTTTATGTAGACTCACTCAGCAATACTTGTCAGTAAAATAATTTCACCCTTCATGCTCTGGGCCTTGATCCGGCTTGAAAGTTCAACATATACATGCATGCTTAATTATTTATCATGGAATTCTCCTTGAGTCAAACAGTCAGTGTGAGTGTTGCTGAATTTGGGACCACAACCACACCTGAGGCTCACTGTCTGCCTGCAAATATCTGACTCCATCTACTGCTGCCTCTGTGAGACCCCAACAGCCTCACAAATATTCTTTGCTGCTGAGCAGGATGTGGGGAGCACAACCAAGATAATCACTTGTGTTCCAAAGGATAATGCTTGGCAGGAAAGCCCAGAGTGGCTTTACGAGACAAATGTCCCCAGAAAGTAGCTAAAACTTTCCTGCAGGAAGGAAGAGTGAAGTTTTTTTCCACTTCATTCCCTTTGCTGATAGAATGTTTGAGATTGTGTTGAGAATCTTCCTTAGCATACTAGTAAATACCTTTTTTTCCTTTAAACCAAAGAACAGTAAAATGGCAATTAATTTAGACTAGGTAAAATATATAATTACCTAGCCATAAAATGGACCATAAAAGTACTACATTGTTGAATACATTTCATTAGTACCATGTACATAAAAACTGCTTTAGTGTATAAAGATGTAAGTATTGTGCTTCATTGTTTTCAAATGACAGTGTCTTGCTTTTTCTTGGTCTTGCAAACAGACCTCTCAGCAGTGTTACTCCAGGAGTTGTTTAAACCTCTTTTCCTTGTGTTATCCACATTATGCAAACTTTGGCTTGAAACAGCTCAAAAGCATCAACATAACTGAAGAACTCAAAGCCGAGAGTTGTAGGTCACGTAAAACCATAGTGAATGTCGATGAAGAAATTTTACCTGGACTGGGAAGTGGATTTTTATGCCCTTCTTTAAATTTTGTTTTAATTGATAAGTCTGGGGGTGTTACAGACAAATTGGGCAAGTTAAGGAGTAGTGGCAATCCTGTAGAACTGCCTTTCTAACTTTCATCTCTTTATTTGTTTGCGGTTTTCAATCTGAAAAGCCCACAATTCTTTCAAGATTCACTCACCTTAACTAGTATGTCCTACCGAAAAAGAAAAAAGGAAAAACAAACAGAACCTTAGGAGATGAGGAAAGTTGTTTTCCTTGAGTTTTTAATCTCTGGTAAATCCAGTGTAGCTGCTTTGCGATGTCACCAATTCCTGTGAAACATAGCATTCTTCAGTGATCAAGAACACAAACTGGCATAAAGAACTTCTTCATTAGGACATCAAAACTGTAGGAATATTTTCAATTGTTGGTATAACTTTTTCTCAGAAATTATTTCACTTATTTTGCGACCACCTAAGGCTCTCTAAGGCACACAGCAACACAGTTTGAGACATCTCTGTGATGTTCTGTACATCATATAGTTGCTAACAACCTGTCAAAGTCATCCTGACACCAAACTGAGAAGCTGATGTTTTTGGTAACGTATTAGCAGAGATGAAAAAAGATGGTCCTCATTATTGTAATAAAACCAACAGAGACACACTGAGAATCAATTACTGATTCTGTGACCTGTTGAACTAACCCTCAGTCAAGTAGGGGAACTGCACACAGCATCTTACATTATCAAATGATTTAGGATGGAGTGCTGTCTGAAGACTTGCAGCAAGTCAAGGCAAATACATTTCCGTAAATTGTAGCTTGCTTAATTACCTTGTTCCTGAGCACAAAGATCAAATTGAGCAACTTAAGGTGCTGAAGCACTCTGCCAGCTGGTCATGAAAAGGAAATAATTAACACACACAAGAGCTAAGTTTAAGGATGAGACTCCTACTGACAACATCAAGGAGATCCAAAGTTAAGGCAGACACTGTGTCCTTGACTGGATCCGTGTGCCTACAGTTTGCAGCACATATTGGACTGGGGAAGAGCACCATGTGTTGCAACCATTTCAAGCAAGCAGATGGTTTTTTAAAGTGCTCGGTATAGGGAAAGCAAAGCCCTTTCAGAGGTTGGCATTTCACTCTCATTATTTGTCACAGACTGTTCCACCTCTTCCCTTCACAATGCTCAAGCATCACCAAGAAAATTCCTTCTCATGGAAGGCACGGTACAAGCACATGAAAAACATCCCCTGATACAATGAAGTGGCCAGTGAAACAGGAAATTAGTAATGATATTTCAAGTTTGGAAAGCAATGCTCAATATTAACTTACCTTTCTTTGCAAGATCCAACCCAGCCTTGAGAGAGAAAGATGAAAGTAATGAAAATCGTTTGGTACCTACCTACACTCCTCAAAGGCCTTCCTGCCCACAGTAGTGTCTTTTTTCCTGTTCTGAGTATCTCATAAAGGTAACACCTTTACTCCATAACCAAATTCAGTTAGAAGGTGTAAAGTAATTGTTTACTGTGGAAAGCTGAACCTAGGAGCCCAACTTTTCTCCACTACTTTGTGCATCTTTTAAGAGGATCTCTCATTCCTGCCTGAACAGTCACCCAAGACGAAGAGAAAGAGACACCTCATTTTAGCATATAATCTTGAAGGATGGACTCTTTGGAGTACTGCGCTCTACAGATTTGTTATGATCAGAGGGGCCAGATGTCACCAGCTGAGCTGTTCATTTGATGCTGCACCATTGCTCAGTGCTGCTGCCATAGATACTGCCCTGCCCTTATGGTGGCTGCTGTGATTCATTGAAAGTAATATCATCCCAACTGCCACTCCAGGGAATCTTGCAGGCATGATTTTCTAACACAGCATGACCCATTAAAAATAACTGCCAGGAATCCTGAGCTTTATAAAAGGGCATCTTCATTAGCTCTCGCGGTGGGTCGCCAGAAAGTCCCAGGCACTACAGTAGTCACGGGGTAATTTGTAGTTATCAGAAACATTGCATTTAATGTCTTTATTCCTGTGGAGCTGGAGCCCACTGGTTACTAAACACAGACTCCTCCTCTTAAATCACAGAAATTAAAGAGGGAAGAGACCCATCAGATTATTTTGTCAATCCACTCTTTGCAAAACTTGCAAATGTAGTTTTCGCCGCCAAGACATTGTGCCAGGGACACTCACCACTGCACTACAGGCCACTTCACTTATCAGTGCCTACTAGTGCTTGACCTTTCTCCTAAAACAATGAATTCCTGGTTATGCTGTGCAGCACTTTGTCCTCCACATAGAGTTTCCTCCAAAGAACAGACTCTAAATGACTGCAGAGGGCTGTATATTGGGCCTCTCACCTGCTCTATTTATTCCTCCAAATATACTGGAGTAGGAGTTGGTGTTTTACTTGGATAGTTAGACAGAAGTATTCTAAATTTCTATTTCTGTCAAGTTAAATGGAAAACTTTTCTTTTCCAGAACTAAACAAACCTACAAAATTTAAAATAAAGTATTTGCTTTAGTACTGTATGCTGTATGCTTTAGTCATTTTCTACATGACCAACAACTGTCAACAAATCTTATATACCCCCACTGTTTATTAAAACAGGTACACACCTCCCTGAGGATCTTTCCACTTTCCCAGCACTGGAGTTCATTTTATGGTGAGTTGGCAAGGGCAAAGTCCCCCAAAGAAGAGAAAAAAAACATGACAGGTGTTATGCATGAGTTTGCTATGGTGGTCCTCAGATATGATGATGATGAATGTTCTACAAAAATACCCACCTCAGACCAGAGTAGGAAGGCTGTGGTAACTAGCATTTATAGAGACCTGGGCCCAGAAACACATTTCAATCCCTTCTAGTAAAACTATTTCCTCTTGTACTCTAGGTTGAATGCTGACTCAAATGCAGTGGCCCAAGTGACGCTATGGAGCACAGATTCTCTCCAGCATTGAGTATGAGCTATAGTGCTTTGGGCCATAGCAGCAACTCATAACAATGAGCAATAAGAAAAATAAATTCCAACACATGTCTTGCTCTGCAAGGGTGTGGACTGAGCTTCAGTGCAAGCTCTTTGCAGGACTGAAAGAAAGGCCTCCAGGCTAGGTTGCAGTTTCTGAATGATGTCCAAGAATGAGTCCTAGTTCTGTGGTGAGTATATCAAAGAGGGAGCAATTCTTTCCGTTATATATTACCTCCCCAGTCATTATGAAATCATTTGGTATTCACTGTGATAGCACCAATCATTAATGCACTCATTTGGCATTCTTACGGCTTGTCTTATGCACTTCCCCAGGAATTCTATTGCAATTAACCATTAGTTAATGTAAATAGTAATGGACATTTAAATGAAAGTGTTACCAGACAGGGTCAGTAGTAGCAGAGAATCAATGTGTTCATGACACTAGCTACAGTCACTTCAAAAATCTCCTCTAATGGTAACAAAAGCCTCATAGTAAATATGTCACTTGAACAGAATCAGAGGCTGTTGAATTAAGTTTACAGCATTTCACCAGAAAACCATATTCAACATTCCTCCTCCTCTTCCTGGATCTCTAGAAGAGTGGACACATGAACAGCTTTCATGTTACACAGCAAAGAGGCAAAGTTTTCTACAAAACTTTTCTCTGCACAGCATTATATACTGCATCAAGTACATCAGCAAAGTATCAGGTCTGTTGACATTGCACTGGTCCTGCAACTGATGGGTCACTGATTGGTTTAAACCAAGGAAAAGAGCAATAAAGTGAGCCTATGAACAGCTAAACTGGTTTTACTGTTTGCATTGCATCAGTCCTTGAATAAACTGAGGTAATGAAATGTAATAGAATGGGATCTGGTATCATACCTTCTCCACCGCCAGACTTGTATTCCTAGAGATGCTTTAGAGCTGGAATTCACTGACCTTTGTACAAGTGACACAGATCTAGCTTTCTGGTAAGAAGACACAAATTATCATTAAGTGGAACTGTGAGGATAATTTCTTGCAGAAAGCAAAAGTAGCAAAACTTGATGTTTTGCCAGATTATAAAAGGCCAAAAAATTTCACTTTTCAGCCGGGACACTAATGTGAATTACTATCATGAGAAAGAGCTTCCTTTTGCCAACTGTAATAGAAATGGGAACTCTTCACTGTCCTGTGCTGTGCTGCTCAGGGTTACTGTAAATAACAATAATAACAAATCTAAGTCTACCTCAAGAACTGAGTGGAAATATAAGGTGCTTCTCTGTTGGGTGACCCCTTGATAAACTTCATTAAAAAAATCCAAAACCAAAAAAAAAGTGAAAGCGTAGTGACTGAGCTTGTGATATTTCCATCAGATTCCCTCAGCTACATCCTAACAGGACTATGCTTTTCCACATTCCAGCTTTTCAGCTTGTCACTATGGTCGCTGTGAAACTGTGAGGCACTTTGTGCAAAAATGTGAAATGGGAAACACAAGGAAGAATTTCATATTACCCTTCCTTTGAAACAAAATATTTTCTTCCTTTGTCTATTTTAGCTTCTCCCTGAAAGAAATGCAGTAGAAATATTTAATTACTCAGAAAGTTCAGGCTTCAAAATTTATATTTAATCTGGATTTAAAGGAGCATTTTCTGAACAGATGTGCTGGTATGCAAACACCTGCTACTTCCTTTCTCCTGAGCATGCCTAATTTTCGTTACTTATTTATTTTTTTCTCCTCTTTGTTCCTGTTATTGACATTTCATTTAGGTATTTTTGATTCTGAATAGTGCCTTTGCTCCTTCAGCTCCTCAAGACTGGTTGAATATCAAAAGACACCCTATGGACAAGGACTTTGAGCAGAGCAGATAATTTCTTTTCCTTAGGGACTGCTCTTTTGGGGCTCAGGACAAATGGTCATGACCCATTTCATCCCGACCTCCTCACTATGCTGATCTCAGCCATACTGCTCCAAATGGAAAATGATGCTACCACTATCAGTGCAGGAATTGCAGCAGGTCCTCGTCTCCGCTTTTGTTGAACTGGCTGCACTTTCCTCATTCCTCAAGGCAGTCAAACTGGGCTGTGGAAGGAAATTTTTCTCATTACCAACAGAAGACTAATGCAATGTGGTAAGTTTTTCATCACTTCTTTCTCAATCTATGCTACAAAACTGATCATAAATAGTTTCTGGGTGCAATAAAATTGGGAGCCAGGCTTCTAGAGCAAGAGGGGAGAAGTAGGAATCTGGCAGAGACTTTGGAGCCATCCCAAATATTGGGTGGTGGGTGGCAGGAAAGTGAAAGCCATCTGGTAGCTCAGATTTCCTGTATAAGGAGGTCCTCTGGTTTTGAAAATGTGGGCCTCAGCTCCTCTGGGAAACAAATGCTTGCAAAATGAAGAAGGAAATGTAACGGTTTGCCTGCAAATTTTGATACGTGATGCAGTAAAAACAGGGTTTCTAATAATGACATTTCTACGTTCCTTCATTATGAGTCATGAGTAAACATGACATTTCTGCAATGTGATCTAGATATGTGATCAAAGATTAAAATGGAGCCATTTTAATATTTTAATTATTTCGGCACTGTCAGGCTTCAGAGTCTGTTATGCCAACACCCAGTGCAGAGGAAATAATTTGTAACAAAGAATTTTATCAATTTTAGCTGCATTTTTCTCCATGTGGATTGTGTGTGAACAGGTCATTATTTTCTCAGATTTGCTCATTATTCGAAATGATCTAAAATTAATAATTTATACCAATATTTCTTGTTCTGCAGCTTCTTCACCACCAGTTTGTAGCTGCCTGGGCTAGTTTTGTCTGAACAAACAAATCACATGGCCTCACTTCTGCTTCCAGGTTGGCTGCTAGGTGCTTTGCTGGGTAGGGTGCTCCGATTTATGAGTTTTATACGTGCTCTCAGTTTTTTACGTGCTCTCAGCGGATATGGCTGTTCCCCATTTTAAAATGCTATTACCACAAGCACTCTTATGAGCCAATTCATTAATTATGATATTCATGGGGAGTGAACAAGAGTGCAAACACAGCAAAGAGAATTCAAACTTTTATCCCAGGAATTATTTTGCTGATTTTCTTTTTCCTTTTTTTTTTTTTTTTTGAGATCTCAGCCCACTCTTACACCTGCTTTCTCTAACAGACCTGTATAACTGAAGGAGTGCCAGTGAGTTTATCTAGGTGTAAATATCTTGTGAATGTGCATGAATAAGAAGGGAAGAGCTTTCTCAAACAGCCATCGACATACAAATTACTGATATTTCAGTCCAAGGCCACGTGCTCCAAAAGGGTTAGGAAGAGGTTCCCCTATTAGTCCAGTAGTTTCAGGCATTTAACAGTGTCTCATGAAGCATTTGACTTGCTAACTAGAGAGTAATCCCAGAGGGCTGAGTATCCATTGTATTATCCACAAAACCTAGTAGTGTCATGTGGGTAAGATGTGAGGATGACCCTTTCTTAATATGGTAAATCTAAAGAGCTCATCCCTAACATAGAAGAGCTAAATCCTTCTTTGTTAAATCTGTATGTCTTCACCCTGCATATCTTGCTTTTTGTACCACCTGTGGCAATCAGTCCGAATTTCAAATACTCTACCAGTAAGACAATTTCACCTGTGTGTTCCCCAAACTAATCCATTCATCATGACCCTTTATTCTAGAAATACTTTTAACATAGCACTTTTATGGTGGGCAGAAGATGTCAGAGGCAGGTGTCTCCTCCTCTGACTGCATAAGCCTTCCTACAGCAAAACCCAATTTGATTTGTAAATTGGACAGCCTGAATAATCAATTTTTTCATCATCTCCTCAGACAGTCATACAGTCCTCAAACTTCCAAGGTCTCATGAGAGTGCTATCCTCCTCCATGATGCAAGTAAACCCAATATTATGCTGGAAATTATCCATTTGCGGTTCATGTTTGGAAGTAATCCAAAACCAAAGAGAGATGGGGTCAGAGCAAACTGCTCATCAATTAACATTACTGAATAATTCCTAAATTTCTTGTCTGCCAGAACAGCAGCTTGCAGTGTGGTTCTGGCCATAAAACCAAGAGTGAAGGTGAGGCTCGGGGTGGAGGGAATCACACAGCTTGCTGCTTTATTTTGAGTTGCTGTGCCACATGGTGCACAGGGGCTTGAGTACGAGCCGAAACTGCTTTAGAGAACGCTTGTTCTCCGTGAGTCACCGAGGGTGAGTCACGCACACCAACACAGGATCAGAAAGCCTTCCATTTTGCAAATGATAAGTGATGATGATAGTTAAGCAAGGGAGTCCACTGTGACTCTCCTATTCCAAGATCTGTCATTATAAACCTGATGGAGCACCCACAAAGAAAATACTGTGCTCCAACTGCTTTGTTAGTTGTCCTTTCCCGGATAAAAGGAACATCCATACACATTTTAAGTTTCACCTTCACATTCCTTTATGCTTTCATCCTCAGAGGGGTGACTATGGAAAATGTCTGTAATACAGCTACATCTATCTATCAGCATAGCTTTCCCTGCTTCATCCCAGTAATGGCCAATACCAGCAGTTATGCAGAGTCCTACAATGGTACAATGGAACAAAAAATGTGGCTTAGAAAGATTTTTTTTAAATTACTAAAGAATATTTTTTCATTTTCCATCCTCTACAGATGTCATTTTCTACTGATGATTACCTCTAAATTTTGCCCTTGAGTCATTACACACACAGTATAAGTAAGATGCTAAACCCAACAGGCTATTCTGGCCACCAGATGGAAAAGTTTCCTTTCAGCATCTACAAAACAATGCATATGTAAATAAAATCTCATTATATATTAGGTGTGGGTATCTAGGTATATCTGCAAGTATCTGTAATCACATACTGAAAAAAAAAAAGAAAAAAACCGTAAAAAAATGTTAAAGCTCACCAGAAAATGAGCAAAATATAAGGAATCAGTATTAACGTAAGTAACTTTTATTTGCCTTCTTTCTGCCTATATGCCATGTCATAGTCCTTAATTACATTACTATGTCTTATTTTTCTTCATTATCTTCCTCTTCTATGGAAAACAAGGCTTATGAAACTGGGCTATTTTTCAGTATTATATTTTAGCCTCATCCAGCATGTGACTTCATGCACTGTGCAGATCTGCACTGGATACAAAATTATTGTTTTCTTCTCCCCTACTTCTTGTGGGGATATCATAGCAGTTGTTTGTTGTGGTCCTCTGGGCGTGGCTTGCGACTGGGCCCATTCCCGCCGGGCCGGGGCCGAGGGGGGCTGGTCCTTTCCCCTCCCCTGCGCGGTGCCAGTCCTTTCCACACCCCCGCCCCCCGGCGCGGCAGCTGCCGGCTCGGCAGGGGCTGTCCCCGCCCAGGGGAACAGCTCAGTGGTTCCCATGCCGGGTGCAGACAGCCGACTCACTGGCCAGTGCCCCTGTCAATCATTGTGGTCCTCCGCAGTGATTGGCTTTCCCGACTGCCCTCCCCTCGCCTCCGTCTTAAAATTCCCTGACCTCCATTTTGGTGGTCTTTACCGCATCATGATCCAGAAATAAAATTCTGCTGGCAATAAGCGAAAAAGAACCCTTTCTCATCTCTTTGCTTCCCTGTATAAATTAAACCGCTGTGTGTGAGCTAAGCCTAGATCTGCGGGAGTCCTGATGCCCAGTTTGTCTCCAGATCGGAGTCAAGATGAGGCCCGAGTTGCTTCATTTAGGAAAACGAGACTGACGCAAATGCTCCGAGTTACTCACAGTCTCTACCCACAGCAGTTGTTTTTAATTTTTGCCACATTAAAGAGTATACCTCCATAATACTACTGTGCAGAAATGTGAAATCACTGTCTCTGGTTTACATCCACAAAAACTGAGACAGAGACTAATATGAACATTCTCAAATGTGTCATTTAATTTGGGATTCCCAACTCAAAAAATTACATTCTGATTTTTAGAGTGTTTGTCATGTTCACAATACTTTCTCTGTTCAGACCAGAGGTCATCTTAACCTCGCACAGAGTTATGGGAAGTTTGCAGCTCTAACAACCAGATCTCTAACCCAAAAAATTCAGGCTTCCCCTGGAAGTAACTTGCCTGTCAACAGATGAAATCTCTGGACATGAAACCTCTGGTCATCCAGTTCTTCTGCATGATGCCCACCTTTGACAGAGCTCTACAGACAACTGTTTTCTTCACCCGTTTTCCTTATTCCAGGCACGAGATATCTATTCATTCCCACAACACAAGCAAGGAGGATGTCCGCCTACAATCACCACATTGCTCAGATACATCACCACAGCACAGGATGTCCTTTGCAATGAACGAGACATGGGTCCTAATATGAAAAGTAATGACATCATAGAGACAGTGCTATGCAGATTGGGAGCTGGGATCATGATTAAGTTGCAGACGCAGTGCCTGGCATTTTGTGACATTCTTCTTTTGAGCCCTCAGCCACAGTGTAATGCATATGTCATTGTTCTTAGGCTTATTTGTATATTTTGCCCAATTCCAACTTCTTTGGTTTACCCCTGTTAGTTTCTTCTAATTTTCTGTCCTTCCATTGCACCCATGATGGAACAAGTTAGTTATCAGAACAGAAATCATTACAAAAACAGTTTAGACTTGATGGGGTCCAAACAACTGGCAGGGGAATCTTCCCATAGACCATATTTAGCAACATTAACTTGAGCCATTGGTATCACTGCTTTTTATAGGTCTCCATTCCAAATGGGTTGGACTGAAAAGCAGAACATTACCAAACTAAGCAGAGTTTGAAAATCCAGCCCTCAAAATGTATGACTTCTGTTGGCAGAACACTGTTGAGCCTTTCCACTTTCATCTGCCTGCCTCTTTGCAGGGCCCCTCCACCAAGGTGTCTGCACTGGAAAGCATGTATTACATGCATAAGGTTCTTCTCATGCCCTCCCTAGGGCAGACACTATCACCAAGAATCTCAAAACAGTCCCACTTAACTTCATAGCAATGGGTTATCTGAATCCCTGAAGCAGCTTTGAAAGTCCTGACCTGCAAGCACTATTGTTTGAAAACTATGACAGTCTGCCTTGGTGTTGGTATGAATAATAATGATAAAATGCAGCATATATGCATTGGTCATTTAATTTAGGCTTGACTGGAGACTTAGCAAGCCCATCTTCCAGCAAAATTGATTGACTGTGGGCAGTGCAAAGGTCACAGAAAGAGACCTTCCTACTATTGAGGTAGAAGCAAACCAGAATTACAGTCTTTTCATTTGATATGTACTAAATTTGAATAGAATAATAAAAATCCCCCAAACAAACATGAAACAATAACTAAAAACAGCCCAACAATGTGCTTGATGAGTTTAAGACCTGCAGGAAAATATTTAATGTCACACAACAATGAAAGGAATTGGTATGAAGCATAAATGGCAAAGCAGTGAAAAGAACTGACACAAAGCATACTGGCATGTACAGCAACACCCACACAATCAAAAGCATTCAAAGAAATTTTAAAAAGAATCAAATGACTAAAGATCTAACTATGCAAGGGAGTTGTATAGCAAAAGTAATCTCCATCCACAGCTATCCCAAAGATTTGAATGAGGTGGAATTTCAAGAATAGGTTGAATCAGTTGGCAAAAAAAAAAAAAAGACAGAAAATTAATTAGTGCTAGAAAGAGAACTCAGAAATACAATCAAATACTTGACTCAACTTTCTTAGTTCATCTGTATTTCAGTAGACACATTTAGACCCCAAAACTTTGGGGACTGGATTTTAGGATGCTTCAGAATGAATGAATGATCACAGACAAGTGTATATTTGGCCTAAGTCCCAAGGAAAAAATCTAAATCCAATCCTTTCCAACTTTGTCTGTTCAGTTTAACATCCAGTTTGGATCCGAATGCAGAATTTCTATTGAGTCTACTCTGTCACTTCCTATCATGTCACAAAGGAAGACCATGCATCTGGATGCAATGTCATAATGAGACAAAACATAACAAACACTGCAATGGCTACCTTTACAACTTAAATGCTCTGGGCTTTTTTCATGTGATAGGCTGTGCACTGGAGATTTTTGGAAATTCAGGGCATAAAATGCAGGAATGCCCAGTTAGCCCCATGCAGTTCCATGACAGCATATGTCTCTTAGTTACAGCAAGGGTAATGTTATCAGCACCAAGCAACCCAGAAGAAAATTATCAATTGGTTACCAAGAAACCTAATGATTTCATCAATATTATTTTACCAGTTACAAAGGTCATTTGGAGAAGTAATGCCACACAAAATGTGCTTGTGAAGTGGGTGATGTGTGGGTGGCTGTTAAGGGTCAACACTTCATTTCTCATTTCTTTAATTGATACTTCTGAATGAGTATTAATTGAGCTGCAATGAGAAGAGTGTGCAGTTTGACAATGCAAGTGACAGGATGGAAGTGCCATTTGCAGAGTGTATATAACCACAGCTAACACCCTCAAAGCGTTAATTCCATTTTATGTCTTTCACATTTAATAGCAAATTTGCCATTTAATCTTTAAGACAGAAGTTACTTATTCTCAATCTACCTCTCACTTGCACTGATATAATCTCATGCCACTCAGACTGGCCTGTGGCATGAAGCACATCACACTTTCAAATCAGGTCCATTTTTTCATTAGCTCATATCCTTCCTGAGATGCCCTCCTTTACAGATGGCTGATCAGCAATCAACACTAGTTTGTTTCAATCAGAAAAGCAGCCGTAACTTCTCATTTAAAGACTGTTCCTGGAGAAGCGCATTAGTCGAAGGCATAAAGCTGGCACTGGGGCAACACTGACTCTCACAACTGATTTCTTTTTAGGATTTTTTTTTTTAAAGAGATAGACCTCTTTTATTGTGGAGACCTGTTTTTTATTTTAAAAGGAAGCATAATGAAATCCATGCCTTTGCATGGGAGCCCTTCATGTAGCGTGGGCAGGTGCCAATAGACTGTAAATCTGAAGAGTCAATACAAAAGGTAGCAAAAGCCCAGGAGGAAGTCAGGGAATAGTTCCCATATGTATGTGCTGACACTTTCTCCCTCTCTGTTCCTCCTCCAGAAATGCAGTGTGTTGCCCTTTGAGCCTACTTGACTGAGGTTAAGCATTTACACTTTTTCGGAGGACAGTCAGTCCACTCAGGGAGATACTGACTTTCATAGCAGGAGACTTCAAGATGATTTCCTCTCTGCTTGAGCAGCTCAAAACCACACGTGCACAGAAGCAAAGGTCAGATGTCATCCAAGTGGTGTGAGAGTGCCCGCTAAATGCTTGGGATATATTTTTATATTGCCCTCAGCTCAGCCTCCAATTCTGTGGGAATCTTCTTGGCACCCACAATTCTCTCCAGTGCATTAACCCTGGGTGCAAATGACAGGATTTAGCCTTCCAGCCACTGACTAGTGGGTGCAGTCAGATAGCTAGATAACTTAATGATATCATTTGCACTCACAGTTAACTGCAGGTAGAAAAGAAATCTGGAGTGGCTGGGAAAAGAGAGAAAAAGAGAGAGATCTTTTTCCCTCTCTCCCCACCCCACCCCCAGTCAGATTTCTTGTATTCAGTGAGGAATTGCTTTTTAGCTTGCCGTCCAGAGTATACAGAGCTTCTCATTGCTGCTTTCGCCATGGTGGCCATTTGCAGTTGAGTGCATCAGTCTCCTGCTCAGTCTTTTTCCTTCTGTTTGCACAAGCTGGCAATTTTCTTACTCCCTGCTTTCTTTCCTTAGTCCCTGCTTTCTCCTCTTTCATATCACACACATACATCCTGCTTTTATATCTGAGCTCATCCCAGGGGTAACTTTTGCCTATTCCCATCTGCCCCTACCCTTCTGGGTTTTATTTGCTTGTTAATTCTGTATGGATTTTTTCTTTTTATTTTTCCCAACTGCTGATAATTTTCTGATACTCATTTACTTCAGCCAGATCATCTTTTACCCTGATCGCTATATTCCCTAGGCCTTTACCCACATCCCTTACTTTATTCTCCATTGCCCTCTCCAAATTTCTTATATGCAACCGAGCCTGCCTTCAAGGAAACTGAGGAGAAATCTGTCTCCCTGCACACTTGCCCCTGTTGGTGTATTATACAAGTACACGTCATCATCTCATCCATGACTGCAGAGGGATGGCACTGAATGGCAATTGCTTCACAGGCTCCTGGAAGCAGGTACTCAAAAAGGACCTCATCACTAACTGAGGTCTGTGGATTCCTGGAACAGACACAAAGAAAATAATTAATAAAATTATGTTAGTAAAACCAGCATTGGCAATAGGCACACTGGAGAGGCAGAACTTCTCTAACCAGTGGGTATAGACCCATCTTGAATGCCTTCTTCAGTTTCCATGAACTTCTGCTACTTTATACCAAAACCAAATGTGAGCTGTGTCCAAAGATACTCTGAAGCTTAATTACTACTCCAGTTTAGTAGGAAGCCAGTGCTCAAATGGCTGAATTATGCCATTTGGAAAAGGACAGTTGGTTATTACACTTATCAGATTGTTTGTGACAGGAATGGGTTAATTTTCCTAACCTTTTCTGTTCTTGTTCCACTTGCAGGGTTGTCAAAAGGATGGATAAACGTGTTGCTATTTTCTGGTTTTGTTTCAGTGTCTATCACAAGAGTGGACCAATTTCATACCATTTGCTGCTTTCATTACTGTCTCAGGGTTGTCACAAGAATTGATAAATTTCAGACTGTTTTTCTTGTCCTCATTACAATCTTAAGGTTGTCATGAGAATGAATTGATTTTGTGCCATTTTCTGTTCTCATTACAGTCTTTGTCATGAGAATGGCTTCATTTGGGGCCATTTTTGTTCCTGTTACTTACAATCTTTTGTCACAAGAACAGGGATTATTTGATGAAAATGAGAAGACAGCATCTCAGACACTGAAATTCAGGGATAACTTGTTCTTGTGACAGAGATCATAACGAGGACAGAAAGCAGTACAGAATGTATCCATTCTCAGGATGATTTTAAAGGTTGTGATTTTATGACCCTGATTGTGCCAGCTGGCTTCACAGGGAGATTTTACCACTTTCATTGTAGTAACCACTACTTCATTCAAGCTCCTGGTAGACTTCTTCCTACTTAGCAGGGGAAACTGTATTTGTACAGGGTCTATTGCAGATGAACAACACTGAAAAATTTGAAGATACCACAGGAACCTGTATTTCATACTCCAGCTGGAACTTCAGGATCTTTTCACAGAATTCAGTCACCACTGTGAAGGCTGTCATTGAGTACACTAACGCATTTAGGAGAGTTAAATACACATAAGAGGTGTGGTTTTGAGTGCCTGGATGATTTTAGGTTTGCCTAATTTGCCTGTGTAGCCAGCTTGATCTGAGAGCTCTGGTACTCTGAGTTCAAATGAAGGTAAACCAGTGACTGCAAACGAGTGCCTACAACTCAGCTAAGAATGAGTTACTGCAAATGAAAGGGCAGAAGTGAGAGATCAAGGCATGTACAACATCCAGGGCCCAGAAAACCTAGAAGTAATTATTGCATTCTCAAAGGTGATCAAAGAGAAGCAGCAGGAAATGTTAAATAAAGCAGAGACTTGTACAGCACATGCGGAGGGAGTGGGAATGAAATAGACATCACAGTAAGACTGAAGCTATGGTCAGGGAAAGTGAAAAAGTAGTGGTGGAGGAGGGGACAAGAAGCTATAGCAGATGAAAGATTGCTAAGGCATAGCCAAACACTCAGAAATGCTCAAGTTTGTGCAAGACAGAGAACCAAAAGGAAGGACAAGAGAAGGAGAAAACTAAAGAAGAAAAACACTTTTCTCCATGACAGGATGGAAAAGGGACCCCTGAAGGAGGTACATGTGTTTACCAGCCACATTTTTGGTAATGAAAAGCAAGTGGCAACCTACTGCCTTGAAAGACCTTGCATTGACTGCTTTTGGCTTGACAGCTTTTATTTTGTGGCAACTACGATTTTATTCCTGATTTTAGACTCCTTGTTCTATCAGAAACTGAATATAGGATGCATGTATGGGATTTCCTTTGGCAGGCCTGAGATGAGATCCAAAGAAAAAGAAAGGTGACTCCGGAGCCATTGCCATAAGGAGGATTCAAGCTGTGAAGCAACCCAAAAGGAGACCATGCTGACTGGAACACACCACTGGAACTACTTGGATAATCGTCCTGCAAATCTGTCTAAGAAATCATCAGAAAACCCGTCTGAAAATAACTGTACCTGGGTAGTGAAAGGCATCACCAATAAAAGGAAAGTGAGGGTGATGGACATTCTCCACTGTCTAAGTAAAATAAAGCAGGAATGCTGCAATAAATAGACCTGACAGATGACACCTGGTATTTCCTGGTCCAGTTTCTATGAACGTTTTATTGATCTTTTACATTTTGATTTGTCCATCAGAGCCTATGATCCTTTGCTTTGTCTGTCCCATACCTCCCTCCCTGCCCCCACATTTACCATATGTACCATATGTAGCTAATCTTACTGCTCTGTCTACCATCTGCCATTGTTTGAAGTATACAGGAATATAAGTTTAACCATAAAAATGGTGGCCCTGGCTGTGTACACCACACGAATGTTCAACTTTCACAAGATGAAGTGACCTCCAAATGGCTTACTGCTTTTCATTAATTTCTCTGTATAATTGAACATTTTTCGGCATCTCATTTAACAAACTGTTAAGCTCCTTATTGCACAGAAGGGCCATGTGATGCACAGGGATTCTGAAATGCTTCCCCTTATTCACAGTTCTCCTACTAATATCCTGGGCATTATTAGTAGTTCACAAAGCCAGCACATTTTCTTTTTGATAAGTGTCCCTGTTCTGCCCTCCTTTGTCCACTTCCAAATGCCTCCTAGTACTTACAAAGAATAAAGCCGTGTTGTCTAACTAGCCTGGTGCTTTGGATTGCTACCCCTACCCACTCGGTTGCCTGTAAGGGGATGTACTTATATCATGAAAGATAAATCCCAGCTAGAAATACAGGTCCCTGACAACCTAATCACTGAAACCCTGTCAAGTAACCCCTAATTTTAAAGCAAGTGGTTAATTCCCAGCAAATTGATTTATGCACTGTTTGAGGTTTGGTGAGTTGTGTTGTTCATCTGTTATTACCACGAACTCAGCTCAGCCTATTCATTTAGACCACTGACACAACACAGTGCATCTCCCAAGAAAATTTCCTTTGTCAGCACATCTAGAATTTGCTAATTAAATCAATGATGACATTATTCACTTTCTGAAAAAAGCAACTTCCCTCTCCTGCCCCCCCTAATACACACGTGTGTGCATAAACATGCACACACCAAAGCATAGTTTTAATGGGCATTTGTAAATGTGTTCAGTTCAAAACTTTGAGTTATCTTTACTAACTGTTGTAGTCAGCTCTAGATCGTCTGGTCACCTCAGTAGACATGTACTATCTATATGCCTATAAACTCAGTAACCTCTAAAGTGTGTGTGTGCATCTGTGTGTGCATGTGCAAGTGAATGGAGCAACAGACGGAGCCACATAATGCTCATAAGCAATCACGAATCTCACTTTTCAGAGCACACCCCAAACTGTGAATTTCAATAAAATGATAGGGTTGGTCAGCAAGTTCTTTTCTCATCTGTGTCACTGCAGCTGAAGTGAATTCAAAACACCAGAAAAGGCAGGTTACCCCCTAAGCTCTGTAATTATGGGTCCATAATATCACTGCAACCCTTTGTACTATTTAAGGTGAAGACAATAGAAGAACACAGAAATTAACCTTTATTGAGCATCCAGTAAATTTTTCAAAGAGTTCTTCTTATCTTGAGAGGTTAAAAACTCTGAATGAGTGACCAAAGAAATCTACGTATGCTCAGACACCTGCTTCCCTAAATGTCAGGTGAACAGAGAAGCCCTTATCTGCACATAGATATGCCCTGGCAAAGACCCTTGGTTGTGCTTAGGATGCTCTTTGCCTTGCAGGGCCACCTTAATTTGGTAGTACATTCCCCTGGGTATGCAGTATGGCTTTTACCCCCGTGATGAATCCCCTGTTTCCTCAGCTGCTCTGCCACATACCCATCTGTGGCGGTGCTCTAAAGATCACTAGCTTATTACATCTGGGTTGTTTGCAAGGTAGCTGAGGAGAAAAGTATCAGCAATGCTCTATCTCCAGCTCAAAAAGCTATTTTTGATTCTTGTGTGGCTTGTGGCATCACTTCACTTCTGTGATGGGTGTCTTATCCCCCATCACCAGACCAGTACATGTCCATTCTTACAAGGAAATAAACAAGAGGATGACAAGGAGATGGGAAGTTGTTTAAAAGTCAGATGGCTCTATTACTCTTGTCTGTACATAAACCAGAGTTTGGCAACTCACCACCATTACCCTCAGCCACTGCCAGTATAGCAGCTGGCTCTTTATAATTCTGAAGACTGTTAAAACCAAATTTCACTTTTCAAGATATACTGACCCTCAGCAGGCTCAGAAAAATAAAACAAAAGAGAAACAGTAGACACCATGCCATCACATTCCATTTCAAAGACAGGGGTGTGCAGGGGTATGCAGGGTTTGCCTGTGCCAGTAGATTGTATATCTACTGTCTTCTGGCTGGCAAAGACTTCCCAATATCACTATTTATGACTGACCCATTTGTGTTACTACTGAGACATAAGTGGTGCACAGTACCACCCCTTCCAAGCAGGTCTTGAGGTAACACCTCCTTAATCAAATCCAAAGTATTCTTGGGTTTTTTCATTCTATTTAATTCTGTTTATTGAAGCCATTTAATTCCCTGGTTTAGTCAAATACAGTCCTGATGTATGCTCTTGGCCTGCTGTGGAAAGGTTACAGCATTTCATGCTTTCATTCTTCATATCTGAAGAAGCCGTGCAGTTTTTCCACCAACTCATTGCTTGCTAATGAACTTTTTTTTCTTAAGCAGCCTGTCATTTTGTTTAATGTTGCAAACTAACGCAGTCTTTAAGTGGGATCTGATTTTGCTAAGAGATGTCTAAACTTAAGTGAGATAATGGATGTAACAAAATACCACCAAATATGACAGCTTTGTTCTGCCAATGTAATTTGCTGATTCTGGAAACCAAACGCAGAACAGTCTGTGCCAGTCTTAGAAAAGAGGCTTGTTTGACAGATATAAACCTGCTTAAATATCAGCATACACTACATTAAATAGCAGACTTCTGCATTGATTTGTGGGTTTTAGTCACTTGTCATAACACAGGGTTTTTATTTTATTTAAAATGTCTCATTGCTCCTATCACTCTGGTGCCCAAGTGCAGTTGGCGGTTTCTCCCTGCCCCTCACATCTAAAGCTGGAAGGGGATGTTTCTTGACAGAGACAGTGAACTTCCCTAATTATAATAGTGTTAAAAATCATACTTACCTCTTCATTTATTTCAGAAGAAGAAAAGGTTTCCATCTGCTGTGCTGTGGAGAAACTTTGGATTGGACTTGGTCATATTCTTTCCACTGGTAAAGAAAAAGGTACGTGTTCAGTAAGAAATTCCAGGAGCACAAACTATTCAGCAACTACTGGTTTTCTTTTGTTGACTATGTGCCATGTAGAGATGGCCCTAGAACCATGAAACAAAATGATCAGCATTTCCTGGTATTTAGACTCTCGGTGGTCTGTAACAGTTATCTGCATGTAGTTCAGATTCAGAGTTTTAAAGTACGTGACCAAAAGTTTATGGATTTACCAAGCTTCTGCATTCATTTGAGGTTTTTTAATACCCTCCAACCCATACATATATATAGACATACCAGGCTATCTTCTGTTTACTTGCTATTGACACTTCCACATTTATCAAGCTTATTTCACCTTACCTGAGTCTTTCTGTCTTCCACAGTCCTCTCTGCAGTTCTCCCATATTATTTTTTTACGGTCTCCATTTTTCATATTTAAACTTTTAAGATGTTTGGACATTGTTTTTTAACAGCAACGTATTTCTTCACTTAAATATTGGTAAGGTCCTTGTGACTTTCTACGTGCTGATTTTGTCACTCTCAAGTAAAATTAACTGTAATTGTCACATATTACGTGTTGCCAATATATCCACAGTAAATTCTGCCCAGGAATGTGATGTTGGCAACCTTTTCTCCCGCAAAGGAGGTGTGTTAAAAATGATCGTCCATGTTATAACTCTCCTGCACTCAGACCAGCCTTATGCTGGTTTGCCTTCAGACACTTCAGATCAAAACATTAAATGATTATATATTTTAGATCAACAAAAATTAATGGTGCTATGACATTTCATCTTACTGAAGGAAATGCAACTAAATGTGCTGTTCTGACCCCAATGAAAAGAAGACGAATTTTGCTAGAGACCTGAATTTCACTTTGTTCTTACTTACGTGGATTAAACTCAGTGAAATCATAGGTTTTTAGTTTATTTGAATCAATTGACTTGCAAGTCTTTTATTTTAAAGCAAATGGATGTGGTGACATACGTGGAAAAAGCCACAGCCTCACAGGCTCAAGACTGGTGGGCACAGCCTGAGGCTGCCACCGTCTGAGTCACACTCCCTGCTCAGGGTGAGCTTTCTGGCTCACCCCCAGCGTCCCTTGCAACTTCGTTTACATGTTTCAGTTCATTTGTTAGTTGCTACATTACTTCATGTTCTGTATAAGGTTATGTTCCAGAAACTTCGTAGCAGTTCGGTTTTCTATTGGTTACATGCTAATCCCTGTACCCCAATTAGCTACTTTCCCCTGCTTGTATCCCTACAAATCCCCTGCTTTCCCTGTGTCCCTGCTCCTGGTTACTGAAGCCTTCAGCCCTCCTGGATCACTGCACCGCTTCTCCTGGACCCCGGACCCTCTCCTGCCTTCCCTGCTGCCTCTCCCTGGGAAACAAGAGCTGGAAATCACACCAGGGCCCTTCTCTCTGGCCTTTATTTTTGCCTGCACCCACGACATTGGCCCGGGGCTCTCTCTCACCCAGAGGAGCCAGCACTAATAGAGCTGCGAGAGGACACCCTGTGTTTGGGGCAACTGCAAGCGGCAGCCCCCAGGAAACCAGGGTCACTCCCAGAATAATGCTGAGTGCCCTCAAGCAGGGCCCCGGAGCCAGCGTTAAATGAAGCTATTTTTAGGCTAAATGAGCGATTTGTGGGAGAAAACTATATAATAATTAAAAGGAAAGACAAAAGTAAATTTATCTCACAATTTAGAGTTGCATCCCTCAAACCAGAAATTATCTTTCATATTCTGCTATGCAGCAGATATTTCTGGTTGTGTTACCAGTCTTAGTTTGCAAATGTGTGATATTTTAAATGTAAATGAATAAAGCAATTAAGGCAAGACCTCTTCAGAAAACCAAGTCAGTACCAGTCATTGTTAAGAATAAGCCTTCCCATTAAGGCTCATGTAGTGTAGAGTCAGTGGCTTATTCATGCCACTTCTTTCAGTCACACAGCAGTAGGAATCATGAAACCCTGCCTTGGCCACAGAGGCCTTGTAACTGTCCTCTATCTACATATAGAGCTGAAGAGCCCCAAAAGGCTGAATACAGAATCATAATTCTGGCCACCATGTAGTCTCTGGATACCCTGTTATTCTTCCCAAATGGGTAGGACATGTTTACTAATTTTCTTCACAAACCTGGCAATGTCAAACACCCTGCAACCAGCAGGGCTACCTGCCTGAGAAAAAGTACGGGGGACAGGTATGGCACAGAGGAGACCCTAGAATAAGTCATGTTTCTCCCCCAGGGGAGCACTGCTGAAACACAATTAAGGTCTCCCACCCTAATCTACAAGTATGTGTTAGGCAGGATGGAGGGTGCTGAGTGGAGGCAGAAGGTTGGCCTTTGAAGAGTGGACCTTAAAATCTATGAGGTTTTCAAATGGCAAGTATTAAACTGTAGGAGCGAGTGGGATCGGAAAACGAAGTGCTTTAAGCACTGTGTCCTCTGACAAGAACAGCTATTCAGATTGGATATTGATAGCATGCCTATATTTATAGCTACTGCTAAATGATCCAAGATGGATCATTTTCTTTGATAAAGAGAAACATTGTCATTTTACACATTTTAGCAAAATTGCAAATTACTGATAATCTAGCAATGGGATTCCTTACTTCATTTTAAAGTAGTAAACCTCTGTCTCATTCTGCTTTATAAATTTCCTGTGCCTCAAAGACTTAGGATAGAGCATCTTTATTACTATTCAAGTCAGAACCATGAGCAAAGCGTATTTTTGTGAAATCTCAGTTCCTTCTGAAAAGACTTCCTGAAAATCTTGACACTCATCCTTTTAGGAGTGGCCAAGGTGGGGAAGAAAATTCTGACTTGACACATCACAGAACATGTCCAAAGGTCAATTTATTTTTGTTCTGGTAGGAGCCTGTAGGAACCATGAAAATTCAGTGGTGCTGGCATATTTTCTTTGAGATGAATGGACTGACAAATCCTGGAAATTTTAGGTTCATATTTAGTTTGAGCAGTGACAATGAAAGACAAGTTATTTTGTTTAACCCTTTGTGTCTTTGGCACCCACAAACAATGAATGTGCAAAAATAAAGTTGGCTTCACATGTAAAACTCTAAGGTATACTTCCCACTGATGTAGATGAATCTGGCAGAAGGAGAGATAGGGAAGAAACTCCACATTATTTTTTCCACTGGACACTACTTTTAACTATTAAACCAGCAAAATCTAAGCATTAGGTAACATCTGCTGATTAGTAACTCAAAATAAAGTCCCACAGTCAGATATAAAGGTGATTAGCGAGATCTTTGCCATTATTTCCCAAAGGATCCTGTAAGCCTAACAGCATTGCTGGTCTCTGACACAAATGGAAATTGCTACTCAGAATCCTATGGGAAAGAAAGTGCACTCTACTAGTAAAACTATTCAGAACAATCCATCTTTTTTGAAGGCCAAAACTGAGAGAAGCTATTTAAAGTGAATTTGATGTGGCTTCCACTGTAGAGGATGGGAAGCCAAAAGGAGAAGTTAAAAAAAACCTCAGTGCATGCCAGGAGTCAAAGTACCTCCCACTCATCCAGACAAGCCAGAGAAGAGTGCAGGAGACACAGCTGCCAGATAAAATACATTACCAACCGAACAAGATCCAAAATATTGATGATCCCAACCACCAGCAGAAACAGGAGAACCAAGGGAATTTAACTGTATCTGCAGAGAGTCTAAACCTGAGTTAAAAATGAAGTCTGACCTCAGATCAAACAAGCATCGCCATCAGGAATCCAAGCAAAATAGAAGCTTTATTCCTGTATTTTTATTCACAAGTTGTTCATACTATATGAATTATCCCATTGACTTCAGCAAGGCTATATGAGTCACAGAGTCCTATTCAAAATAATTTGAGGCAGTAGACTTGGGTCCTGGGTGTGATAATTTCCTTTCAATCTGAAAGGAACACATGGCTGGAAAGAAGGTGGATGACAGACAAGGCCATATAATGGGTAAGGGTGGACATCAAGTTGAGAGCTCAAGACCAGTCCAAAACAAAAGCCCTTCCCATAGGTTCCTGGGGGAAGGATGATCTCCTGGATTCCTTCTCACCTGCAGAACAGTTTCAGATGCACCACTGGACACACACTGGGCAGGATGACTCATGTCTCACCACCTGCAAAAGGAGAGACTTCTGCTAACCTGACACTCCTGGTGACCTACCAGAGCTGTGTTACTACCATACAAAGGGGAAAGCCCAGACCTGAAATTGTATCTCCTAGCTCTTGGCTGACCCACAGCTTTGGAAGGGGACCTTGGTCCAGCATAGCTGCAGGAAATTGTAATGGCTGCAGACCCACCAGACAGAGGGTTTGCCAAGAACAGCGACCATGAGAAAACCTGTTGGGGTTCCACATCTCCTGGGTCTCATTAAGAAAACTACCTGCACACTAAGGTATAGAATCACAGAATCATAAATTTCAGAAGAGACCTTCAAGATAATCTTGTCCAACCATCAACCCAGCACCTAAATCACAACCCCAAATATCACATCCAGGCACCTCTTAACACTTCCAGAGATGGTGACTCCACCACATCCCTGAGCAAATTATTGCAAAGCCTGACCATCCTTTCAGTGAACATTTATTTTCTAATATCTGACCTGAATTTCCCTATAGAGCAGATAGGAAGATAAGAGACTGTCATAACTCTTGCCCTATGCACATCACCAAATCAGCAAGGCTGCTTCTTCCACCCTGGACATCATTCAGTTTTACACAAGCCTTTCCACACCATCAGCAAGTGTGCAGGTCTTTGGTCCTGCTTTGGAAAAGCATGTATTGACCAAAACTTACTTCAATTGCACCAGTAAGAGCACTCTCCTGTCTGAAGTCAGCTTCAAACTGACTGGTATGAGGTAAAAAATGCATTGGTGCTGTAAAAGAGTTATTTGTTCATCCTTCAAGGGACGTAGGCCAGCATTCTAGTACTTTGCTGTATGAGGATGTAAAACTTGACTGAGGTAGTGAATGCCATCATATCATTATCAGAGGGAGTTTGATTAATTAAGACTGAAAGATCATACCAGCAAGGATTCCTCTTGAAGCTTATAAAAAAATAACCTCTCCTCTCTTAATTAAAACACCTATGTGTAATTTATTATTGTACAACACACAGCTATATAAACCAGTATTCCTCAAACCATGTTTTAGTCTTCATTTTAGCTTTCTTCTCTCCAAAGCCTCAGAGAGGTGTCTGTGACTACAGACCCATTTGCAATTACAAGGTTTTCAGTTGCTGCTACCTTTTCAGTTCAACATCTCCAGTGTGACTCCCAGAGATGATGGGAGTGCTCTTCCCACACAACCCAGGCTCTTCCAGCTCAACCATCAGGAGGTAGAGAAGTGAGCTTGCATCTGCACTGAAGGCAGAATGGGGGTTAAGGGCAATAATATTTCACCCATACTTGAAGAACAGAATGAGGGCGATTGGAACACTTTGCAGCTGGGTACTTTTTGGTTTGGCATAGATATTCAGAAAAATTAACAGAATAAATTTTGGACTTTGGTGCCGCTTGTTTCAATGTGGTACAGTACTGTCTATTTTTTTCTGGAGATTTCTTACAAACATTGGAAAATGGTGGTTGGTAACGCTGGGCTCCCAAAGGGTTGTTGGACACCTTTCTTCTAGTCCTCTTAACCTAATTTTTGCATTACACTTGCCACTTTGACCCTGACACAGAGCAGGAATGTATGATCAAGGTTACTCTGCCATAGTGCAAACACTGTAGTTTGTCACAAACATAAAATAAGGTGACCCCTTAGATAGTGGGGCTGCAATTCAAAGACTCTCCTGTTTGTCCTAGTTAATGAAGAATAAAATGTATTAGTCTGTAATGGAGAGAATTTTTGGTAACCTTCCTGCAGGAGATACCCAGAGTGAATGTCCTTTAGCAGTTCAGTAAAAAAGGCTTATAAACATGTTTTCTTTAAGCCTATGTACACAATAGGGAAAACCATATAATAGAAGTGGATTATTCAGAAAAATGTTTTTCTGAAAACTTGATAAAAAGGTTTTGGTCCCATGGCAGAAAGCTTAGTTACAAAAGAGGAAAAGAGGCTGCACACCACTTACAGACCCTTATCTCACAGTTCTTATCAAGGTTTCAGTTCAGCCTTCCCAGCACTGAAAGCAGGAAGGAAGAACTTCACAGGCACAATTACACCCTGCAACTTTCCACCCCTGAGCCTGAAAGTGTGTCTCGCTCAAGGGAGTCCCAAAGAGTTCAGTTCAACGCTGGTAAAAATATTGCCCTTATTAGCAATATGGACAATTTTTCAGCTAGAAAGGAGTTCCAGTTGGCAAGGAGTGTGTTAATTGGACCTGTACCATGCAGCATATGCAGATATCCCTACAAAGGAGGCAAAAGATTTCCCCTCACCTTTGCTTTCTTGCAGTGGTACCTTGCTTTTCCCAGGGAGCCCAGCACTTGACTCCTTTGCAAACCTGACTCCAAACTGTGCCTGCCCTGGCCCTTGGAGCCTGCTTTGCATGGATGATGAGCCATTCCTATAGCTGACTGCAATCTTCATTGAATGAATGAGGCAGACACTCTTTCTAATGAATGAAACACATTCCCTTTTATTATAGTGGCTCAGGCAAAAAAAAAAAACATGGGGGTGGAGAGAGTTCTAATAATTCAGGTATGATTAAAAAGAGGATATTTACTGGCTTGTAGGCCTTGGGGAGAAAAAAACAACACGGCAGCATAGTTTCTATATACATCCCTAGGGAAAAGTTCAAGAAATAAGAAAATGCATATAGCCATTGTTCGTGTGCATTATGCAAGCTTTAAAAAAAACAGATAGGGCTGAGTTTCAGAGTATCATGAAAAGTATTTGGGCTGCATTTAAGTGAGAAGGATTAGCTTGCATGATGTTGATTTATAAATGGCAACAACCAATCCCTTATATTCTCTCCTGCAGCCATCTCTCCTGCACAGTAATTCCCAATGTACCCTTTTGAAAGCCCTTGATACTCAGTTAGCCCCGAGGTATAATGTTTGATAATATAACTACTGCTTCTGTCACTGCGTTTTGTACAAACGCATTATATGTGGCCCAGAATGGTAAAGATTTATGTATGGGTATGGAAAATAAAAATCAGCATTGATTAAAAGCCCCAGATAGACCATCCAATCCCGCCCAGAGAACATCAGTTATTTTGCATTTTGACGTGGCGATTGATAACTCATAAATGCAAGCAGGAATGACAAATGCGGATGGAAACTGGCTTTGACAAAAACGATAACAGTATCAGTCTCGAGGGGCGATGGAGGTATAAGCAGGAGCTGTTTAAAATATTTAATCATTTTATGAAGGCTGCAAGATGTTGTTTGACCCTGAAGGAGTGTGAATGTCACATGGATCAGAAATTGCCAAGTCTTTGAAGTGAAATAAAAAAAATGGTGTTATTATAGATCCTTCTTGACATCCTATCATTTTTGTATAGGATTAAAAATATGTATACAAAGCTCTAGATAAAGGACTCCGGCAAAAGATGTCTTGGTTGAAGGGAAAAAAAAAGTAAAGACATACTGTTGTGAATTTTACTTCAAAATCCCAAAGCGTCTCTTTTATATTCTTCTGGAATGGCATGAATAGAACCAGCAGCCCCCTAGTAAAAAGACTCCTTTGGTTTTTAACTACAGGGTAAATTACACTTTACTTTTGTTATCTTGGGTCTGACTTTTGGTCTTCAAAAGAAAAATCTTTTTTTTTCCCCCTTGTACTTAACTGAGCGATGGGTATTGTGTGTGAATGTATATAAGTGTATCCATATGACCCCTAGCAGTAACACTACATTAAACATATTTATTTTATTATATACACACAAAAAGGTGTGCAATGTGCAAGGTGTGGTTTTTTTTTTTTATGGGAGAGGGAGGAACTGCCAACTCAACAATGAACTGATACACTTAATTCTTACCTACATTTGTGTTTTCAAATTTTCCAGGTCTTCCAGAAGACCTGGAACCTAACCAGTCAAGAAAAAGTACCAAAGCCACAAGTAAATTCTGAGTGAATATTCCCATATGAATGAGGATTAGTTTATGTTTCACTGTGGTATATCAGCAGATGAAATATTACACTGTATATTTCCTCTTTATCTGGTGTATTTCTTCCCTCCCTCCCTCTTCCATATCCTCATCTTTCCTTTAAGTCACTGGGCTTTGCTTTATTTTATTTTTTGAATTTTGTTTAGTCAGGGGCATGTGGATGTTTAGAAGGACATTTATTTCAAGGGGGGGATTGCTGAAAACCGTGGTTCTTTTAGGGTCTGGTTTTGTCTTGTCCTTGAAATATGCTTTTTCCTTTCTTTCCAGTTTGGCCTGTTCCATATATTTCTTCAGGGCAATTAATCATTTAGACTCGACATATAATTTGTTTATTCAGTAGTTATATATATGCAACCTTTTTTTCTTCCCTCCCATTAAAGATTTTGTTTTCCTATCACAGAGGTTCTCATCAAACCTCTGTTTTATGCCTTTTCCTAATATTCGCTGCTAGAAGCATGCAAAGATCTTGCTTGCTTTGTATTAAGTTCCCCTCGCCCTGCCCAAACCACCAGGAAATTTCATATATTCAACTTCACAACAGACCCCTCATGGTACAGTGCAGTCACAGCTCTTTGTGTATCCTGCACGAGCTGATCCTTTTATTTGCTTAGGATAGCACAGATGCTTTGTTCCTTACTGTAGAAGGGATTCTGCCTATTCTCATTTACATGTCCCATTGATTTCAGCTAAGTACATACAGTACATGGTATTGCAGCAAAGACCATTGGAAATATCTCTGTTATTGCAGCATGCTGCACACTCTGCAGCAAATCTGCACCACAATAAACCTCTTCCTGCAGCATCCAGACATCCTCAAATAGCAGCAGGAGGGAAATGCCTGATGTTGTCCTGAGTGATACGTTACATTTGACTGTCACTTCTGTCTGCCTGCTGGAGCTGTTCCATCACAGTTATTTATTAAAGAAATTTCAGGGTCATTTGGGTTTTCTTCTCCCTCCCGTTCTTATGAATTCCAAACCTTTACCTCCTCTGTTCACAAACGAGCTCCCCTCTGAAGTCTGAATGACAAGCCAAACTTCGTGATCTTTACATAGATCCTTACAACACACTTTGAATACTTCCACAGGAATATTTCATGCTGACGGACAATGCCAGAAAGGACATACGCTTTTGTTGCCATTTTACTCGTACACCTTCCCTCAGTACATCCCAGGCATGTCCAGGACTGTTGATTCTAATTTGCCATGTCTCCTGGAAACACCAGGAGAGCATTCCTTTCAGAAGAGACCGAATTTGTCCCACAATATTTGCTTCTATTTTAAGCTAATATAATTCCTCTCTGCCTTTTTTTTTTCTCTTTTATTCCCTGTCACTGCAAGAGGGTCTATCTCTTTAATGACACAGGTGGATGTGGTACTTGCCAAGGGGAGCAAAGTGTTAGGAGCAAAAAAATATCTACTGACATTTCTCCATGTGAGTGGCTTTGGGATGGCATAGGAAACACTCTCTCTGGCAGCAAAATCCCCAGGCCAGGTCCTTGCTGTAGACAGGGTATTTTCTATTCGGGCCAGTACACAGCAGGGCTGTGACTGACACCTCAATGTCACCTCCAGCTTTGAGCTCATTCACAGTTGAATGTGCCAGCAGTGGTGGGTCAGCTCCCCTCTCGGAGGAGAGAGCAAAGCCCAGCTTGCCCAGCCAGCAAATTTAGGTAAATTCATCTCACCTAAATTACTCGTAACTCCTATTCCTGTTCAGACACGTGTCCTTTTTAAATACAAGTACAAATGAAAGCCAAGCAAAGGAGAGCTATTTTGTATAGCCGTAGTCTCAGACATCTAACTGCTTTTAATTGGAACAGTAAGTCATTCAACCATCAAAATAAATGCTGGTCAGAAAGTAGCAGCCAATTTTATAAACTGGATCCATTAAATGGACCTTGCATGCATTTAACTGTCTCTGCAGCCACCTCAAATTAGAAGTTTTTATGCCTACAGTGTGAAAGCTAGTTCTACTGCTGACCTTTATGCGGTCATCCCACATTCCTGCTTGCCTTCTCCCAGAGCCTGTCATTCTCCATTTTCACCAGAGTGGGATAGCACTTTGTCTTGCCAGTTTTATTTGCTTGAAAACGCAAATTTCAGTAAACCACAACACTCATGAATTTATGATGAATTTTCAGATGATTGTGTGTTCCTCAGCAATTTTTCTTTTCTTTGAAAAAAAGGGTAATTTGTTAGAATTTTACCTTGGTATTCTTGAATCTAAAAAGCTAAGGAATGACAAGTTTTCCTTAAAGGTACCTTTTATTTCAGAGTGGACCACATCTTGAACAGAATGATTAAAGAGAATGAAATGTTTTGTTTAGGACTTGTGATTTCACAGTGCAAGACTTTCATATCAGCAGAAAACTGAAAACCAAAATAATTTAGGGTAGACCAAGCTTACTTGCTTTTGCAACTTTTCCACAATCTGTCAGCAACCTGTAGTTGTAATTTTCCTTACAATTCTTCTCCTCAAACCTCTAATTTCTTTCTCCCCTGGGAATTTCTTTCATGGAACTCTGTAAACCTGCTTGTTTGCTCCTTGTCCTGTTCCTCCCTCAACTGATTTCATAGCATGCTTAGTTTGCTAACCTCTTCAGTGTAAATCCTATACACAGAAAACACTCCCATTTTGGGTGACTGGACAAATGCCCTGATAGTTTGGTGCAAGGGTTTTGTCATACGTATTTTTATTTAAAAGTTAACTTCTTGTGCCAGATCATCTGCCAGCTTATGTGTGCTTTGTAGATCTGCCGAGCCTGCATCATATAAACCAAACAGAGTGTGGTCAGTGTGTTTTATTCACCCGTGTGTCTTTGACTATCATTTGTTTATCAGGAAAAGACTGGTCTAGACCTTAATCAAAATGAAGAAAATGAAATTCCTACTAATTAGGGAGATCTCGGCACTTGCTAGATCTTTTCAAAGATGAAGAGGTTAATCATTTGCAGTCAGACAGTAAGAAATGAACCTCTTGTCTCTTCCTTCATCCTCTATGCAGTTCCTCCATTTCAACATCCTTGTTACTAAATCTGAGACAATGTGTAATTATACAGAAGGAAATCTCTCTGGGGTATAGCTGAAGTTGCTTAAATTGTGCTGATTTACAAAGATGAAGGATTTTTATTTTTTTCCCCCAACTAGAAAAAAAAAATTACCTTTTTTTCATAATGGCAAACAACCTCCTGCAAAGTCAACTCCTTTTCTGAAAGTCATTGCTAGTTTTATAATTTCTGAGTCATTAGATAACAGATAGAACTCCACACTTAGTGGTTTCAAATGTTTATGGTCTGCAATTCATTCTTAATGAGCTCTCTCCATGTCTTTATTCTTCTTCACACCCTCCTGCTGGGAAATGTCTTACTCTGCCTTGGCTTTTGTTAATGATTCCACAATCATTTCAGAGCCATTTCTTCTGCCTTATGTAATTCTGACACTGCATAAGAGCCTGGCTCTGCAGCCTCACAGTTGGAAATGTAACCTTTAATGTATTAATTTCTCTTGCTCAAAACAATTTAACCTCTGTCTTGGTTTTGTGATTGCTAAGTGTTCCAATTAAATGCCTCTTTCATTTTTTGTCCTGGAGGGCTTGATCTTACCCATATTATGTTTAACATACCCTACCTAGCAAATGATGAGCACTCCAGGGTCCCCTCAAGTGTTCTTTATCAATCCATTATCTATCTCATGAGTGTCTGTCACATTTTCAAAACAACAACAGAAGAGATTAATTAAACTACTTTTAAACACTAAATAACAAAACCCACTACAAGTGGAAACAAATAATTACATAGCAGGAGAAGGAGTAATCCAGGAGGAATAAATGCACACCCCCCTTCCCTCCAGCCCCCTGATCAATAGTTACCCATGAATGCTATTTAAATGCTGAATCTTCCACATCAGGATGCAGCCAGGATCAGGAGTTGTAAGAATGTGAAAATTAATCACAGTAACAAAAAGTCTCTGTGTGCTTGTCTTTTTTTATTTCACCACCTGGCACTTAACAAAAAAACATGCCAAGCAAGTTCTGAGAGGTTTTGAACCAGCATCCTGCAAGAAAACATCTTTTTGAACAGAAAGAGGGAGTAGGAGCAGGGGGAAGGTGGAAGAATTGGAAAAATATCCTCAGGTAGGTCACTACCCCTGGCACTATCGTTAGTAAATGGTATCATAACAAGTCGGCTGTCAGCTGCTTCACTGGGAAAATTCCATGTTTTCTATTTCCTCCTAATTCCTTTTTGCCCTAAATGAATGTTTTTGTGACCATCAGCCTTATTACATCATATATTAAGAGGTTTGTATAAAGTAACTGAAAGAGTGATAGAATAAAACTCCAGCTGAGCCCATGCCCGTTTATTCCCAACTAATATCAAAGTGCTGTCTATGAGTATCTGGACTCAAAATGTTGTGCAAGCGACCGGAGAGCAGAGGCAACAGGAGCAGCAGCCTGGCTTATGTCACAAGTGCTGGGGGCCATGCTCAGGCTGCCCACTGATGGTGGGTAACTGGTGCCATCACAGCTGCTGTGCCAAATTTCAGGGCAGCAGCAAGCACTTCAGGTGGCCTGCCACTCCCCAGGCCCCTCCTTGGGCAGACAAATGAAGTAACAGTCAGACTTAAGCCAGGCATCTGAGGCGGAGGGGAAATGGCTCATGGTCACCAGCACTGTTTGCTGATGCTTGCAGCTGTAATTCCAAGTACTTCCCAGACCAATGAAATTGTTACTGGTGTGCATGCTTCACAGGCATTGTCTGAAAGCAGGAAAGGATACAAGTGATAAGGAATTATTTCAAGGCTAATGCCACTTGCTCAGTCATGATTTATTTTCCAGCCATCCATCCTCCGGGGCAGTCTGATGGCAGCCCAGTGAGAACCACACCACAAGTGCAGCCTGTCCTCCTTGTTCTTTCATAAGGGCTTTCTGGAGTTCAGACACAGGAGAAGTAGCTTTGGCATGTTTCTTGACATTAGAGCCAAAAGTGTCCCTCTGTACCTACTCTCCCGCACAAGCACCTGGTCTGGGCTCAGAGTGGTTATTGGTTTCTAATCCCACCGCTTGCTTGCAAACTTCGAAAGCTTTAACTCTGCACTTTTCACAGGAGGATGTTGGTAGGAGAGCCCAATAGACCTTCAGAAGGAGCACAGGTATGTCAGGCAAGGCCTTGCACTTTGCTGAATGTGCACACACCTCTTCATCCCTGTCTCCCTCCCACAGTCTTCTAACTGTGCTCGCAGTGCTGCTTTCCCTGCTAGGGAAGCTGATAATTTTCCTCTAGCTTTTGTTTTCAGCTTTCTGCTCTTTTACTGGGACCTGTCAAGAGCAAGTTCATCTCTGAAGGGTCAAATCTCATTCTACAAAACATTGCAGCTTTCAAAGAGGTTAAAGGAGTGTCTCAAGTATTTACCACTGGATGGAGTTCAGCATTATTTGTCCTGAATTCCCTGAGTTTTTCAGGGTGCTTTCACCAAGAAGATACTGCAACAAGCTTTACCACAATGCTTCTAAATTTCTTGGCATCCTAGTTGGGCAGGTGTCTGACTGCTTATGGCTCTACCATTGAGTGGTAGGTGTGCTCTCAGACACAGAGACACAAAGGGCACCTTTTATTTGTCCAGACAAAAGTAGGTCCTGCAGTTAGAGATTTCCTAAACATCCATATGGTAGCGGGCAGATATGACAAAGGATCTATGGGAGACCCAGTCAGCACCAGACCTGGCAGCTGAGGGACCAGAATGATGTCCAGGGTGTCTCAGATGGCCCTAGATACCCTGGTTTAGGCATATGAACTGTGCCTAAAATATTTGGAGCTCCTTAAAGGAATGCTGAAACTTTTCATCTGCAGGGCAGCCATTATCTATAATGCCACAATCTGGCAGGAACAAAGGAAGGCACCGCTGCAAGCTGACAGGATGGCATCACTCCCTAGAAGTCAATATTTACAAGAGATTGTCAGATGGGTGTGTAGATCTTCCTCATCCCCAGACTAATCAAGAGTCAAAGGAAGCAGGTCAAGGTTTGTAATGTTCAGCTCTCCTCTATTGCTTTATATCCACATTTCCACATAGTGAGGAGACCTTTTCAGCAGTAATGAGATCTCAGCAGCCTTTTCAATTATATCGTGGCCATGGAAAGCTGTTGAATAAATGCATTTTTATTTTCAGACTTGCAATTTTTACCTGTATTTATCACAACAGCTCCTGCAATCACAGCCATGAGGTTTGATTTTAGCAATTATCTGCTACAACAGCATCTCACTTACTTGCCTCTTGCTTAAAAAGCAAAACCCTGTCTGCTCACAGACCATAGCACTTCAGGAAGAGATTGGTAATTTGTAGACTGACGTTTTACATTCATGGATGTTACACATTGGCAAGCTCAGCCCATGGTGTGCAATCTTTGGTAAAACTGAAATTACAAATGTTGCCCCCCCTTCAAAAATAATGTGATTTACTGACAAAACCACATTTAAGAGTTTATTGGAAATCTTCTAGGAACAAGTGTGATCTTTGGGGAGACTTTTGAGATGGGATTCTTCAGATGACATGCCCTTCAGTGTGGAGTTTCTTGCTAAGTCCTGTATCCCTACATGCTTTGACACAACAGGACCCTGCTCCTAACTGAAATCCCTGAGCATGAAATAAAAGAAAAATGAGTATGAAAAAATCACAGGGCTGATTTGTGTAAAAGTCACACCTTAAGAATTACACTGAAATAATTATTTGCCAGTGGTTTGGAAATCAATGCTTGTTTAAAATATATTAATAATAATTTAAACTCTTCATTATCATTATTTAAACCATTATCTGTTTTCTGCCTGTAACATTGTACACTATGAGAAGTAAATTAAGTGAACTCTTGAAACGTCCTCTAACTTTGGATAGGTTTTATGATTCTGTGAGAATATACGAGCTGTATTTCATTTCTCTTGAGGATTCTACTCTTGAGAAAATGGTTAAAAATTTTCCAACATAATTGGGCTTTCACTGGAAAATTAGGAGTTCATTTAAATAATTTATTTCACATAAAGTGTCTTTTTATGTAGAAATTTTCAACTTTACATTGTAATGGCAAGAACTTCAAACCTGAGAATTTCAATTTCCAACACAAACGAAAATAATTTAGTTTAACAATAGAACATCTTTGAAAAAAGCCTGTCTATTTTCAATTTTAAATGAAAGAAAAACAAATTTTATACAGGCAAAATGCTATTTTCTAATAGTACTAGAGCTGACCTCTCCATTGAAGTTAATGGACCAGATCATAAGGTATTTATTCAGTATTCCCTTGGGAATTACTCCAGTTTTACACATGCAAATGCCAAATATCCGAATATTGAGTGTATGAACCTCTGAACATTACTTTCTGGAAACAGTAGTTGTTCAGCGTTTATCAGTCTGTGTAACAAACTTCTTCACCCATGGCTGACTATCATCAAATGATGAATGCTCATGCAGTTTTTCTCAAGCTGTGGGATGGAATAATACTGCAAGGCACATTTTTTTTCTGGGAAATAGTCTTCTCACAGAACTATGCTAAAGCTGAGCTACTCATTCTGTATACAAGAGAACTGCACAGGCGATATTTCTGCTTTTGCTGATCCAGCAAGAAAGACAAGCAAAATGGCTCTCCTGGGTTAGAATCTGTCCAAAAGCAGCAGGGAATGTAAGGATAGGTCTCCTGTGCTTTGAGAAAGGAAGTTTCTGCTGGATCTTGTGTGCTGCAGCCAAAGTTAATTAAGAGTCCAAAATCAACTTAGAAAATTAATAGCATGATTTTTTTAAAGCTTAGCTCTGCAGAAAAATCTCAGATATATCTGCAAGATTTTGTACAAACAAATACACACCAGACATTATAACTTCAATAAAACTGTCACTGCCCAGCAGTTACCAAGACTGTGTTAGGTACCTTCCACAATGGATCAATATGCTCAGATAGCACCAACAACAAGGAGCTGCAGCACAGAAACCCATAGATGTGCATGCAACACAAAAGAAATTTCTGTGGAAATTCAGACACTTTTCTCTGCTAGTTGTATGTTTTTTAGATTGTCTTGCCCAATGCTCACATGCCAAAAATGAAAACAACTTTCCAGCTGCTGAAAAGCACCGGCAGAAGGGTGCTCTGTAGAAGAGACAAGAACTTTGTAATTGTCACCTAGGAATTAATTACTGTCAATGAGCATCATAAAGCCAATCTGCACTCATGCAGTAGTAGGCTGAGTAGTATGAGTGGAACCATGGACCTCACAGTCATTTGCCACACTGCTGTTCACTCCAGACAACAGTCAGACTCTCCAGCAAGGGATAGTGGGTGCCTTCTGGGATGCACATGGACTTGGAGACCTCCATGCACATCACCGTCCCCACTTCTTCCCAAATTTCCCTCCAACAACAAGTTTCCAAAAGACTAACTAACTCAGTTGCCCTGACAGAAAAACAACACTACCTAAAGGAAAAAAAACCAACCAAACATTATAGACTGACTGCTTCACTCGAAAAATAAAAGGTCAAACTCTATGGGTCTCATCTGTAGCTCTTTCTCAACCAGGTGACCCCACCACTTCTCTCACTGTGTGGCCACAGGTTAGGGTTTGTCTGGTACAGTGCTGTGCTGAAGGCTTTGTGTTTCTCTGGGCAATATTTGTGTAATAATAATGGTGTTTTCTTGCAGAAAGCTCATTGTAAAACGCGCCACCGGGTTCAACATTTCCCCTCCTCCCAGCACTTAACAGGGAGTATTTAAGATAATACCAGAAAGTTGCTAAAGAAAGTTTGAAATAAGTAGATTTTGTAATTTGGCAACCAATTTCAGTCTTTTTTGTGCAGCGGTAGATTTAATAATTTATAAATCAGTGGCATGAACAAAGCAAGGACCAAAACAGAACTACCCATTTCAAAAGTGTAAAGACAGTTAACCTTTAAACAGATGGATAATTCCAGACAGCACTGTAAAATTAATAGAGCCTAAACTGTAGGTCTCAAAGCTGCAGAATACATCTTGGGAGACCATGTTTTTGAGATCATCATAAATCAATTTTTTTCTTATCAGTCCCTTATGCATAAATCGACTACAAGGCCTGCTAGGTTATGAATATGTATGTCATGACATGACAACTGATCCAGTGCTCCAGTATCAAAAGTCCTGTGATCTTATTGCTTATACTGAACCATCAGCTTCTTCTCATCATACAGAAACAGTCACAACAACAATATGAAGGCTGGACTGGGAAAAGGTAAGGAGATTTTCTACAGTGAGTATTTTAGTGAATGAAAACACAGAATCTCTTAAGGAATCCCATTTCCATCCTTGCATTATTTGCAATTCTTTTCCTCATTAAATCATGTCTTTTCAGAAACATTTTCATTTCCCCAACTAAAATCTTTCAGATTTGGCAAGGAGCAGAAGGCAAACTGTGAACTACTAGGAACCTGATGGCTTGTCATGTCGTCATGAACAGACATGCCCTATCCATACAAAAGAACAAACCTGACCAAGATGCAGCATAGTATAAACACACCCCTCACAAAAAAACACACATACACTTGCCAGGAACAAAAATTACTAAAAAATATATTGTTTCACATTCCCTTAAAAAGCATTATTGAAAACATATTTATTAAAAGGATACATTTATAACTACAGGATATGATCAAAAACCAAAGGAGAATGAGGTTTGGGATGGAAGTGAAGCTCAAAGGGTGATGTTACATTGCTGCCAGGCTCAGATATGCCAGTCCCTGTGAGACACTTTCATTAGCAATAGGGAAGATGCTGGCTGTGGAATAAACATGAAACTTGATCTGATGATCTCTTGCCTTGATACCACATAGACCGCTGCTAATTATGAAGCTGTCTGACAAGCAAATAGTGCTCCATATTTATAACAACAGACAAAATCAGCCAATTTGTCATTTTAATGCCTGATAGAACTTTGAATTTTCCATAAAAGCAGCAAAGAAATGAGGACCAGAGTTTACAGTTAAAAAAAATAGAGGGGAACACATTTCTCTGGATTCCCAAAGGTCTTCGTATTTTTCTCTCATCCCACAATACTTCTTCACTCAGGCCTCTGCAGAGATTACTTTTTACTTCTTTAATCATACAGACAGGGTGGTTCTCACCCACAGTAACAGCATGGCAAAACAACCCAGTGAAAGCAGCCTGCTGTAAAACCAGTATAAAGTGACAATGAACTGGTATCCTCTGGAATTAAGTCCTCACTTTCACTTGGTCCCATCCTGGGTAGGCAGTGGGACTTTATATAAACAAAGGTAAATAAAAGGACATGGAACCAGGAGATGTGTCCTCATTTGAATATTAAAGAACTGAGTATCAGCCAGCAACAAATGTGGAGTTTCCAGTCCCCCTTGACTTCAGAGAAACACAGGCAGCATGCACAGAAGCAGTGCAGTACTAGAGGTGACTTGCTCACTTTACACACAAAAAAATTATTTGAACAGACACATGCTGAATAGAATATACAACATAAAGCTTCTAAGCTATATGTGACCCACTTTTGCAGATATCTACTGCCTGTGAGTGCTCAGTATCACATTACCATAAATGCCATTAAGTTTTGGCCCTGTATCATCTTTATTTTTTATAGATACATAATTATTGAGAAGAGGCTGTTAACTTTTTATAGACTTTAAATATAGTCTATCAGTTCTCTCTATCTCACTTTGTTTAAGGATTCACCCAGCAGAACAATTGTGTTGCTGCCACATTGCTCTACTTTACAAAAATATATGCTTCTGCTTCATGGAGTGAGGAGAGATCCACTGCAACCTCTCAGGTGTACAGGCATGGGGTACACCCAGCAACTGATACTGACTCACCACAGGCAAGGCATGGGCACTGCCAGCCCTTTAATTTAAGAAAGCTTGGTGCCTACTTTTAATGTATGTTATAACCTCAGTAGTTCTGCAACATCATAAAAATAATAAAGAGCAATGTCCCATGTCTAGAAACAGAAATAATTTCTATCAAATTTATGTATTCAGTGTAATTAATTCTTATTTTTTAGCCTTTTTTAACCAGGAAACAGTCAGTTCCACCAGGAGAAGATATTTTCAAAGCTTTTTTCTCGCTTTGAAAAAATTGAATTTGCCATTTCACCTGATGATGGGATGGAACAGAACTTTGCAAAGGGTTTAAGCACATTTTAATCCCATAATTTTATTTGGAGTGCCCAAAAGAGATACTCAGCTTAATATGTCCAAAAGATGAAAGGAGGTCTAAACTACTATCTGTTTGATTTATTTTTTTCCCCACAAAATTGGGAAGAATTACATTTAGTATATATTGTGCACAGAGAAGCTTACCTGAGATTTCCATCTTGATATGGCCAGAAAATCTTTCTTGGGGGAAGATGAACATGTTGGATACTTGTTAAATAACTAAGTATTTTAGATGCTACTTCAAACAAATGTGGTATTTGACTTGCCACCACCTCCCTAAAACTATTATTTTTCCTGCTGGGTTTAGTAGCTGAAATACTTCAGTGTTTTCACTGAGCATTACCATGTATACAATAAAAAGAAAGCCCTACGGGAGTCTCATTTGATTTCATTGCACTGTTTATAAATTAACAAGAAATGGAGACTGTTCTGAATGGCAGAGACAAAGAGAAGATACATACACACTGGGAATTCAGTAATGGCAAAAACAAAATCGTCTGTAATGATAAACAAATCCATGACCAGAGATCATTGGTTCAGCCAAGGCCTCTGTATCCAAGACATAATGAGGGGTCATGGTGGGGTGTTTAAAACCTCAGGGCTAGACAGACAATGACTGAGGTTAAATATTGCTGATTAAATCCCAATTCATTGATTACACTTTTTATTGCTATCTGTGGAGGTAACTGGAAGAAGTAGTGAGCTGTAACTTCAAAGTACTGTGTTCTCATTGGTTTCATAGTGCTGTATTTTAACTTTTAATCAATGTTGTGATGGCGATACAGCAGTATTGACCCAAACTATTAGAAATACCATTTCTTAGCCAGTGCACTGCTCTTAGTGAAACACGGAAGCCACGAAAAGGGAAAAGCCACAGGGCATGAGAACTCAGCCAGATTATCTAACACTTGAGTATCTGCTGAGGAGATCTACTGAGCAGCACCATGACCACACATTTTGTTAACCTCTGCTTCCCACCCAACCATCCACTAAATATATCTCTTTCTGAGGCAACATTTAAGGAGGCTGCTGGTGATGCATGATGTTCCCAGGTACCAAAGACTTTAGTATTTTATTACTTAAGACTCCAATAAAGTGGTCCTGTGCCCTAAATTTGTGAGCATTTTGTGATTTGAAAAACTCTCTCAAAATCTTGTGATATTAACATTTATACTGAAATACAAGTTAACTCCATTCTTAAGCATATTTACCTGAGCAACAGCTACAACTCCTCACAGAGCCATCAGAAGAGATAAAATAAAAAAATGTGCTCTTCGCTTAAGCATCTGCTGAAATGGTATCCTGAATTGTATGAATGGTGAAAAATCACAATTGTATAAGACCTAGCTGCAAGTCTTTAAACAATAATAGGGCTTGGACTATTACTTTCATTAATAGACACAGATTTCAATTGAATTTAATCCTCCCAGAGCTTCAGCATGTTAAAGAATTAGAAGGTTAAGGCAAATGTTTGGTGTGAAACAGAATTGAGAAATTTGTGGTGAATTATTTATTCAGCTAATTTAGTCTTCTGTTAATGAATTCTTTGGGTTTTTTTATATATGCATTTGTTATTCCAACTTGTTTGACAAAATCTTTGTGTGAATATGTTTCAGCCAGTGGTTTGTGCACAAGCTAACTGTGTGCACAAGTTGACAAGGACTCTCTTCCCCTCATAGGTTACAACTGATGAAATGGTCACCTGAGGCTCCTGGTGTTACTGCTGCCTGCAGGCTGGTAACTAATGCTTTTCAAGTGGACATGTTGGAGCTTGAACAGAGAGGAATGGGTCTGCAAGGTAGGACTAAGATTTAGCGAAAGAGATACAGCTACCCTTACCTTGCTTTCTGGTCAGTCAATACTTAGTCCCATTTTACTATCAGAACCGGTCAGAATAGGCTACACCTTCATAAGTGAAACAATTTTTCATGCATGCTACCTCGGCAACAATGCTGTTGCTGCATTTCAACAAATTAAAGGCTATGAGCAGAGAGATCCAGATGCTCAAAAGCTACAAATATAAAGTAATTTAGAAGCCTTTGACAGAGGCAGAGAGGCAAGAATTTCTGATAAAGACACAGCTGCAAACAGCTTCGAGCCTTGCAATAACACAAGGAATGTGTATCAATTTCTGTCGCTGCAAACATCAACTGCTGAAACTTAATACCAACCTCCCCTTCGTGGTGATGAAGAGATGACATTTCCATTTTATTGATCTCACAGAGATGCAGTGCAGGCAGTGTCAAAGGGAGCTGGGCACAGGGGCACTGCAGCCCATGTGCATGTGCAACAGGTGTGTCCTGAGCCCACTGCATGGTTTGGTCCCCAGAAAGCTGGGACAAGGCAAATCTCCTGGAAGGCCACATATTCAGCTAAAGGAGAGAAGCAAGATTTCACTGGAAAACCAGACTTAACTATATTTATAAGGTCATTTGTGGCTCTCCCCATGTAGAAGAGCTTTATATTCAAATAGAATCATAGAATGCTTTGGGTTGGAAAGGACCTTAGTTTGGGAGGTCATCTAGTCCAAACCCCCAGCCGTAGTCAAGGACATCTTCAGCTAGATCGGGTTGCTGAGAGTCCTGTCCACTCTGGCCTTCAATGTTTCCAGGAATGGGACACCCACTGCTTTTCTGGGCAGTCTGTTCCAGTCCCTCACCACTCTCATAGTTAAGAATTTCTTCCTAATATCGAATCTAAATCTGATCTCTTCCAGCTTAAAGCCATTCCCTCTTGTCCAGTCACTGTATGCCTTTGGAAAATGTCCCTCCCATCTTTCTTGTAGACCTGCTTTAGGTACTGGAAGGCTGCCATAAGGTCTCCGCAGAGTCTTGTCTTTTCCAGGCTGAACAATCCAAACTCTCTCAGCCTTTCCTTATAGGACACGTAGCTATACCTTTATATTTAACATTTATGGCACAGTACATCACAATAACATATCTTAGGAAAAGTTGCAGCAGCCGGGCTCCTCTTGGCCTTTATGAAATGACAAAACATGAAAATATTGTTTTAAGAGGTACTAAGTGCAAATGACATTAAATGTGGGGCAGAGTAAAATTATCATCAGAGTTCACAATGCCTGCTCATCAAAAGACACATTCAAAGGCCTCAGTTATTCAGATATTCTGATTTTCAGCAATAGGAATTGCTGGGCTTGTCTTAGTGGCTAATTGCAAGGTCCAGCAAGACATACTTTACAGAAGTTTTTTAATTGCATCACAGTATTTGTCACATATATGGTATCAAAGTTGCTGGCACTGTTATTTTTATTTTCTTCCTACAAGTTGATGATGTGTGAATAAAAATGCTTCAGTGTTTTTAACACTGTCCAAATCATGAAACAGAACACAAAAATATTTTCGGCACATAAACTGAGGAAGGACCAGAAGCTGTTCATAAACATGTGCCTTTAATTTTGTTTCCGTCGTGCACTACCCTTACACTTTGCAGGGTGATTTTATCCATAGAATTAAACTGTTCAAAGGCACATAATAAGATATCTGAGGGGAGAAAGGTTCACGTGGATTTCTCATGTGTGGTTTCCTGCTTCAGGAGGTAACTGCATTTCTCCCTTTGCAGTCCGCACTGAGCTCCTGTCAAGCCAAAGGCCCAAAAGCAAGGAAGAGGGTAAGGATTGAAGCATATTTCATAGATAAAAGTTAATCATGGAGTATTTTTCACTGGAAAATTTTGACTCTATCCAAAAAATAAAAATTTTGGTTTCCTTCACATAAAGAAAACACTGTGAATTCTCATTTTAAAGTGAAGAAAACATTTATTTTTAAGTCAAATGAAATGTTTTACTTGGCCACAAATTAAATTTTTCAGATTTTTTTCATTTTCCCTAAGGAAAAAAAAAAAAGTTGTTTCAGATCAAGAAGAAAGACTGTTTCCCTCCAATATTGCAATGCAGCCAGCCAACTGAAAAGTCAGTTATGTGCATAGCTTTAGATAAAAGTAGCAACTTTTGGCTTTGCTGTGCTACAGAATGAAAAATGAGAGAGATTTCATTTTTTCTGCATGCAGGCAGAAAACTGCAATATGATTTTCCACTCCTTTAGCCGGGCCTTCTGACTCGGCAGAGAAATACTCTCACATAAGCTGTGGCAGAATTGTCATTCCACAAGATACGGAAGTGATCTGCTTTCAGAGGGACCCATCAGACCTGCAGATCATCTGCTGGAAGGAAAAGGAGGCACAGAACGCAGGGAGACAGTGACAGGAGCAGGCAAATGGAGATCAAGTGGACGGAGTGTCCATAAGTACAGCAGCAGGGGATGTGAGCCCAGCAGCAGGAAAGGTAATTGTCTGAGATGGCCAGTGTACGACAAATCCCAGCATCAGCTACTTTACTGGTTCCAGTGGTGTACTGTCACACTCACCTCGCTGGTGCTTCCTGCAGTGGGAGGGTGAGCTATCAGGCCACCCGTGGGCTCTGGCCCTGCAAAGATGTGAAAGTATCAGGAGTCCTTATCACCACCACTTGCCTGGACACAGACCAGGAGCAACAGAAGAGAGGTTGTGATACCCAAGTGGGTACTGACAGATCCATTCCCAGGGAAAACATGATCCTCTGTGCAGGATGTGGTATGCCAGAGTCCTGCCTGCCTAAGCATACAGGTTGCATCTACTTTTCTATCAGGCTTTTTCTACAATGTAACTTCTCTTGTGCCATTATATCAGTGGTGGATAGTTAATAGAAGATTAGGGCTTCAGGAGTTGGCATGCTAGAAGATGATTTGGATTCCTGAAAGCCATACAAGGAAGGCAAGCTGCTAATGAGCACATGAGGTGTTAGGAGTAAGGCTCTTTCTTGTCCATGGAGACACCCATCTGCCTGAGTGGATTCCATACTGCTAACCAGTGGCTGACCAAGCACTGTGCAGTGATGGAGTGGCATCCTTTCCAATGGACAAGTATTTTTCCCTGGGAAGAAGCAAATCATGGACACTTGGGAGCCAATTGCCACCTCTTGCCTACTTCTATGCACGGCTTCTGCAATTTCAGGTGTATTGGCAGCAGAAATAATTGCAAGGTACTATCTGTTAACTTGTCAACATCAAATTCCCTAGCCATAGATGTGACCTGAAATAACTTAGCCCTGAGCTGGGACAGCCTCCCTTGTTTGTGTGGTGTGACATAGACAGTTACTGCAGCTTCTCCAAGGTGTCCACTCTTTTGCAATTTCCAGAGGAATTTCCAATCCACCCATCACTGCATCAGGCAAGAATCACACCCTTTTTTTTTGTCGTTTGTCCTGATTCAGACACACCAGTCCACAGCCAGGAAACCTGCTGGGGTGCACAGCCTTATCTGTGGCCAGGGACAGATCTTTCCATGCAGTCTCCAGCACACACCTCCTCACAATAGCAAGCTGCCCCTACCTCATCTGATCAGAAGCCACAGTGGAAATGCCCTCTTGCTCTGGCACCACCCTGTACACTCTGCTTCCATGCAGCCAGCAGTGGCAGGAGCTGATCCCACTGGCTGGACATGTGCTTTGTGTAGATAAGAGCAAGGAGGAGACATGGCAGGCATGTCATTAGGTGGGCATGCTGGCAGCAGGGAGCTTTCCTGCACCCAGACCCAGAGAGATCCCACAACAAACAGTAAAATACCCCCAGGGACACTTCTGCTCTTGCCACTTGAGACTATCCAGGTTACACCCTTTATAAACCCAAGTGCCTGTGATGGTTTGAGTGGGAACCAAGTACAGTTCAGCATCCAGGCCCAGGCTAACACTGCAGGGTTTTCTTTTTAAGGTCCTGACAGAAACCATAAGCCCATGCTCTACCTCAGAGTATCTTCCCAGTGGCTGCAAGTGTTTTCCTCAATGTTCAAAGCTATCTCAATTTTTCTTAACAGCTCTCTAGAAGCATGAAAAGAAGGACCTCCCTGTCTTGAAACCTGAGTGAAGGAGACAAGACTGTTTCAGGCTGTGTTATGCTTCCTCAGGAATCCAAATCCCTGAAGGAGTGTTTTTTTTAACCAGTCAAGACTTCATTTCTGGATTATGTTGTGTAAGGTACTCAAAACATAAAAGTGTCTCTCTAATGTGCCACTACAATGAGTATGTAGAGTATAATATTTGCAATAATTTACCAGGAGGCCAGTTGAGTTGATAAAGCCTGAGACGACTTATGAAAATACCTAAAAAGGAAAATTTATATTTTTTTCCAGTCATGGCTATAATAAGCGTATTTTCCTAGGCACGGTCTGCAATTTCTGCCTCCCTATAAAATGAATGTGTTTCCCCAGTTAAATGTATAGCACCAGCTGAAGTGAATGGGGTGTGTGTTTGCTTTGTTTTTCTTATTAAATATAGATTTGTGGTCAATCAGGAGTTGTAAAAATATTACTGAGGTGGTTACAGCCAATAATATTTTCCTTTGATAATTTTATGGCCCTGTGGTCAAAACATGAGTGTCTGGAGTGTGAAAGGAAGCAGAATCTGATTCTGCATGCCATTACCAACTTGCTGGTAATTAAAAAACTGAAAAGTCAACAAAAAAGTGCAATGTATTCTCACTGTAGCTGTTGCTACAGTAGTCACTGCCAGCCAAACAGATTTGCAGGCTGAACCTCACCACTGGCACTGTTTTCCCTTCTCTTTCCCCCTTTTCCTCCCTTTATCCCTGCAATTACCACTTTTTTTCCCTGACCTAGAAGAAGGCATCATCAGAGATGAATATCGTTTTATGAATATAATTTTACCTATCGTCTGCATCTGTCCAAGACAAGGAAATGCTATTTCACAACAAGGAATGTCTTGGTTAACAGGAGCTTTTCCTCTATCCCTTTGGAGCACTGCCTGCCTCCACCTGCCCCTCTGCTTTCTACCAAGCTGCTCCCCATGTCCCTGCCGTGCCGTGGTGCTGCCGGAGCTGGCAGCCACCATCTGCCCCATCCTGGGGTGCTCCCACCAGAGCCATCCACTACCCACTGCCCTGACAATGCTCAAGGCCCATGGGGATAACCCTGGCCTTTGCTGATCTGTCTCCAGGCTGACCACACCATCCTGACAGCGTGAACATGGACCATGTTAGGATCCTGCACTGGTAACTAAAGAGCAGGAAGCAACGTCCACAAGGGAGATAGCACAAAGGCTGCTCTTCTCCAGCTATGTCAGCAGAGAACAGGCAAAGGTCTGCACATGGGCTTTTTGAGCTACAGAAAAGACAGAATAAAATGGGCACTACCCCTCAGGATATAGCGAAGCCAGTTACCTGAGACTGACTGTTCCCCTTGGTCCCCTGACTACAAAAAACGATATGCTGGAGCAGACCAGATGTGACAAAATGCTTAGAGCTGGAGAAGCACAGTGATAGCCCAGCACCCTTTCCTTTCATTGGCTCAGTGGCCACCATGTATATAGAAACTGAAGGCTCATATTCCAGGTTGTTAAAAATGGTCCATTTGTCTGAAATGTGGAACTCTGAAACATCCAGAAAGAAAAATATACCTCAAAAATTATAGGTTTTTTCTCCCTGTAATGACTTGAAGATGTTGCAGCATTAGACATATGAAGGAATGCTCTCTCATAAAGCACTGACTGGTCAGACCTCACCAATATTAATTTTTTAATCTTGTTTTTCTTCCTTACCAAGCAACAGCAATCAATGCAGTAGAAGTCCTGTCATCTCAACCAAGTCATCCCACTGCCCTCCTCCTGACACTGCCTCAGCTCACAAATGTTACAGACAGACAGATGGACTCTCACCCTGGTAACTCCCTGAACGGCACAAATCTCACCCTAAACCCACAGAATATTCTTTTCTGCTAGTCTGAGACTAGTCACCCCCAGATGGGGGGCTCACAGGGATGGGCTATCCCCTCAACCCCGCTAAGTGCCCTGCAAGCAGCCCCAGGGCACTGGGGCACTTTTGCCTTCCCCTCACTTTCTGAGGAGGGCACATGAAATCCTCTTCACTCCTGTTCAACAAGAGGTAGGGTATGAACAACCATTGCAGGGCAATTTCTCACTGCAATTCTTAAGGACTGCATATACTTATTAGATTACATATAATACACACCAATATGTGCATGAATACATGGTATTAAAAAGAAACAAAGGACTCTAGTCCTGCCTGAGCATCTTCATGCAGTGTCTGAACACATTTTGAAATACAAAGGTACAAAGCTTTTATCTTTTTTTTCCTGGGGGAGAGCATGAGGCAATAATTATACTCCCCTTCTTTTTTTTTTTTTTNCTTTTATCTTTTTTTTCCTGGGGGAGAGCATGAGGCAATAATTATACTCCCCTTTTTTTTTTTTTTTTGTTTGTTTGTTTGTTTGTTTGTTTGTTTGTTTTTTGGAGTTTTTTTTGCCAGAATGTATTTTAAAAAAAAGGGAGAAAAAAAGTGCCAGCATCGTTTCCTCCCACATACTTTTTCTGTTTTTATCTCTTCAGAATTTTGGTGGAAATAATATAGGATCCAATTATAAAATTGAGAGAAAAAAATTGATTTGTCAATTGAAAAAATGTTAAGACTTGCAGAAAATTATATAGGCATTTTCTATTTCACATTTTTTATGAAAAATCAGGACATTCTGAAGAAGTTGAAATGTTATTCTGAAGTATTTCAGTTTTGTCAGCTCACTATTTTTCAACAAATATGTTTTCAGTCAAAAATTGTCAATCTCCCTTTCTTCTCAGATGTCTTTGCAACTGCCTCTCACCATCTCCTTACACCGTCATCTGGCAGTTTCTGGGCCTACAGTAAAGATCATTTACATGCTAGCAATTTTCAACTAATTGGGTCTTATTCCTTGTGCACCCTACAGCAAAGACAAGGGAGGGAGCAAGACCCTCTTACTCCATCCAGCACCTCCCCAGTCACGTTTCTGGACCCTGATTTTGCAAAGGCATTTTTGGTAGACCTGAGACAAGGTACAGATTGGTTTCTTCAGCAAATATGGAAACATCTCTTTTGGTGGGAATTAATTTTTTTGTGGGATTTTTTCCGGGCATTGTGGGTTTTTTTTCCAAAGCACAAATATGGATTTATCTGGACGGGAATATGCTCCACAAATTAGATGATGTCTCATCATGAGGGTAAGAGGGGGAGCGTGGACTAGGTTTGTTAATAGGTCTCCCATCTGTACTGTCTATGATATGATGATAAGCATACCTGGAAACGCAGGAAATGATTCACAAAAGCAATCAGATAATGAGCAATATTATTCTCAGAAGGTCCTTCCTGTGTTTGAACAGGGGGAACAAATTAAAAGCTCAGGTTGTATGGTAGCTTGGAAATAGTGCACATGGTGACTAAGACTCTTATCAGAGGCAGCACTGAAATAACATTTTCTGCTAAAGAGCTTGAAGAAATATGTTACAAAATTATTAATAATGCATTAAAATTTGCAAAAGCATGAAGGCAGCAATAGTTGAGCTGTGTACTCCCAGCATTTGAGTGGAAAGGCAGAAGTGCTTATAAGGCACAGACAAGGAGGTGGCTTCCAGTTAAAATTGCTCACAGTATTTAAAAGGGGGTTATAATAGAGGGTTTTTATTGCTTCTGGTAGTATTGTGCTAGAAAAATACAACTGTGTAACACAACAGAAGAAAACTGAGTGTATCCCTCCCCTTCCTGAGAAACAGAGATTGGGCTCTGTCCCGGCTGCATTACAGCAGCAGCAACAATCAGCCACTGAGACCTGCTGAAGAGCAGTGGCCACCTTGCAAAATCTGCACTGGGCAGGAGTGGTAACACCCTCAAGGAGAGGGTCTTTCTCCCACCCTTCAAGCAGCTGTTCAGACAGGGTCCTGCAAAACATCCCATCAGCCAGGTCGCTGTGCTTGCTGTGTAAACTCCAGGGAGGAATACAGTGGTGTGATGCAGGCTGGCAATATGCAGAGGGGATGCCCATAAAGATCTTAAGCAGCTGCTCATAGTCTGCTCCACGGAGGACAGGGATTGGCCACACCATTGTGCAAGTCAGACCCCCAAAGCAGTGATATCCCAAGCCTAAAAATCAGGTTTGTGAGTGCCTTCTCTTCCTTTAGAAAGTACCACCACTGCTTGGCCCGACATTGAGGCTCCTGTTCAGACTGATGTGCTAATAGTTTTAGTGTCCATCTCTGTTCAAGCCAGCCAGCACCTTCTTCCTCTGGCTTCATTGCAGTTAATTATTTATGCTCAGCATATATGTACTCTCCAGAACCATGAGAAACCACCTTAAAGTCAAACAGTTAGCCAGGCAGAGCTGGCTGCATCTAACACTTTATTATAACACGTTAGATGTATTATTATTATTAAATACATTTTGTGGAGGCTGGGAAAACCAGTTCTCCGACATTTTTAAAAAGCCTACACTTTTAAAAAGCTGATGTTCATGCTTTATTAATAAACATGTAAGTACACCACTAGTATCTTTATTGAGCATCATTCCCTCTCATTCATGGTGCACTCTGACATGACTTGGAAAGTATGTGCTTTTTGCCAAAGATTTCTTTTTCAGTGTCAGAATTCCAACCACAAGATAATGTTGAGCTGTGGAAAAAGGACAGGTGACCTGCCAGAAGACCGAATAACCAAAAAATGCCTTTAAATTAGAAAAAAGCCTTCTGCTTTCCCTTCAAAAAAAACCTCCACACTGCTTCCCAGGTATGATCCAGATCTGTTATATACAACAAAGTTGTTCAGTATAAATCTTCATTTCATATTTCAGAAGGTATGCGATAGAAAACCCATTCTAACAATAAATGCTAGTCACCTGAGGTCTATAGCTTGTTTTGCAGCTCAGGAAAAAAAAAGCCTCTGTTCACCCTTGGCCAACCGAGTTACATTTTCTGCTATTATTAATGCATTGCAAAGGTTTTTTTCATATCAATTTGAAATTATACATCTGGGAAATCCCAGTACAACGGCAGTCAATGCTTTGTTTCTCTGTGTGGCCCTTTGCAATTACTAGAATGTGCAAATATAATTTAGCGCAGGTAAAATTCAATCAGTCACCCCAAGCACAAAGAAATCTCCATCTCCCAGAAAAAAACCCAGAGAGTGTTTCCCTGCAAATGGCACAAGGGAGCTGTAAGAGTTTCTAAAACAAATTTATTAGAATATTTAAATTCAAGATGTAATGGGAAATCTAGCTCTATAGGTGAGGTGGTGGCAGGCTGAAACCCAAGCAAGGCAGGCAGGCAGCTTCCAGGGCTGTGGGCTCTCAGGCTACAGCCCCATTTCTGCTTGCAGGAGGCAATTGCAACAACCAGGCAGGCAGGCTGCCCAAAAAGCAAACCCCAGGGGTGCAAGGGAGGGCGGGGGGCTCTGAGGGACAAAGGGGCTGCAGAGGAGCGAGGGCACAGGGCAGCAGTGGCACCAGAGAAGGCAGGAGACGTGATTCTCGGCCAGGCTCCACACACAGACACTGATAAAGGAGGCACTGCCTGCCCAACTGTGGGTGTTTGGGGGGTCCACATGCCAGGCTGGCAAAATGCACGCCCAGGAGAGCTCAAAACTTGAGTCAAAGCACGAGGGGGAGAGGATGAGCCAGAGGCTGCTGTGAGGGCAGGTTCTGCTTCTCCCCCACCATCAGCACAGGGAGATGCCGGGCACTCCTCCCTGGGCTGCCCCAATGGCCATGGTGGCCAAATTCCTGGCACAGCTCTGGCATGGGCAAGAATTAGATCAGGGTTACAGCTCCATGGTTTTTTTAAATTACACTGTAATGAGGAGGTGTAGCTTTTAAAAAAAAAATGGTGGGAAGAAGAAAATGCCAAGTTTAGGGACCACTGGATTTACTCATTCTTAAGCAATTCCAGTACCGTAACGTTTTGTTTTTGTCAAGCAGCAAAGGCTGCCCTTCACCTCACGCTATGTTCAGTGGAAGCTGTGTCATCGCCTTCAAAGGAATCAGGATCAGGCCTCCAATGTGTTAATAAGCAACAAGAATTATGGAAAGAATTACATTTAATGTGAAGTCAGGCTGCCTGCAGTGATCACACCGCACAGCCTGTCACAGATCGCTTTGTGCTGGAAACCTACACCACGGACTGATCTGTGGATGAGACAACTGCAAGACATTTCCGCTTGGCAGGAATATGGAGGGAGAAGATGAGAGACAAATCAGTAGCATCCAAGTGCATATATGGATGGCTGGAAAATTCCAGATACAAACAGCTCAACTTCTGATGTTCTGAGAGCACTGCAGACATGGTGTGGAAGCAAGAGCCTTTGCACTTCCTGAATGATCATGACCACCCTACTGATAAAAAAGACCTGTTCTGTTCTTGTACATCTAAAATCCCAAAGTTCTGAAAGCACCCACCTCAACATCATAAAAGTACCTTTTGACATGTACTTTGTAAAAGAAAGTATAACAGTTTTCTTTGTCACTTCCCTCTGAAAGAAGCATTCCTGTCTTTCTTCTAAAAGAATGAATCAGCAGAGGAACACGTTACTCCAAAATACCTTCAGGCATACATAACAGGGAGCAGGGGGACTGTGTTTAAGGTGACACCCATGCTGACTCTTTGTCTGTGAAACTCATCTTACTGAAGAGGTTCACTGTTTTCATGTCCTCATAAGCCCAAAGAAAGCTGTGCCCACTGCAAGTGGACCTGATGTAGCATACAGTAGAGCATTAAGTTCAGCCAATGTGGGAGCAAGGAGGGTTTTTCCTTATAGTGAGTAGGACAGAATGAGAAACTGATCCATTTTCCAGAAATAAACAGCAGAGCTGAGGGATGGCCTAATTTACTCATTCCCTAACCTGTGATTGTACCCAAACATGGTTCTTCTACCCACAGAGGGAAGTAAGGTTATTTATGTGATCCTGCATCACCATCACTGAGCTATTTTCCACTCGTCCATCTAGCAGGCAGCTTGCACACTGTGGTGACTGGTTTTCTCCACAGAATGGGCAGCTTTGAAAAACAATCTTCGTGGCCCCAAACTAACTGTGGACGATGTTTCCACAACACTTCTGATCAAAAATGTGCCTACTTTCCTACTCACTCATATTTCTGCAGCCTGATCTTCACCTTTGGACTCAGTCTTTCCCTCCTTTTGCTCCTACAAAGGAGCAAAGCAAAGCCATTTCCTGGAAGTTCCTCCCTTCTTCCTTCTAAATCACTCAGTTACATCCTGTTTTTATATCTTGCCCTAAACCTTTCCTTTGGACTACAACTTACTGTATAAAACAACATCAATATTGTGACAGCCACTTCAGAGCTGCAGTGATTAAACTCTCTAAATATGCATATTAAAATCTTACAAAATTTCAGGGGCATGAGGGTGGGAAGTGCCATGAATATCCAGGTGCTGATGACTGAATTGTTTTCAATTTATTTTTTTTTTTTTTTTTTAATTTCCAACTGGCCTGGAAATAGCAAAATGTGAAAAAGGTGCCTACAGTGGTTTTGAAAAGCTCCCATGCTGCTACAACCCCTGCTTACCTTATGAATTGCTTTAATTCGGGGTACGACATTGCTCCTGGCATACGCTGAGTGGTTGCACCCCCACCTCTACATTAAAAATCACTGTTTCCTCTGGAAGTTAAAACATCCTGAGGAAGAGAAAGGAAAGCAAGAGGATTTATCAGACAGAGCCTGACACATCATAAAGATGCAGCATTGTTATCAGGTATCATTCTAACACACTCGCTGCTCTACACCACTCAAAATTTTATGACCACAAAAACAACCCACACATACATGCCAAAGTGTGACTTGCCGAAGACAGCTCTCAGCATGTTAGCTTCATTTCGCTCAAGAGACAAACAAGAGATCACAAATGAAACTGCCTCCACCACACTGATGTGAGCAGTAATGTAGGGTTTTGTCAGGGAGTCAACGCGGCTACCAAACCAAGAGCTTTCTTTCTGGGGCTTATAGCAGCTGTAAAGCCTTCTGCTTAAAAGCCAATCAAATAAGACACCGAGTCACTTAGTTGCTTCCTAGAGACACATAACAAAAGCAGTCACTGTATGAATAGTTGATGCAAATATTTTGTTCACAGTTAATTCAGAATGAATAACACAGAATCATATGGTTACTTCCGTGCTCAGGTACAGCAAGATCTATAATGCATAAAATTGATGTTAAATGCATAAAATCTCCTGCTTGGAGCATCAAAACATAGTCATGGCCTTGAATGCTGATGTTAAATCTGAAACATATTCCACATACCACATGGACTGCAGCTAACATTAACAGCTTTCCATTGTAACAGCTACAGTGCTGTAATTGGGCAGACACTGGCTGGGGATTTCTTCAGAGACCTATTTTTCAATTAAAGTTTAATTTTCAAGTAAAAGGGTTTATACAGAATGAGATCGTGTGCACAACTCATTGTTGCACTGTTTCAGAGCATGTGATTTCTGGGTTTATTATGTCCAGAACAGTACAGGGCATGGAAGGAAAAGCAAAAGCAATAAAGGCAGGATGATGCTTTCCAAACTGCTTTCCAGGTTCAGGATAAAACAGATATCCTGGTCAGCAATTGCAGATGTGTGGTCTGGCTTGTCTAGTGCACCACGAGTTGTCTTAGCAAGGAAAAACGCATTCTGCATTATTCTCCTCTCAAGTGAAAACAAATGGGAAGAAAAACCACTAAGAAAACAAGAGAAGCATTAGTCAAGGAAACTGAAGATTGCTCTTCGAACAGGTCAGTCTTGCTACAGCATGAGTTTAGGCTCCCTAACTGCTCAGCAACTGACTCCTCTGCTACTACTGTTCATCTGCCTACTGAAAGGAATAACCCCACAAGATAAGCAAACCCCAGCAGCCCTGCAAATCCCTGCTGTAACTCCTGCCACTCCTGCTACCCACTGCCTGCAAGCACCTCTTTGGATCCCTTTGGTGGACTTCAGGTGAATGCAGGAAGACAACTCTCTTCTCTGGGTGCAGACAGCCAATCCGGAGCATTGAAGGGAATATCCTTTACTGCTTCCTGGTGTTAAACAGTTAAACCAGCTGGATTTGAAGATCTAGGAAATGAGGAGGATGAGATAAATACATTTGTGAGAACATTTGTTTTGAATCCAAACCATTTCCCCAAGTGTATTAATATGAATTACCAGGAGATTGTCTGAGGATTTATACGTGTAGTATTCCAAGAGAAAAGAAAAAAGAGCCTGAGCAGGAATAGTCAGTTTTAAATTAAGATAAATTACTCCAAGTTTCATTTTAAAATATACTCATGTCCATTGTTTATGATCCTAGAGTTCAAAATGCTGAACATGTCTGCTGAGAGGATATATACCTCCTTTGCAAAACTCTGCTCTAGTTATTTGAAAGACAGCCTGATAACACCACAAGGGAAAAAAAAAAGTGGGGGGAGAAAAGGAAAGAAGGAGAGTGGTAGAGAAAGAGAGGCAGTGAGAATACACAGCATTACTGACAATTGCTAATCTTTTTGGGGGAGGTGGGTCAAAAGTTTTGGGCATCAACTACAAATTAAATTTTGCCAAGATGAATGAGAGTATAGTCCCTCTCCATTTACATAATCAAATAAAAGGTAAGATTCAGCAGCATGAATACTCGACCTGCCAGTAAGCTGTTTGTTTCTTAGAAATAGAGAGAGAAAAAAAAAATTCTCTAGCAAGTTAGCTCTTTCTCATACAGTTCATATTATACATGGCAGAGGCAGAATATATAAAATTTGCTACAGTATATTAGTTTGATAACATTGTAGAGGGTTTCTCATCAAAATACAGAGATGGGGAATTATAGTTCCAAGGCCTAATTTAATAACAAAGTATGCTCTTGTTAAAACCATTTTTTGCCTGCTCTCTATAAGCAATGTGTGCATTGTATGAAGAATATGGGAAGAAAAATTGAAGAATTATGCAGACAAATACTGGTGTGTGGCCAGAGCTTAGGAAAACATGTAGCTGCCTCTCAGTGTCCTTACTGCCTGTAAAAGAACATTTCACATGGTCAACAGCTCAAATTTATGTGGACCCTTAGGGGTAAATTTTCAGTACAGTGAATAGGAACTCACATACGCAATCACATTATTGTTAATGGGAGTTCTGTGGCTACTTCTTCCACTCAGTGCTAAAAACGGTGCCCCTTGCTGTAGAAAGCTAACTATCCAAAGGCCACTCCAGCTCCCACTCTTGTTCTTCTCCTCCACCAGCAGTCTCAGAGGAGCAATGCAGAGTGGCCCAGAAAACCTCTAGTGCCTTCTCCTCCCACCATGTTACTGACACAACCACAGATAGGTCTCGTCCCTTCCTCGCCTTGTAAGGACTGCAGGATGGGAAGCACAATATCCATTATGCCCTTGCCTTTCTCCATTGCTGACTACAAGTCAGTCTTCCCATAGCTTCTGTCCCTGTCCAGAAGCATGCTGTTGTCTCTGCTGTGGTTTAAGTGCAGGAGACCTTCCAGTGGGTTTAGCACATCTTTGTGCCCCCCTTTTCCCTCGGATGTAAACAACACAAGGAAAGGTTTTGACTCCACTGATTTTGCGGGTTTTTTTTCTTGATGACTGCTTCCTGCTCTTACCCCCTTGCTGTTTCTCTAGTGATGCTGGCCATACTGCATTCAAATAACTATCTGGTCATGACTCCAACATGATGAACTCCAGTGCAGAAACATTATGAATTGAACAATGGTTTGAAAATAGGTAATCAACAAATACCTGCCAATAATTATGAGACTTTGAAAAGAGGATTGATTTTCCTCACTGTAAATGAGCTTAAGGGTGACATCCTAAAACTCTTATCAGGAAATCTAAGGGCTAGAAACTTCATTTAAATCTGTGTCTTCCCTAACCCCCTGACTACATACACTAGAACACAAATAACAGTGCCAGGTGTTGCAAATTTTGCAATTAAATCATGACTGTGAACAAAACCAGAAGTTGCTATGCTATAACAAGCCACTTTACTCTGATAGTTTGACCATCCACAAAAACTTTGTGGCTGCTGGTCACCATCTACATTACTACAGCCCCATGCTTGGTTACAAGTCTGGATGTGCAGCTGCCCACTGTGGCCAGGAGTACACCCACCCAGCCAACAGGACCCTGTCATTCTGTCACACACCGACCTGAAGCATAGCTGAGAAGCCTCCAGTGTTGGGTGTAGTTAAAGCCCACTTGTGCCAGGCTGATGGTTAATGTGTTTCAAATTATGCAGTCGGGTATTCTGCTCTAGTTTCTGAGGTCTGTAAAGTGGAGCAGTGGTTTCTTTATACTTGGTCACAGTACCATACAGCGTTTAAAAACAAAAAAGATGCTGTCAACATCTAGCCAATGTTATAACCTCACTATTTGTCTGCCAGGAAGTGCAAAAAATCAGCAATGCAGAAAGCACTCCTCCCTCTCAGTACTGGTTGGACACCATTTGTGAATGGACTGCATCCATGGAGAGGAAGAATCTACTACATGCAGATGTGAGTACACAGACACTTTTCTCTGTGAAATAATGAGAACCCACATAATATCAAGAAAGTCTCACTTGGAGGCAAATATATGGACAAGGAAGTAATGACATTCCAGATAGTTTTTTTAGGGTCATCCTTGTAAATTGTACCACAGAGACCTCCTGCTTGATGGAGGAAGAGCTTCACGATCGAGACTCCTGTCTTTTTTTTTTTTTTGCAGCACTGGCTAGAGATAAGGTACCAATTTTATTTGCCACCATTTAATTTCTTTCTTTTTAATTAGATGTGTTAGGCACTCAGAATCTTGTTTGGATTGGTTTCGCAGCCCATCATATTTCTTAAACTATGATAGGACAATTGGCCATTAATTCAAAGCATGCTAATAATGGTCACCACAGCTACCAGGAGAAAAAAAATTGGAAGGCTGTTGAAAGACCTCTCCACTTTTAACCCCCTTAATACAAATTTAGATTGAAGCCAGACAAACAAAACCTCAATATCTCAATTATACTTTGTTTAATTACATGACTCCCTTTTGACCTGTATTATTGGTCAGTCCCCAGCATATGAGGAAAAGAATCATAGACTGGGAGGGAGTGGGGGTGGAAATCATCTAGGAACACATATATCCCTTACATACCACGCCTTTCCATAAACCTTCCAAATGGCAGCCAGAGGAGGCTGCCCAGAGCCTCAATCCCTGAGCAAGACCATGGCACTGAGGATCTGTGATCCTCCTGCCAAGCTGACCTTGGTGATGAGCTGTACCAGCATCTAATACCATGTGGAGAGAGCAGGCTGTGGCAGGCAATAACAGAGCTCATGGGGGCGAGGGGGAGTTGCCTGTCTCATGATGCAAGCCCTGAATATTCTGTGATTTTGTTCTTGGAAGTAATCTCGCCCACCTTCTCCCCTCCCTCCCTCCCTCCTTCATTTTCTTCTTCGACATGCAGCCCTGCTCTGGTATACTGCCTGAGTGGGAATTGCCTGCAGGTCCTGATGTAATAGCTGTGCCATATGGTCCCTTCACACAGTGGGAAGGTGGAAAAATCCAGAAGGAAAAAAACCAACAGCATCCCTGGAAAACTTTATGTAGCAGCTCAGCAGAACTACAGCTGTGGCCACAAACAGAGGCAACAACTGGAATACTACGTGTGATGCATAGGGCACGGCAACAGCACACTGCCTCCCCAGAAGGCAGCTGAGCTTTATGGCCTATTTAACTGAGAAACCTCCCCACGTGCCCTAAAGCTCCATTACAGCACACAAGCAGGTGTGGCAACCCCGGTGTTTTCCGTGGTAGATCACTCAGCTCCTCTTGCCTTCAAAGTACCCTCTGCTGGCTGCCTTTCTCCAGGTGTCTGCAGAGGAACCTAATGAGACTGATTGGGATGTGCTGATCAGCTTTCATTATGAGCTGTTCCCTAGCAGTCCGATTAATCAAAATAATGGTATGTGCTGTGCATGTGTTTTATGGCTGTACCCAGTCTTGCTTTCAAAACTAAAATAAGACACCTGTTTTCCCCACCCTGTCTTGCTGAGTAGTCCCTTTAAGAGCATAACCTTGTTATCAAATATATGATATACCATCAGAGCCAGGGAGCTTCATACACACATAAATATCACTCTTCCAGTTTGTGCTTTTTATACTAGCAGAAGAATCTAATGGAAATAAATTCAGTCCATGGGTCAATTACAGGCTTATTTTCATATTTATGGACTTAATACTTCCACACACAAAAAGATTCTAATGATAGCCTAAGGCACAGAGTAATCAAAACAACAGCTATTGAAAGGGAAAGAACCAAAGAAAAGTACCACTTTGAAATTCTACCCCTATCTCCTGATATTGTTATATACACTATGCAAAAAATGCTTTTTTACAAATGAGTATGATTTTTTACCTACTTACCATCAGCATAATGTTAAAAAGAAACCAAAGGCAAGAGTTGTTACTGGAACAAAAGGCACACTTTTTCTGCCTCCAAATTCAAGAAATTAATGCTTTGATGTGAACAATCAAATTTCCTTCTTTCTTCTTGTTCCTCCTTGTCCTTGTACCAGTTAGCAAAGGAGGCAGGATATCTTGCTTCCTTCACAGATGGGAGATGTCCACATGCTCTGCAATGACTGAAGGGTCCTGGAGCCATTGCTCCCCTCTGTGAGGGTTGGCAGGTGGCCATTCCTCACTGAGCGGCTACGTGTCTTTGGAGGTTTCACCGCTGCCTCAGGGAAAGGGGAGAGGGAAAGACTAGCTTTAGTTTACTCTATAGAGCTGCCAGGATAGGTAACAGAGAGGTATGGAATTTAAAGGGGCTGAAGGAGCTTCTTCCCTGCCCTGCCCTGTGGAAGGGCTCCTCCTCCCCTGATGCTGGCCATGGAGGGCACACAGGAGGCATCCTGTCCCCTGCTGTTATCATTTGAAGCAGCCTCCTCCAAGATAATTCAGAAATTTTCTCTTAGGTGTCAGCTGGGCATATAGGTGTTTGTTATCCCAGCTTGTTTTCATGTATATTTTATGTACCAAGCAAGGATGTGTGAGGAAGGAAGTGAACATCTTTAAGCTTTCAATGCCAACTGAAGCAAGATAGACTGCACAAGCTATCACTGAGCACTTCATGCATTGCAACTTCATTGTGTTGTTTCTTGAGTTAGCTATTTATTAAGAGTCACTGAAATGGAGCATCTTGCATATGATTACCTATAAATGATATGTGGTTACTTGGAGCATTTTGTGAAGTCGTAATAATATCTATTGACAATTCATCTGTTAGTTTGGTGCAATGTTTTCTAGCCATCAAGAGGAGTTTTATGGATCTGAATTCAATGCAAAGGGCCCTAGACCTAAAGCCTTAGTTCTCTAGAAATATGACATGAGAAATAGCAAAAGAAAATAAAATATTTTCCTCATTTGCTGATTATTTCCATGGCCCCTGAATGCCTATGAATAAACTGTGCCACACCACCTGACACAAGAAAAATAGCCATACAGGAAGCTTAATATTTGCTGTAACCTCAGTTTCCTGGAGCTGGAGCGCTCCCTTAAATAATTTACAGCTCCAAATGTGAGATAAGACTATCTCCAGTTCTGGCTTTGTTATGTGTCCTGGGTTATTCTAAACCACTTTCTGCGAGGGACATCCATCATTACAGAGCCAGCTTTACCTTCATCCCACACAGACATCTGAGAGACAGCGACTAGAAAGAATGCCAGAACTGGAGATACTCTGATGTCATTTTAATGATTGTAAATTATTGAAAGAATACTACAGCCAGAGTTCCAGTCATTTGAAAGTGTTTGCTAAAATGTCTAAGAGGTCTTGAGTGACAATCTCTACTACATAGACACAATGCAAATAAGGTTAATGACTTCCATTTGGGAGGGAAGAAGTACATAGGGCAGGAGCACAATTTCCAAGTCTATGCTACAGGACTCATATTGAAAACAGGGAAAACTCCACTCAGGAGTGACACCATCAGTTCTTCCTATATTCCAGTAGCATTAATAAGATAAAAGCTATCAAAAACAATAAAACACACAGTTTATCAAGGACCCAAACTTTTACCTGCTCCATTCAACATACTAACCTCTGCTGACATCCCTGGTACCTAGCATCAGATTAGCTGGGGTCCAGTGAGCAGAGAAGTTCCAGAAGCTGCCAAAACTGTTTTGTTACAGCTAGAAAGAAAGAAGGGAAGAATTATGAGGACAGTAACAATGGTTGTGATAGATTTGGATATGAAACTGCCCTGGCATCTGTGACCCTAGACTGAGCTTAGTGGTGGGCAGTGTGGAGCTTCCTAACCCAGAGGGTAAGAAGGTAGAGGAGCACCACAAAGAGCAGCAAGCTGAACTCTTGCCTCAGGAAGTGAAATGGCTTGGACTGTGATCTTTTCAACTGCCTTGTCCAAAAGCAAATTTAAAGACAGTGCAGTAACAGAAAAGACACTTGCAATGTCATGAAGCACTTTCTATGCAGTATTACAAACTCTCACCACTGATTACAGCATGTGTCTTCTCTGCCACACAGGCATGATCTCATCTCTTTAAAAGACAAGTGGATTCAGTCATGGAGAGGTCATATCCAAAGTCACATACAGAGCTGAGAATTAGGACCCATCAAGTTGCACTATGGCAATGTAAGACAAGGTATCTGTTGACTTCACAGTGGGAAGCCCAGCATAAAAAAAAGAATTACCTGCTGTCATTTGAGGCATTTGCCACTTCCACACATCTGCTCAGGGCACTATATATTGGCTCCAGGTCCCCAAACCATGGGAAACAGCAGCCTTCCTGCATGGCCACTTTGGTTGTGTTCCTCATTTCAGGCCATTGTTCCAGACTGTATCTTTTGTTTGGGCCTTGGCAGGCAGAAAGACAGAGAATGCTAATGAATGTCTTCGCTCCGAGCACAATATGAGAGGCATCTCATTTTCATTTTCTTTCCTGTAAGTCTTGAGTTTTAAACTCAAGCTATGCAATCAAAATTAAATTCCCCTTAAAATGATGGGTCCTTGCCCTTGTGCAGGTAGGTGAAAGACACTGGATAAGCCTCTTCTCAGGCAAACCTGCACAGTCTTAAATGCTAGAGAGCAATAGAGACGTGTAATTTATTGTAGCAGAATGGAAACTCTTGGATATTTATTGGTAAAAATAGGAAATTCCTCTTCTACAATTTAGACCTCAAGTACTACCCATACTTAAGAGATTTGATGCAGGTGATTGTGTTGCTCCAAAACTGGTAGAGAAACTGGCATCATCATAATGACACCTCTGGCTTCCGTTTGTTTCACCTAAATTTTTACCTCAAGAACCATGGGTGATTTCCCGACTTTTAGGAAGGTTCCCAGTGGTAATTGTCAGCAATACCCTCAGAACCCTGCTTATCCCAAATCTGCAAATTTAGAGAGTCTCTTTTATATGTATGCATATATTACCTCTGGCATTGCACACAAGTAAGCCGGTCCTGGATTGATCATGCTTGTCTAGTGTAAGCAGAACTCCTACTTTGCAGGAAATGCAACCAGGAGTTTGATGCCTCATTAAATCATCTCCCCCAAATTTCTGGCCCTCTGCTGGCTGAGATTTTCTGAAAGTGTGCAAAGAACAGTTTTGACTTTCAGCAGGCAGTGTTGAGCATCTGCAGCCACCACCGCCTCCCAGGGAGCTCCTGCCTGTTTGACAGTTTTGAAAATCATCAAGTCATTAAGCTACTATTAAAATTAAGAGCAAGAACCTAATTTTAGGTACCTGTATCTGAAATCTGTATGTGCTCACTGCCATCACTTCAAAATTCGTCATACCAGGGACAGAACAAGACTTCCTCAAACCTAACTTCATACATCAGCTCCTATAGTCTTGACCATATCCTTTTGGTTCCTTTCCTTAGTGGAGTTATCTGTGCCCACCTCTTTCCTAGGTTTTGAAAATTAAACAAAGATCCTGGTGATTTGCATTTATGTGTAGATAGTCTGTATGTATGGGTGTACACATAAGCTTGCATGTGTGCGTGCCTAAATCAAAGTGCTTTAAAAGCTTTACTGTATCTTAATACATACTGCATATCACTAGTGGAAGTTTTCACTGTGCTCACAGAAAGGTGTGTGTGTGTGTGTCTGTGTGTGTGTGTGTGTATGAGAGAGAAAGAAAGATCAAGAGAGACAGACGGAGAGAGGGAGAGAGAGTGCACCAGGAATTATCTATGCATAAAGAAATTAAAAGAGAATATTTTTCCAGAGCAATTGAAGCCCATCTCCTGAACAATGACGACAGCTCCTCATTTTCGACAACAATAGAGGGCACGTAGGAGTCAGCTCATTAGAATATCTGTGGCTCTTTTCTGTTCTCTCTGCATTAAGCCCCCATAATGTCAGTTGTCACTTATTAATGACAATTAACTAGTAATCAGCAGTGAGACTCTTCGAGGTGGTCCTTGCCTGACAGGTGAAGAAAGAGAACATTGCGTAGTGCCATGCAGTGACATGGAACCTTCAAAGGGAGCACGGCATTTCCATAAATTATTTCAGAAAGAAATTTTCTTTTAGACATTCTCTTTAAAGCATTAGGATCTTTAACCCTAGAAGGACTATATGGTTGCAGCTGTCCTCCCTCCCCCCTCCCCTTATCACTAGTATTGGATAAAATTGGAAGGCAGCCTGATCTGTCATGTAACCCAATTCCCATCTGGGGCTGGAATAGCTATCAACCCACTCTGCTGAAACTATAAATACCTTCCCTTGATACTCAACCTTAAGTGCTCACTTAAAATGATGCCCAGATACCAATAGTGAAGTTGCCAACTGAGAGCAGCTAGGTAGATGGTCAGTAGAGACTGAAGCACATCTATTATAAAGTCTTTAAAAATTAAATGGCTCACAAGTGCTCCATTTATGTACATATGTATCCTATGAAATTGCACCATCTTCTCCTCTGTTTCTGATGTCTTTTACACTCCCTTCTTATGTCTTGTCTTAAATGAGGTGGCAGCTACTGTTATTGTGTTTTTACAGCAACCAGCATACTCAGGGCCTTGGACTCTGATTGCTATTACAATACAAATTTGATGTAGTTATTGCTCTTAGAAGGACTGAAGTGGGAAAAACCCCAACCACCATCAACAAAACAACCATCAAGTTTTGCCCATGCAAAGCTTTCCTCTCTGCTCCTCTCCCCATCTTATGCAGCACCAAGAGCCCTCATCATCATACTTCATTAAAACTCTTTGCTCAGGCTTCCATCCTTATCTTGCCTCCTTCTCCCTGACCCTCCAGCTTTTGAAGAGACAATCTTGTGAAGTCTTTACACTAAATATTTCAGCTGTCCACTACAAAACCCTGAGACAAATTCAGCCTCATTCCATGTTTTTTGCAGGAGGTCAGAGAGGTTCTCAAACACGCAGGCATGCTTATATCTCCCAGCACAGACCCCCTTTGAGCTTTACCTTGCTAGGTCCCCTTTTGTCTCCTAACAGGCAAACAGACCTTCAAGCCTTTCCCTTTTCACCCCTCTCAGTCCTAGCTTTCAAAATCCCTGACATCTGCTCTTGCTAATAGCAATTATTCTTCTATTATTTCTTTTTCCCATCTTGTCCTTCTTTTCACAGTGGATCTCCAAGCTCCAATTCTTTTTTTGGACTGATTGTACCCATCTGATGGCTGCTGATCATTAGACTCCATTCTTAGTCGTTCCTGAGTCCTATTTCTTCTTTGCCCTTTCCAGACTCCCAGTTGTCAAAGCACACTTAAAAAATGTGAAATGTGACACTCACCAGCCCCCGAAACTCGGGTGGAGGATCCCCATGCAATGTTAAGTCTAGACCTGCTGCCTTTTTTAGAGCAAAGTGATCTGATTTTTCACATTATCCCACCGCACAAAAGTAGTGATGAGAAATAACAGACAGATAATGCTAAATGCTACAAACTTTAGCAAGATAGCACTATAGAGACAGCCAACAATAAAACTCTCCCTTTAACATAAAGACACACAGGCTATACAGTACATCCCTGAACCATACTTTATCATCATGCTGCACATTTTGATAATACTACATATAATTATTAATACAGCATGCCCACTTCAAAAATTCTGAGTGCGTTTGACCTTGGACTATCAAGTAATATACCAATTGGGGTCGGTGTCTGAGCCTGCAGTGTTTTTTAGAGACAGTATTTGCACATTAATAAACTTAAAGCCTGTTTACTGTGAGAATTTCCCAGTTAAACCATTACAGTTACACTGGTAGCATTACACAGTTTCCCTGCCACAGCAGCCTTGGGCAGTTTTTCTTATTAGAGAATAAAAGTGGCTTTTTCCAGTTTGGCTTAAATTGCTTCCAAAGTACTTCGGTCTAAATTGAGAAAAAAAGTCCAGAATGAAAATGCCTAGGCAGTGACTTATACCAGTGAGAAAAGCCATTAATGAATCTCACATCCTACCTACAATGGGTCTAGCTTCACTGGAACATGGGATGAACAGAAGTGATCTACTACACAACTTTTCCACTTTATAAGTACTAAGAAATGAGATGTCAAAGACCCTGAAGTCAAAGAGCACAATTTTCAAGAGCCACTTCTTGTATTGCCATGCATAGTGGGTTAAGCTACAGTGAAGAGGTCATCTGAAAACATAAAACTTTGTAATGTTTTATCAAGATTAAAATCCCCTGCTATCATGTTCCTCTCTCTCCCAGTCCTCCCTCAAACTCCTTGTAGAGCAATCGTGACTTGCAGAGCCACTCTACTGGTTTTCCTTGCTCTGCTGGAGGCTGGGCAGAGAGCACGGAGGTGATGCTCTTGACACTGAACCTCTAGCAGTGCTTCCATGACAACAAATCAGATGTTACACATTGGAACCGTGTAATGATAAACTAAGACTAACCAGGACTTAAAGCAAGCAGTTAGTTTTGACAGAACACTGCTCCTCAAAAATGCTCAGGCTAAACCACAATTTCTTTGCATGTCCCAATACACTGTGCATTTCCTGGGGAAAAGAGGAAAAAATAGCAGAAATCTTTTCCCTAGCTGGATTTCACTGCCACAGACCATCTTCAGCAGTTTACAGCAATGGTCTCTACTTGCTGTACAATGGGGCAAATGGCATCTGATCCAATCTGTCTGTCTGTATCTAAGGACAATGCCTATTTCCATGATGAAGCAATCTATCCTGCCATTCAAAAATATAAAACCTTGCAATTTTAAGTAATTCAGTGGGACTGATATTTGGCTTCATCACTATTCAGACTTGAGTATCCAAACCTCACTGAAAGGAAAGTCAAGAGGTGAAGGGATCCTGAGCATGGTGATACACAGTATGATCTAATGAAACTGAAGTGCCAGCTGGCAGGTTAACACATTTTGCCAAACTGATTTAGCACCTGCCAGTCCACTAGTGAACTTATTTGAAAGAAACTGCTCGCTCTTAGCTATTGAATCTTCCATCCCAGATCATACCGGACTGAACTCAACTACTTGGTCTGATGATAACTCTTCTGGGGAGTAAGGAACTGTGCCCAAGAGCATGCTTTAGTAGCTAGACCTCTAGTTGCTGGTCATGAACTTTGGGCACTATTTCTGACTACGTGACTTTTAGCATGCTGCTTGCTGGATTACACCATCATGGGTGTTGTCTTTTGGGTAGGAAATACACGTGCCAACCACTTTAGTGGTTCACAACAAGCTCTAATACAAAGTTCAGTTTGTACACTCTCTTAAAGAGGTGGCTTTGGACAAGTTGTCATGTGTACCAAGAGATGTGACTTCCACCTGCATGACCCTGAAGGTTGGCCTGTATTTGCCTAATGTGTCCCACCAGCCTTTAGGATTTCATAATGTATGCTGTTCTGAGCAAATGAATCAGCTCTGGACTCCTACAAGAGCAGATGGGTTGCAGGCAACCAGACTCCAACCTTCCTTCCTCAAGTGACCATGTGGCATTTAACCACAGGTGTCCTACATCTGACAAGCCTGGTCAGGAACCTGTCAGGCTTTAACCTATAACTTCAGACAATGCTGACACAACCACTCTGGACAGAAATACAGTACACTCTCACTACATTAAATCTGTTCAGAGTTATGCTGTAGTGATGGTCAACACATTGTGCCCTGAACAATTTAGTTTGAGGAATGCTTCTTTAAAAAGAACTAACAATTTTAACAATTAATTTCCCCTGCATTATTAACACTAAGAAGTTTATCCAGAAGTAAAACCATTCAAATACTGTCAACCTGGCTATAACTAATCAAATTTAAACTTCATATTTTTCACAGGGAAGGGAAAAACCTCAGGTAACAACTACAGTAGTCAGGATTAAAACTTACTAGATGCATTTTGGCCATGCTGACCCTGAATCAGCAGGTCACTGGACAGAACTGAAGAGGAGTTTAAAAATCAGGGATTTTCACAACAGAAGAACTTTAGTTTCTCATTTCCAGTGGGAAAGTCTACAACTTTTATAATTGAATATTCTAATATCGATTGTCTGAAAATAACTAGGTCCATTAGCCATGTATCAGTGTTTGCAGTCCTGGCCTGTTGGTGCTAAACTATTCTGAACTCAGTTTTGCTGTATCACCAGCCAAAAAAACAGAGCTAATGAAGATGCTGGATAAAGAAGCATATTCCATAAATTATACTAAACTCAGGTAATCTACATCATCTAGACTTGCAAAAAGTTCTCCTTTTTTACAATACACCCAGTTTTTGGTATTGATATTTTCACTTAGCTGTGATATCACTTTTTACTTAGAATAGCATCTTTCATCCCAAAATGTGGTCACTCCACCTACCTGTAGGATGAAGCTGAATATGCACAGTGATGAAGAGAAATTATACAAAGTCACACGAAACATTACAAGAAGAAACCCAACCAGAAGAGCAGGGAAAATAAAAATTTGGAAGAAACATATTATATAGATTAATATCTGGCCAGTAAATTTGGGTTAGCATTCTGTTCTCATCCATGGACAGAAAAGGACCCTGCTTTAAAATTTCAGTGAACAGATGGTGAAATCCCACTTCCTGCTACTTTCATGCTGGGAGAGTAACTCAATACTGCATCAGCCAGGAGACCAAAATCTACAGAGCTGCAAGAACACTCCACATGGAAACTGGCCTCTTCTTGCAGGTCTCCTAACCAGGACCCCTGCCATATTATTTAAAGAACATCACACATTCAAATTTGACATGACTTTGGAAAATGCAGGCAAAAGCTGATGCACTGTGCCTTGATTAGTCTAATGCAAGATAATATGTATATTTTATGCTTCATATTTAATTGCAATTGCATTTTAGTGGCTTCCATGAAAAGGACAGATTATATTTGGCATCATTATTACCAGTGTAACCATCCAGAGAAAGCCATAACAAAGTTATGTTGCAGAAGACATTAGTGAATAACACACTAAATGCTATTTAAAAAAAAAAAAAGTCAAATTTCATTCAGGACTAGAGTTATCAGTACACAGACCTCCCAAATTTGCAGTGGTTTGCATCAGCTTTGAACCATCAATACAGAAAATTGCACTGAAGCAGAAATCAAACCTGCAAAAATAAGCAAACCAAGATCTTCCACTCTGAGAACAGATACAAGCAAACATGTGAATACCAGCAATGTAATGCTGAAAAAAATGGGCTTTATAAGTCTCTGGAAAGAATCAGACATACTGGGTTTTGCATACATCACAAAACAGGTATACACGCTTACAGTGACAACCATGGGTTTTAAAGCTCTTACATTTCTTTTCTTCAAGATCAGTCCTGAAAGGCTATGTGGTCTCTTCCATCCAGTAGCTTTAGGAGCTACTCATAGAATAGCACAAACTTATTTTGTGGCAATCTTATTGAAATAAAGAAGTAAACTTGAAAAACAGTTCTGGGAAAAAGAATAACTATTTTAAACTGCAATTTCTTTTTTTTTTAAAGGAAAATTTTCAGAAATATGCTATTCAAACAAGAGTGTCAAAAATGCAAAGAATGAAGTTCATTCTGTCACTGTGCTTCATTTTTTTTAAGCAGGTGAAATATCGGAGCCCTCCAAATTTCATCTACCCCATATTTCAGTCATAGAAAGTATTACATCAGCATAGTCACCAGGTAAAGCTGCTGGTTTACACTAAATGGACTTTCTTCAGACACTGGCACAGATGATGAGTGATTGTCCAATTCTGAAGCTATCAAGAACTGAACGGATTTAGCAATGTCATAAACACCTCTCGAGGGAGTCACCTGGTGTTGAGAACTCACTTTACATGCCTTGTTTCAAAATCAGTTTTAATGGATTTACATTAGATTCAAACCCACTTTAGAGCTATTATTTCTCCCTTTCAACCTTTTCACCCTGTACTGCAACGTACTACAGCATATTTTATAATCACATGTTTGCAGGCCTGTGGGAAAGTAAACAAAACTTCAAAGGGTTATTATTTAAAGACTGTATTATGGCCATAGGCCTGACTGTTTTTCTTCCTCACCACCCCTTGGGCCCCAAGCACATAATCATCCAGTAATTGAACTGAAATGTCTAAATGGCTAGATCCCCTGAAGGATGTAGGTAGTTAGCAGTGAACAAAGTAAGGGACATTTTAAAAAACCCTCATGGCACTTTCCTGCACTACTTAGAAACACCGTGTAAATGTAACTGACCTGGACCTGATAGGCTTTTACAGAGAACACAACAGTGCATGGATATTTCTGGAGTTGTAACTAAAGATCAAATGCTGAACTGTGCTGTATTTGGAAGCAAAGATCTTACCTTTAAATTACTTTCAGAAGAACTGAGAAAAAAACCCAGAAATATACATATGTACACAGAAGTATATATAACACAATAGTATCACTAATACCATGTGAAAGCAAACCCCTCTAGGTCCTCATATTTAATAGCCCCTCCAAAAAGTGTAATGGATAGCAGATCCCAGGCTTTCATACACTGTAACTGTCAAAGCACTCAGGAGATAGAAAAGTGAAGGATCTGACAGCTCTCTTTTACATTCTAAATGACATCTGCATTCAACAGAACAGAAATAAAGATTAAGGGAAACACCTGATATGATAGCACTCAGCTTACCTCAAAATGCAATATTTAAAAAGTACAGAGAAACACAGGTCTGCCTCCTTGTACTGTAAGTAAAAACTGGTGTCAAAGCCTCTGAGGTCTTCACCACTGCCAGAGAGGCAGCACTGCAGCATCCAATAAACTGCAGGGGCAGGAGCCACAGCCTCTGACTATGAAACTGTTGAAATCAAAAGGTGTTTCGCCAGAGAAGGGAGGGAGGAGACAGCCTTTGAATGCACACAGAAAATGGTTATGGGTACAGTCATAGAGCACAGGGAAATTAACTTGGCCAGAACCTTTGCATCCTCTCTTACTCCCCAGTGAGGAGCAGAATGCCTGTCACTGCTCTGGCTCTGCACCTTTCGCAGTGTGTACCTGCTCCAAATCTCTTCAAGAGGTTACCAGCACCACAGCTTCAAGCAAAACACATCAGCATACAGATCATGAGAGATGAGTTCAAATAGATTTTTGCTGATTGATTATATAAATGATGCCTCTTATAGCAGGAATAACACCTCAAAGGCAATATAATGACGACATGACAATGTATGTAAATCAAGAACTGCATGTGGGTTTATTTTACACTTGAGAAAACAGTGGATTTAATTGTGTGAACCAAAATGTACTGTACAATATTAATGATAAAACATCAAAATGTATAATTCATAGTGCATTGCTTGCTTTATTTTTATTTATTTAATTTTTTTTTGTCAGATAGTTCCTTTAAGTACATGCATCTGGAAAGATGCAGGTGCCAGTAAAATTCCTCTATTTATATCAAGCTGCAGGAACTAAATTTTATTCAAAAAGTGAGGTTTTACATTATATACACAGAAATCGAATATAAAATGACAATATAAAAAGTTAAAAGAGAAAGCATACAGCCAGAAGGTACAAAGAAAGTTGAACAGTTTAAAATGGTACGATATGTAACATGTATTTTTTTAAGCTGATGCTGGCAATTTACAAGGAACAGAATCCAACATTTGCCCCATTTTTTTTTGTTTTGTTTTCATTTACCAATGCAGCACACTATAGAAAGGTCAGCTTGTACCAAAGCTTAACATTTGTAAATAACTATAAACCGCAGTTGTGTGCAGGAAAAAAAAAAAAAAAAAGGAATGAAAAGAGCATTTTTACATTTGTTTTAAATAACAGCTTGCATACTTTTTTTTTTTTTTTTTTTTGCCAAAAAGTGGCAGTTCTCAGCATCCAGAGGTTTTGGGCATAGTGGCAACTTGGTTTGCTTTTTTTTAATTATTATTTAACTTATACAGTTGTGGCTTCCTAACCCCTTGAGTACTACACAGCTCTCCTTCTTCCAAGGACTGCATGCACAATATCTTCACAAACCAGTTCTGCATTAAAAAAAAAAAAAAAGAAGCTCATTCATTTAAAAAAAAAAAAAAGTCCTGCTTTCGACACTGCTTTTATTTGACTGAAATGCCTTTAAGCGTTTTGTTTTGTTTTGTTTTTCCTTATTTACTTATTTAGTCACTGGGAAAGGCACAGAAATGCTATTACAGTTCTCAGAGGGTTAAAACTTGACACTACCAGGTTCTGTGACCTTTATTGTCATGGCAACTTTGTAATTTTAGGATGTCTCTTTATCATTGTTCTTTGTGTCTTTCTTTACGGCTAAATTAATGTCTCTCAATAGTGTCTCCCACTATATTCTACAAAAGATAGCTTAACGTCAAGGACAGATGTTGAAAATAAAGGTCAGACTTTGACTCACAAAAAATAAAAACAGAAACAAAAAAATAACCATGCACAGATCAGACAAAGAGCATATAAATATAACTACAAAATAAGTGTAAGAAAAACCAAGGTCCAGATAGGCAGTTCAGCAACAAAAGTAAGACTGATTTCAGAGGCTCAGGTCAGGCCTAGTGCAGTACTATGAAGAAGTTTAGTGCAATGTTCCTGTGGTCACTTGCATACCTGGCTGCTTACCTGGACGCTATTGTTTTTCTAACTCAGTTACATAGATCAGATGGTCCTCTGGGGACTTGCCATGTGTTTTACTAAGGTGCAGTTTGACTGCATGCTTGCTTGCAAAAGTTCGGTTACAGAGCTTACACTGGAATGTGGAGCCTAAGTCCTCCTCGGCAATTCCAAGTGAGCCCAAAGTCTTGTTTGCGAGGACTTTTGAAACATTCTGCTGTTCTTGAATCTGATTAAGTGGCAACTTTGACAGATCCTTCAAACTAAACCCTAGATGTGTCTCTAAGTGACTTATGTATGTAGAAGCAGTCCTGAACTGAGAGGCACAATCATTGCAAAAGAAAACAGGATGTCCTGTGTCCAAGTTCTTTAAAAATTTAGTTCCACCTGTCCTCCTTAACTGATACTTCACATTGGCCAGCCAGTGGCTAATTGTGGTCATGGAAAGACCAGTAAACTTAGAGATGTGTACCCGCTCTTGTGGACCTAGGTCCGACATAATGTATTTGCCTTCTGGGGTTTCCCTCAAGCTGGAAGCAAACTGGGCTTGAAGGATCAGAAGATGCTGAGGGTTCCAGTTGGACTGCCTGCCCTTCCTCTTGTGTACTGGTGACAGTTCATCCAGAGCTTCCTCAAAACTGCTCCCATCAGCATCAGACTTCTCTGACACAGTAGACGGAGTTGAAGACTTGGGTGTCAAACGCCCCGTGAGGTTCTTCACCATATCAGAAATATCCAGCAGGGCACTCTCCCTCAGCGGGGACGAGGCAGAGTCAGCCACGCTGGAAACAAGAGGCTTGTTTTTGGACTTAGTTAAATCAATAGGTTGATCGCTGTTCTCATAGTAGTACCGGTCAATAGCATCAGCCTGCTTGACTGGAGTGGTTGGGTAAATGGGTTTGTCCAACATGCTGTTACTAATTTTGTACAGCATGGCCAAAGGGTCCAGAGAGGGGCTTACCGGCTTAGAAATTTTGCCTAAGTGGGTATTCATAATGGACTGTAAAGCACTCAATGGATTAATGAAGGATGGCTCAGGTGAATGATCTGTGATAATTCCTAAATTGTTACAGCCATTTGCAACCTTTGTTTTAAGTGGCTCTGTACCATTTGGCGTATGTGCTTCTGCTGGACTATCCCTTTTGACCTTCTGAACTTCTGACTCAGAACTCTTCTTTGGCTGCTGTTTGCTATTTGTTTCTTCTGCTTTTGGGAAGTCCTTGTTTTCTTTAGCAGCAGGTGACATGGGTTTGACTGGAGAACTCTTCTCCTTTTCCAAAGGCTTCTCTTCCTTCTTCACGTTGATTTTACCTGTAACTTTCTCCACTAGTTCTTCCATAGCAGATACATTGCTCTTGTGAGGTGGGGGTGTGAGATTGCCCGGGGAGTGGATGAGTGCATTGTGTTCTGACGACAGCGATTTCACACTGCTTGCGTAGGATGGCTGCATTTGAACGCTCTGCACCGCAGGCTGAAGGGGTTTGACTGTTCCCGGGAGCTGGTAAGCTGCATGAATACTGGGATATCCTCCCCAGGAAGGGGCTCCGTTCTGGGCCTTGCTGATAGCTGTTGTCACTGTGTTCTCCAGGGATTTCAGTATGTCTATTCCGCCTTTAGGACTATCATCTAGGTCCTCCTCTCGGAGGTACTGATACAAAGTTGTTGGCTCAAATTTCTCTGCTGAGTCGTCATTCTCTTCTTTAATCTTTTTCTCTGTTTCAGTGACCACCAACCTTTCCTTCTCTAGGTCTTTCTTTTCCTCTGAGTTTGTGGAGCCCACTGGGGAATCAGGCTGCTTTTTAATATTGGAGGCTGGTAGCCTTGTGTGGGTGGTGGGTGGAAGAGGTATAGACTGTATTTTCTCCTCCACCACAGGGTCCAACACTAGCTGTTTGCCTTTTTTGGAAGCAGAATTGGTCACCTTCAAGAAATGACCAGTGACCATCATGTGAGCAGTGAGCTGCTGCAAAGTATCATGGGAACTGCCACATTCCATGCATTTCAGTATTTGGGCTTTGCGTGCCTCAAACTGCCAAGTGTAGCTAGCACCATTTTGATAGCCATAGCGGTTGTTCGGAGTCACATAGGGGTTGGCAGTTTTCTGATCCTTTGCAGACTCACTTAGTGAAGCTTCTGCAGTGATCCCTGTTGGCTCAGGTGAACAAGGTGAAGCTAAGTCCTGAAGTGCTCGCTTTTTGGTAGAAGGGACCAATTTGGTGATGGCTGGTACTGGCTCCTTCAGAGGCACTTTCTGGTAATGCTTTGTTTTTATCATATGGACGCTGAGGTCTTGCAAAGACTCAAACGAATGCCCACAGTACATGCACTTCAGCACTTTCTGGGCATCCTCTTTGCCTTCCATTTCCATAAGCGACCGTTTCCTAGGCTTTGACCACCGTTTGGTCTTATCAGCTTCTTTATCTCTGTTGTCATCACGGTAATGTCCAGTTTCATTCATGTGCACTGTTAGCTCCACCAGTGTGTCGTAGGCTGCACTGCAGTCTTTGCAACGGAACTTGCTGGCGCCAGTGAACACAGACCCATAGAGTTTATTGTTTTGCCGGTAAAGCTGCACTGTGCTGAAAAGACTCGGCTCTGGGAGAAGTCCGTACGACGAGGTCTGCTGCAAAGTTTTAGCTAATGCAGCTTGGTGCCAGTCGTAACCTGAGCCACCACTGTTGCTATTACTGTTACTAGTACTACTGGTGGTTGTACTGGTGCTAGTGTTGGTACTGGTAGTACAAGCACTCTGGGAACTGGCATTGGTGTCAGTACTAGGGGTATTTTCATTCTGGCTGATTCCATTATTGCTGGTGGTTGGATTGGATTTCTTTAAGTCCAAAGCTAAACTGGACCAGCAAGTCTCTGAAAGCAAATTTGCATACACAGCTTTTATTTGTGCCAAGCTGTCCTGTGGATAGGAAACATTGTCTGTGCACTGAGGATCCTCTTTCTCTTCTTTAGAGGAAGTGCTTTTGAAATGGGCCAGCTGATCGCTGTTTTCACTAAATGGCGAACCATAGCCTGCATCCTGATTAGTTGCAGTGCTGACTGGGGAGTTCTGGTAGCTTTGAGCCTCTTTGATCTCCGCTTCTTCATTGCACAAATACTCATTCTCCTGGATGTCCAGAGACAGCCCATCATCTTCCACGCTGTCTTCATCTATTTCTGCTGCTTTCAATTCTTCCTCAGGAACATATGCTAAAATACAGGAGGGGAGGTGGGGGGAACAAGAAAAAGTTATCAAAAATGCACATTTTACATTGCTGTCTCCTGCACTAAAAACAGTAACCATGAAGACAAATTTTGAAGATACATCCAAAAACCAAACTTACCATCACTCTCACAGTCCTTCTATAAATCCACATACTCCATCATGGTTATAGTTTGATATCAGTGATACTGAAGAATAAACTTTGACTTCAGAGGTAAAATATGTGCCAGGACCACAGTAAATACCATAATATCAGAACTAAAATCAAATAAAGAGCCTACTAAACTAGTTTTTATCAACTTAAAAAATGGCCTGGTACTGAGCTATATTTACAGCACTACATATGTATGTATAACACGTTGCAGCTGACCTGCACCCGTCAGACCAAGGCACTCAGAATCACTGGCTTGACCCATTCTATCTTGCCAGTTCTGTCTTTTCTTGCAAACTGGCTTTAGCTACAGCTTCAGGCACCATTTCTGTGTCACTGATACCTGACTCTAATGATGCTATACAGGGCAAGAGGGTCAGGTCAGCTGTTCCCAGGGTGTCCTGGTGGCTGTCTGTACTGGGTCCATCTGAGAGCAGAACAGCTTGCATTTTTGCAAGGTGAAAAGAGAAGTCTGACTGCTTCCTGAAATGACTAGGATACAGTTTGCCTCCTGTTACGATCTGATGTGGGTCCTGCATTTACCATTTTGAAAAAAGAAGCATTCAGAGACTAAATGTTAGAGATTAATTTTTTAAAGCAACAACAAAAACCTTGAGACCTCCATCGCAGCTTGATAATTGGCTTATGGAAAATATAAAACTTGGCTATTGCATGGCTACCTGTGAAACTATATGATATCACCAAACTATGTGTTTATCTATATCAAACTATTTGTTAAACTAGCAAATGTGATATTCATGAACAGATGGCCATTACATCAAAACACATTTACTCCAAGGGCTCAATTCACAGAAGTGACTTACATGTACCTAAGTGATAAATGCACACTTTCATTGCAAAGCAGAAAACATAGTTGTACACATTTCCCTTCAGTTTTGTAAAAGAAGCTTAAAAAAATCACAATGCTAATGGAATGTAGATCATTTATAAGAATGTCAAGGTAGAAAACATGGATTATGAATTTTCAGTAACTGAGTAAAAAAAGTGCCTCCTTGTCAGGTGAATTCTGCAGCAAGTGATGCTGAAATGTGTCCTGTGTCCTTCCATGGTACAATACTGAAAGAAAGCCAGAAAAGAGGCACTTCTTCTCCTATGTGATATGAAGAAAATATGTATTATCATGTTAACAAAGCTGAGGTCTTCTTCAATTGGGAGTACAATAAGTACAAGTCGAGCTTCTTTTTGTACGCAGCTGCTAATATATTCTGAAATGTCTTTTCTGCAAAATATAAAGAATCTTCTTTCATTGTAATATGAATACTCTTTGAAACATTTCTTCTTTTTTTTTTTTTTTGTAGAAAGGTAACAATATTACGGTCAGTACTGCATTATGTATTCACCTTTGCAATTCCATCTTAATGCAGCCTCTAACTACTTCAGCCTGATCTTTTAAGATGAAGTAGGAAAGTAGTCCATCTAGTACAGGGGTTGTGGTGAACCTTAAGATGGCCATTGCATGTTTCATCTCTCCTTTAAGTCAATTTTTTCTCAGAGGGTAATTTATCTGTTGCTTTTTCAAAAAGTGCTAATCAGGGCCCAATTCCTTACACATGCATTGGTCTCAAGTGTTTTCTAATATGTTTAAAAGGACGGGTGAGCACCAAGCACAATAAATAAAATACAGAAATAATTCTGGAGCCAAAGGCCAGGAAAATGCCAGAAAAGCATTTTAAAACCAGAAAAAAATATTCTCCGAAAGGCATTTAGTCCATAAAAAGAATAGAATACAGAAGTAATAAGAGAATTCAGAAGGCAGTCAGCTTCCCTGTCTTGCAGCAATGCTGCTGTTGAAACACTCTGCAGATATTTGAGCATGGTAGTACCGCCGCAGTTCTGAACCCTAAGAGGGCACGTAGAATTCACTCCCACAGTTCCAGTCTAGGATTCCTCAGCTCTCTCATTCAACACACCTGTTTGCAGTAATTTCTAACAGCAGAAGACAATACATTTTAAAGTTTCAGGAAAGTAAAAAACAGTTGAAGAAGAACATGATTTCTGATTTTGAAACTACTTTTAAATAGAAGAAAATAACTCTTTGGGACCTAAAATGCACAACAATGGACAATTACCATCTGGCATTTTTATTTAAAATAAAACAAAACAAGTGCAAGCTGAAAACTGAGGGGACACATATTCTGAACTCTTATGAACAGCTATCCTCTCACTAACCTCAGTGCAACTATGCCAATTTTCTCTAATTTTCACATCCCAATATTTTTAATACCTAGGTGCAAAAAACTGTTATTAACATGCTGGATTTTGCTATAGCTGATACAGAATATTGTAAGGATCCATGTGAATTATTTGCTTACACCTCTTCACTTAATTCTGAATTGCATAAATATACACTTTGGTATATATAACCATCTAAATATATGCTTAAGTAGAAACTTTATATGATCCACTGCCATATCTTTTATTTTCCTTTCTTTACTTGTGATGGAGTGTTTTCTGTATTCTTGTACTTTGCAATTTACCACAAAAATAAAAAGGAGCTAAACTACCTAAGTAGTTAAAACTACGTGTAAAGTCCATATTAAACTGCCAAAGCAAAGAAACTGAGTGTTAGGGTGAAATATTCATCTTTTATTTACTTTTCCTACTCTCTGGTTTTGGTGAGACTACTACACGATTGAGTTCACTCCCTTACCAACATATACTGCAATATAAGAGTTAAGAATGCACAATTGGCCAGGACTAAGACTTTCTATGATTTCAGAATTTAAGCCAGTTTCTAAAAAAACTCCTGAATTTGTTTGATGTACACACCCACATGTCTGCACATGTATCTGAAGTCACAAAGAAATAATGCTTCTTAACAAAAAAGAGAGTAATTTATTTGTAATGTTTAATTTCTATCACTGCAATCAAAATAGACTCTATTTAACTCCTTTAGTTATCATAGGATACAGACAATACCTGTTCATTCAAGACTACTAATGCTTATGAGATGAACAGCACACTCAACATATGGTATTTTGCAAGGTCAGTGCAATTCTCTAACTGAAAAGGTTTCTGTAAAAGCTAACACAGAAGCAAACAAAAGGAAGAATGCTAATTTCTAAAAACATGTACGTTTTGATAAAACACTCACAGAAATCTGACAAACAAGTAAAATTCAGAATTTTAAACACAGCAAAAATATTCCTATTATAATTACCTGCAGAGACAAGTAATATATTCTACCTTAAATAAAAGCATGAAATGTTCAGATTCTCCCTCTAAATTATAAAAGGTAGATCAACAGACAGATTTCAGACAGCATATCTTTCTGTGACTGAGCAACTCTCAGGAACCTTCTCCAGATATTCCTGCATCTGCAAAGATACTGCTGTTTACACGTATTCCAAAACCACACAAAAATATCAACAGCAGATATAAGAGATGATCCTCCTCAACAATAACTATATCCAAAGCAGACGAAATTACAGAATACAGTGTCAGCTTTTTTGTTCATTCTCATTTGTGCATGGATAAACTCAGGCAAATGTAAAGTAGAAAAGGGGGAAAAACCTTCAAATTCCAAACAGCTAAAAATTAGGAGGAGAATTTTGTATTTCTTTTCTTCTTATTAGGTCTTGCTATTATTTTTCTGCCTATAAAATGTGTCTTCTGGATGCCAATGCTTCCCCATAGATACACTGTCATATTTGAGCAGTGTTAAAAGCTGTGCATTCTAATCTAAGTGGACATGAGATGCTATATATTGTACATGTGAGTAGCACAGCACATTGTGTTTGCTTCAGTGAGATTATTTACACTATAAATACACATCCATTGTTTGAAAAAGCAGACAGAGATCTGAAATGTAAGGATGTGGTTAAAAATACAAATATTCTCACATAAAACCTTTCCGCAACCTTGGAACGGTGCTTTTTGAAGGACTCTGTCTCTATGGAGGTATGCTTTTTGATTCAAAAAAGGATTCAACATTGAATAAATTATCTTGAAAAGGACTAAAAGTAATAATTATATTTGGTTTTAACAGTCTACAAAAATAAATGTAGTAAGCTCTTCAAGACTCAATTTTAAATCCTTCAAATAAATAAATTTATTCAGAAGAAACACCTAAGCAGTGAAGGTCACAGTTCAGTAAAGGAATTGAATACTGAAATAATTTTCACTGAATTACTATTACATAGTTTCACCAAATAGGGATA
>VZRZ01004578.1:450540-463040 GCA_013398175.1 Climacteris rufus | reverse complement strand
TCATTTTTTAACAATAGCAAGTGCTTTGCTTTGCAAACCCGAGCAGACACTGAGCTGAATTTTAGAAAACCATCACGTCATGAAATAGCCTTCTGAACATCTCGTGTCTGAGAAATGTCTCAGTTCTGTCATGACATGTTCACTACTACATCTTGCTTTGCACAACACCAAGCAAACAAAGTGCACCTATCTGGACTGAAATCATCGGTCGGTAATATCTCTGCTGTCTTTTGGAGATGTATTTTTTTCTTCCTCCCTTTCTTTACTTCAGGGCAACTTGCGAAGAAACTATCTATCTCCATATTTTTTAATGAGCCTCCAATTAGCCAAGTGTCTGGATGCCCTATTCCAGTTGTTTTTTTTTCACAAGGTATTACGCTAATCTGCGCATGTAAAGCAGAGTGGTGATCCCTCATCTTGTCAGTGCTCTGCCTGAGAACAACCGCAGACCTGAGACACGGGCTCCACAATATCACATGCATATTTAGAGCCATTCACTGCTCTCAGCAAATGACCTGTGAAGACGGGTACGCCAGAATTATGTACTTCCATTAGAATTTAGAAACACTACTAGATCTTGTGCTTTATTTTTACAAAGCACAGGCAGCAGGGAGAATAACACACACAGAAATTTAAAGCAAGAGCAACCAAACACCACCTGAATTCACAGCAGTCACAAAAGACACAGCAACCAGATTTTCAGAATCTGGGACCCAAGGAGAAAGAGCAAGCAGGGCATGGAAACAGAAAGCGGCACAAATGAGGTCTGTCAACTGCTAAAGGAGCATGGTCCAGCAGGGACAGGACACATGGAGGCAGGAGGTCCCACCACGCTCTGGCCAGGTACACCCACCAAAGGGCTCACATCTTTGAAGTTGGCAAAGCTGCTCCTGCCCCTGAGGCTGTGCGTGTGCCCTGCCCCAAGTGCTTCGGCGCACTGACGTTAATGAAATGTAAGTGTGTGCCTAAGTGCCCTGCAAAACATAGCACGACCAGAGGAATCTTATTTAAGGTTAAAAGCATGGCTAAGTTCTCTAATGAACAGAGCCGTGCTTAGGGGTTTCCTGCAGGACTGAGACCTTAAAGTTAAATTCTGCCAGCATTTACACCCAGCAATGAAAGTCAAATTCTGCCCTCTATTATAAGCAGACAACCCCTTTAGATTGTATTTGAAATCAATGGGATTGCCTGGGTGTAAAATGAGAACAGTCCCTTAGTGCCACAGAAAACCAAGCAACAAAGCAATTTTACAATGCTAAATTCAGCAAATAAATTCTGGTATTATTGTTTTCTCTATTGTTACATTATTACTTGGCTTTGCTATGAAATTATATAGGTAGAAAACCAGAAAACAATGTTTTAAAGACAATTGTCGGGAGCTCCAAAATTTATTTAAGGCACTAATTTCTAGACACATGTGGCAACCACATTTTATCTTCAGACCAATTCAAGGTGCATTAGTCTGTTATGGTAGCATTTGAGAGCTTTCTCAAAAATTAGTAGTTTTAAATCAAACTGTTTGTGTCGGTGGGGTCAGAGGCTGGAGGGTTTCTAACACTGGTTGAGTGAAGAATATTGATTACTTCTATAGTCCTTGCTGAGACAAAATTTCCACTTATGCAAAGGCGGCTTCTGCCTGGATAAGGTTTCCAAGTGAAAATAATGATCACACAACTCAACCACCAAACCACACAACAGTGCAACATAACACAGGTTACTTGTACAAGGCCAGATGAGCAAACCCGACTCAAGAGTACAAATTACTTGGCCTGTGGGTGGTAAAGGAGATCCAGCTTAGAGAGATCCCTGTCCCACTTTATGTTTCTAGCATTGCCAAATATGTCCTTAAGTAAAATTATGGGATTCCTTCTGCTTGTCACATAGTTTCACTTTCAGAGAATATATTAGTCACAACAAAGGCTAGGGTTTTTGTTTGTTCAGTTGGTTGAGTTTTTTACAATAAAACAGGCTTCCGTCTATTTCTATGGAAAAAGAATGATAGTTGTTTGTTTGTACGAACTCTAGTTCAAGCAGGAGAACCTTGGAGAGGTCTGTCATGCAGAGTGCAGCCTACAGGATTTCCAACTTCACAAGGGTAAAGGAAAGATAAGGCAGTTGGTTTCAATACCAAACTTTATGAGGAAAAGGTGAGGATATGCCACTTGGACTACATGTTTGTGGTTTCTTCTGCCGTTTCCTCACTTACTGAATATATATCATAGCCATTGTGGTTTACCCTCAATGTAACCCCTTCTGTGATGAAAGAAACATCAATCACTCACTATGGTGGGTTTTAGTAATGTAGGTTCATGACACCATAAAATTTGGGAAGTATGGGGACACTGGGCGCTGATAAAATGCCAATGTCACTTGCTTAAGTTAAGAAACACATTTAGATCTGGTTCATACTCAAATTAAGAGAGCCATTTGTTAAAAAGGTTATTTTTCAAACCAAAATTATTTCCAGCACTACGAAATCACATGATCAACCAGAAGACAGGTCCATGGTATCAAATTTAGGAAACATAGTTGCTTTGCTTCTTACTTTAAAAATAATTCCTTTAAAAAAACAACAAAACAAACAAATGAAAATCCACACCTGGCAAAATAAATAAATACAAGAGACAACTTACTTGATACCAGGAAGATGGATGAATTACAATGGAAAAGTAATTAAAATAATTAAAATAGACTGCATTCAGACTTTTACATTACTCAAAATTATTAGGCTAATGGCTAAAACCCAGATCTTGAAAAAGGTTAAAATTTTAGTATTTTTGTCTATCAAGGATTAAAGGTACCTTCTTGTTACAAGCTGTAACAATTTAAGGTGAGGAGAGGAAAAAAGCCAAAAGCCAACTGCCCAGAACCCTAATCTTTAACAACTCTTTGAAATACGACCTCCTACGTCATTTAATTTTTGAAAACCCTAAGGTCATGTAACACACTTTCTCTGTCATTTGTAAGTACATTAACTCAGTGGCCATATGACAGTGAAATTATGATAATGGGCTGCTAAAATGGGTCATGCAGACACTGCGTTTCATGTTAGCTTCAAACAACAGTGAAAATATAGTCCAAATCAAATATGACAGTACAAAAGCACATGGTTTACTTTTCTCAACGCTTTGCCAGTAACTGGGAAGAAGGATGCAACCACTAAATATAGATGCATTAGTAGAATTTCCCACCTATGAACCGTCCTTCTCTCCCCACCTATGATGCACTAAAAGAAAACTGCCATGACAAAGTAGCAAACTTTTTAGTAAAAGACTGTACTATTTCTTGCAAGGTTTTCCTTTGCATAATACAAAGGCTATTCCTCAACAAAGCCAACATTCATAGAATGCAAAGAGTATCATATAAGAAGGTGGAGAAAAACACAAATCCTCACTCAAAATAAATCAGGTTTTGTCTTTTTAAAAGTATACAATCATTAGTATGCACTCTTCTGTCTGTACACCAAATTGAATGGATACTATTGCCTGAAACCTATGCTTATCAACACAGACCTCTAAAGACTCCAAAATTAAAATATATCTAATTTGATATATATACAGAAGCCAGTAATATTAGTGTTGTTGTTATTAATAATAATAATAATAATAACAATAATAACAACAACAATAATATGCAGTTGAATGACAAAATGATTCTTAAGTGCATGCTTCAGGGGCAGTTTGTTTATGTTACTGCTTGTATCAATCTGCAGGATCAGGAATCTGCAAAATTCAAACAAGCACAGCACATCAGGGTTTGCTTGTCCTTTCCTTTTTCTTACATAGCATTGCATTTGGGAGGAAAAGAACTGCAGTGCTGAAACTCTTAAAGACGACCTCGTGAAAATGCAGGCCACCCGCACAGGATCAAAATCTGTGCAGCAGTTAAAATCATACAACTGCATTTAACCCATTGATTTTTTACGATATTAATGCTTATTAACTACCTGTAATAAAGGCACAATTTTCTATAAAAAGCCCTTTTCTCTTTCTTTGTCTTTTCTGCACAATTTGAAAACTGTCAGTCTAATAGTTCCTAAGAGAACTCAAAGCAGTAAGGTTGACGAACACAAAAGCACAGAAACACCATCACATGCAAAAGTTAGCTGAATAGCACAGATAATTGCTTAGATAATTATTTTGATAGAAGCCCTGCTGAAAGCTCCTCTATTTTATCATATATGTGAAGTGTACATGACCCACCTCCAACATATGAGCCCTAGGTGGGATGATAACTGAACTAGCGACTTCTTGCTTTTTAACTCAGTATGATAAATAACTTGTGCAGTTAGCTAAAAGGAGAATGGGCAACCTAGATTGCCAGGCTCATATTTATTTTTAAGCAAACCGTGTCTGTCAGACAGAGGGAGAAATCAAGTTACATAATTTATGTAAGGGGTGTCCATTATGTACATAGTAATGTAGCAGTCTGCGAGAAGACAAGCAAGTAGCAGTGAGAGAAGTTGCTCTTGAGGAAGATCACATTGCCCAGCTCCAGCCCGTGAGCTTCCTGAGCCTTATGCAGCCTGACTGACAATGAGATTTAATGTAGCCTAACTATAGTAGCCTTGAGCAGAGATGCAATTATAACAGGAAGGCATAGAGAGTTTTAGTTTATTAGAATGTATCAGACTGTTGTGAGCATCAGTGGCGTAATCAGCAAATGCTTGCTCTTCCAGACTCTTCCCCCCACCACCTGAAAATTCAGAACATAAAAACCTTCCAGTATTAAGAACTTGGGTAAAGGTCATTTTGTTTTCCTCAATACCATAAAAAATGGCATAGCTCGATTTAACATGCATATGCAAATCAGAGGAAAAAACCCACCTGATTTTCCTTCACACCGGATTACTGTATCCGTATAACATGTTCGATATAAACGCCTTGACTAAGAAAAAAACCACACCAGCTCTGTGGTTTAATTGGCAGGTTAGACTTAACAGATGTAGCAGTACTGGACAAGGTTATTGTCTCATGGCAGATGATAACAAAAATGTACAATGTTCTACTGGTCAGAAAAACAGTAATTCAACTTAAATTGTAGTTTAACATATTTCTATAACACAAACAGGATGGGGAAGTATTTTACAATACCTGAATATTAACTACAGGCAACTGGTTAATAATATCAGCATATACAATACTAAATAAATGGAAATATTTCTATAGGTGAAAAGAATCACCATGGCTTTTCAATTTGTACACATTTGGGATGTCATGAAATGTAGTATGTCACTTAGTGCTTTGACACTCAGCTTTCTTGGTCTTAATTAACACTTTCATTTCAAAGAGCTTTGAGCATATAAAACTAATGACTAAATAACTGCACCCACCCTAGAAAAAAATTCAAACCATTTTATTTCACTAAGACGATAACCAACCCAAATGTTAACTAAATGTGTGTTTATGCAAAGTTTAGAAGGAGAACTTTTGGCAAGAGTAAATAGAGACTGTTATTTTGATCATACTTTTCATAAAACACATGTTCACACAGAACCACAAGAGGCATACATACAGACTAAATACATGTAAAAAAAAAATAATCCAACCAAACCAATCCCACCTATACATCAGAAAAGGAGTTGCCAAATCATGTATTAACTTCTACAACCGATTCTAAAGTTCTTTTTTAACCCTCATGGTGGGTCTAGATAGATACTACGTGCACTAAAGTAGCACAGAATTATACCCTTATCTAGTACTAACATCTTTAATTTGTCACTTTCATGGCAGACATTTCCAGATAATCTAGAGGTACAGAAATTTTATGTTGCCAGCACAAAAGCAACTGAAGTACCTGACCACTTAAGCCCTCATATTTTAAAATTCATGACAGACGCAAAGTAAATTTTACTAAAGACTATTATATAATCAATAATTTGTTCAAAACGTTTTTCTCATGGAAAGTTATGATGTTATTTCAAGCAACTGCTTATTACTATGTTATAAAGCATATTCCTCTGCAATATTCTGTTCAGGATCATGAAACCTTGGCAGCCTTATACATTTCCTCTTGATATACAGCAAGAAGTAACAGAGTTTGGGACAGTAATAAAAAGGATTCATCACTTTAAAATAGTTTAACATCCATTGTGTGCATTAAATGTTGGGGAAATGTTTGCAGGAGCTATTGCAAAAGAGCCGCAAATCTAATTCTTTTCCCCTGTCTGATTGATACAATCAGGAATTCATTTAAATGGTCCTTTAGTGAGCTGTCATCAAGCTGCAGCCCATTTACAGAAGGTTAGCTAATTAATGAACTCTTGATTGAAGATTAATTTGGCAACGCTTTTTAATTTTCGCCTTAAAACCATGACAAACAATGATGTATTTTAATTAGAGCTTCAACTATAGCTGGGTGCTTTATATACATCTCTGATATTGTAAACAGATCACATCTATTCATTGGTAAATAGATAATAATGTTTAATTATCTGGAAATTAACAAAAGACTAACAATGTATCCTAATTTTACACATGCAGAAATAACATATGTCCATAAAATAAAATGCCTTATTGAAGAATGTAGATTCTACCACTGTACTTTCAAAGTTCCTCTGTAATACATTGCTTTAATAAAAACTACTTGGTGCTAATTAAAAAGAAAGGTATGAGTGGGAGTATTCTGTACTCGTACGTACAGATGTAGTAATCCAACTATCCAGTATAAACCTGCTTCTTCTATATAAAAATTATTCTGTCTTCATGTAAACAGTGGTATTTCCATGCAATGATTGGTGATTTATTTGTGAAATTGCTAGAATGGGGAAGGCACACAGAGGTCTCAAAGCTCTCGACCAAGGTAAATAAAATGTCATAATATATTTAGCAAATAATAACGGAAAAAATAGAGGAAAACATCAACAGAAGATGCCAGGAAACAAACAGGAATGCAGAGGAATAAAAGTCCTAGTATTTCTTCTCCAAAATAAAGTCACTGTTCATAGTGCTGCAGCCTAAATAATGGCAGCAAATTCAACTGTATTTTCAGAAAAAGTTCAATCACATTATTTCTCAATTTATCATTCTAATTCTCAGTACTGTCTTCTATTTACAACTTTTTGTTTTCTTTTCTAAAAGACATGGCCTTTCATAGCTTTTATTTTATGTGCCATTACCCTCAACTCAGTTATTCTAACCACAAAAAGACTGCAATGAAACACCATTGTCAAGTGAAAGCAGCAGCAAGTTCCTGCACATTGTCTGTGTTTTTGTTTGTGTGTTTGTTTTAAAGACAGGAAAACGGAATAGCATTTAAGATGCTCATAATAACCATGCTCACAAATAACACAATCAATAGCTTGTGGTTTTTTCAGAAATCATTTTGAACTAACTTGTCTTCTAACAGTGGAGACGTACTGTGCCTTCATCTGTTTGAGATCTGGCCTTTAATTGCTTCAGATTAACATTAAAACACTATCATGTTTACCAAAAATGTCTTCACTATAATTTCATGCATTTTATTTCATTTTAAACAGTGTTATAAATTAATGACAAAATATTCATCGATAACAGCAGAGATAAACCTGAAAATTAATTCCAACTAAGAAGGTCTCCCTTCCCCATTGATTACGCAGTCAGAGCTTAGTTAGGCAGGTGAAAGGTTCTGAATCAAACCAGTCATCCTTATCTGAACACAAGAAACTCACAGCACATGTATGCACTTATCCAAGGAATTATCTTTTTTTGATAGATGCGTATGTGAGCCTTTTTGTAGATAATGTTGAAGCCAGTCATGAACTGCTGAAAAAAGTCAGGGTTTCTTTAATTATGTCTTTGTTTTACATTGAGTTAATAGCAGGTGATGCTTCTCAGAGGTTTATGGACAGTATAATCATATACCAGGGGTACCATGAATTCTTGAACATTTTTGTAACGCAGCCATGTCTTAATAAGGAAACAAATCCCAATCCTGAACAGACATCTAAACAGACATAGGGTAGTCCTCACTTAATTCTTATTTACTGTGTTCCAGGCAAGTATTACAATCATTAGCATTATGGCCAGACATCATTATGCCCTCTGTATGACCTCTGATACTTCAGTATCAGCCATAATTTTGTTCATATAGAACACCTGTGGAAAGCACACCAATAGTAACCTAAAGCAGTACCACAAAAACATGCTGTGATTTGTTTTCTCATGTGAATTAGTATCTGGAATAGAGCAGGAGCAACAGCAGGAGCAAGCTGTCCGTATACAAGCAAATGCTCCTAGAGCTACCAAGACCAACGAAGAAGAAAAATTACTGCTATGATAACTAACATCTGTGCATAAACACAATATACTTTGAGAAAACTACGTGCATAAAGTAAAACAGATAAAGCAAAATCTCATTCTATGTTCACTAATACAGGTCCAAACTCACGGATAAATAATAAAATGGGTACAAGAAAGGAAAGAATTTGGCCCACTACTTGCATCTTTTTGTTCCAGCAACTGTTCCCATAACCAGGCTGGAAAAAAAAAAGATAAAAAGTTAGATGGTAAGACATCCAGTAATATAAAATCAGTGCCATACAAACATTTGAGAAACAGCTTTCATCAGAGCTGTCTAGACCTACATGTTTAAAGTCATCTGTGTGAAAGGAGAGAGGAGAAAGAGGAAAATCACCTCTTTGTTCCAAAGAAAATGTTAGATTTTTTTTTACAATTATTTTAGTTTGAGTGGGTTGTGGAGACCATTAAAAGAAATGAACAGAAAAAATATTTTTATCACTTGTTAGTTCATGCTTGAAAAGCTCAAATACTGTTTCATTTTAATAGTTCAGTCTTGGCATCTATGTGCTCCTTGGTGCAGAATATAGGCACTGGAAGTGTAGGGAAAAGAATGTGTGGAGTTACAGGTAAAGGAGAGGGGCCTGACAGGTGTTATTGGACTGTTTCTCCTGCCTGCTGCAGGGGCACAGCAAGTTCTCGACCAGCCTGCAGTGGAATGCTTTTCACTAACATGAGTGTTCTCCCTGCACATCCTTGGCTGGATCCCCAGCTCTTCCGTGAAGGTGAGTGACTTACTTGGTACTGTTCAATACAGTTAAGTAGCATGTACATCAGCTATAGCAATTTAAAAACAAACAAAAAGGCAAAGGCCACAATATTAAAAAAATAGTTGTTTCTTTAATTTGGATAAATGTGGGTATAGTTTAGATTACAATTTCTGTTGCTGCTTCACTGTGTGCCTCATATAACTCTTAGGACCTGGCTGTACCATGGGATGCATACCCTCTGCAAAATACTGCCTGCCCTTACTGGCACCAAGGGTAAATCATAGGAGGTACTGAGCAAATCACAGAAGGAGGCCCTTATTCACTATGTCATCCCGCTGTTAAATCTTCGCTAAAATGTGAGGGGAGACCTCGAGGCTTTGCCTTTTGCTGTTTGGTCTTTTCATAAAAATTATCAAGTGTGCGGATGGCAAAATACAAATCCGTGAGGGTTTGTCTTTTCTGATCCACATACGAATTGAATTAAACAGGAAACTCCACGAATATGTTGGAATACTAAAACAAGAGGTCATGAAACCACAGAGAATACATATTTTTCATCAATAATGAGAAGAATACTCCTACTTAGATGGCAAATAGTAAACAAGCAAGTTACTTGCAAAAACTATTTTGATCCCACACCTGGTTACAAAAAAAGACTATACATATATATGGCCCTAATTTGCAGATGTAATGGAAAATAAAATCAAAATTTTATGGTTTCATCTATCTGAAGAAAAATACAATAGTGCATTAGTGGGTATTCTATTACTTCAGGAATAACAAACAATACTGTATCTATTACAAATGATTTGTGGCACACAGATACCTTTAAAGTAGAAAACCTTGGATAGCTAATAAAATGCATTTCTTGACTCTTTGTATTCTTTGACTGTTTTACAGCCAAAAGACATCCAGATGTTTCATACGGCATTAAACAGACACCAGAATGTGATCGGATTAATTTTTCCCATCCAAGCTCCTTACACCATAATGCCTGTTTCATTCACAGGAAAACACCATGGAGTTCCAGAGTAAAGTTCCTTTGTGTATTAGAGAGCTGACTGCCACTCATGGTCAGCATCTTTCTTTCCTGCAACCAAACTAAAAACACAAATCTGAGATTTAGGGATGCAGATTTCAAGCCAGTTAATGACTTAAAATCTAGAAACAATTTTTAAATGCCCTGGGAACACTCATACAGTTAAAGAAAGGTATATGCTTAAACCTTGAGAAATGAAGTTACTGTCTTTCTGACAGGCATACATATTTGTCAAGGACTCATATCCACATCAGAGGAACACACACAGATGTGTTCACAGTTGCTAAAAGATGACCTGACCCTCACTAACATTAGAAGGCACGCAAAACAAGGACTGGACACTCCAAACTATTAGAGATCATTACAGAAAGCTAGAACTTCCTAAACTGGTTGAAATGTAATATGCAGTAAACTAAGTATCTTCTTCCAATGAAGCTTTCTTTCAAAAAATTTCAGCGTTGGAACTCAGTGAAAATTATTATCATGCACATAATGTTTGTGTTAACTTCCTGCCTTTAAGAGAATACAGTCACTTAGTCCCAAACTATTTCAATTCTGCCTTAAAAGACTTAAGGAAAAGAAAAATCAGGTTTAAAAGGTATTTTTAGTTTAGGGGTCGTTTTTTGTTTTTGTTTTTAATTTAGAATATACCAGCTACTGATATTTCTTTACTGATTATTTGAAACAGCTGAAACTAACATGGTCCCTTTTTGTTTACTTCTGCATTCATATACTGGTATCAAAGACACAACTAAAAGACTGGCAGTGCTAGAGTTCAGTTTACTGCCAGAGCTTGGATCCGTGAAGGAGAGATTTTCCTGTGTGACTTACCAAACCAAGGTCTTCCTGCACTTGCACAGTGAAAAAATCCCACCAGCGCCCAAAAAACCCAGAGATCCCTGCACCTAACAGATTTTTCAATAGAAATGTTGCCTCATATTGCTAATCTTAATTTTCAAATATAAGTAAAGAGGAAGAGGCAGCATTTTATGTAGTCTACCACAGCATTAGCCGGGAGAAAGTCAACGCTGGGGCTGGCAAACTCCAGAAGAGACAGTTCCTCTCTTTTGCCTACTTTTGCACATTGCCACTAAGAGCTACATCTTTAATTGTTTACCTGCTTCCAAACAGCATGCATTTGTCTGCATTCCTAGGCTTAATAATTATAATTATAAATCAATGTGCATTAATAAAATAAGTTTATAAGAGCTTAGTTGGTTTGCTATTTATGACACTATAAAACACTCACGTTATATGAACAATCCCAAGAGGCTTCTATTATCTATTCTCCCAATCATTTTATGATTATCATCTCATAATCGTTTCAGAAAGAAACAGGCAAAGTAGATTTGTGAACATCTATTCAATTTTTCAGCACTGTAATTTGGAATTTTCTCTCTCCTGTCCCACCACGGATATTTAAAAATAATTAAAAAATAAATCCTCTGCCCAGGTTGCAGAGCCCAAGAAGGGACTTTGGTTCAAACATACATGAAAACATCTATGTTTAGGTCAGTGATGTAGCCAGCTTTGCATAACCTCAAGTATAAGGGCAGCTCCTACTGAACAAGAAGCAAATCTTTAGGTGTCCCCCAAATGTCTTGATGGTTGATGCTTCAACATAAGGATGATTAAGAAACCACACATCCTACCAAAATACTGCACTCTAAAACTTGGAATAAATTCCCTTTTTCCTAGCTGCAACATTTCTGAGCAGGGCTTTAGCACTCCATTATTGTGAATGTTTTTTGGCCCAAGGCAAAAAATATTGACAAAGTTCCACCTCCAAGACAGTTATTGTCTCTCTATACTTGATAGCAGCCTTCACAAGTTCACCTGCCAGTACTAAATCCTTGGTTTGGGTGAGAAAAGTAAAAATTTGCTAGCATTCCAAGCTATTTTACTGTAGCAGCAGCTACAGCAGCAAATCAAATTGTTCTTTCAATTAAACCAGTTCAGTGCCTTAGAGAGGAAAGATCTAGACCTGCCCTTCTCCAAAAAAACTGCAGTTTATGCCAAGCCTGAAGTTTTTACTACAACTGAGAGGAAAAGGCTCAGATGTTCTTATTCCAGTGGTCAATAACCCACGTCACGAAATAAAATGTGTTCAAAGCCATTTCTGTACAACTGACAGTCTTTGCTAGAAGGCAGTGGCACCGAAGTAGGCCAGATGCCAAGATCTCCAAGGGGGCCATCACCAGGTTTGAACCTTCCTTTTGTCAGAAGGATGCACCAGAAGATTTGCTAGAAAATGGCAATATACTGGAAGGTATCAGAGAGCAGGATGAAACAATCTACCATGATAATGTACCATATTTAAGTAGGCCAGAAAGAGCACTCTGTGAGGTTCTAAAGCACCTCAGTAGAAAGCCCTTAGACAAGTAAAATGGGAGTCTTACACCCAGAGCCTTGGGGCAAGGGCAAGGGCAAGGGCAAGGGCAAGGGCAAGGGCAAGGGCAGGGCAGGGCAGGGCAG
>VZRZ01004578.1:431577-436096 GCA_013398175.1 Climacteris rufus | reverse complement strand
AATAAAAAAAAGACAATAGTATAAAAAAAAAAAAAAAAAAAAAGTTGAAAAACAGATTGAGCGACAGCTTACACTTAACATAAATTAACTCGGTAATGGTGAAATGTGCTAGCCTGTGATAAATAAAAGCTACATTAGTCAATTATTAATCACACTCCAACTTGTAGCCAAAACCCATGACTTAAATCTGAGGCCTGAGCTGCCTTACAAACAGATAAGACAGTGTTTGATAGATGTCTTGCATAGTGTAATCAGGAAGGAATCAAAGGCTTAGTGGTTTAACCAGGGGGGGTGTGGAAGGTTCTGGAAACTGAGACTGGGTAAAGTGGATAACTGGATTGAAAGCACCCTTTCACTGGGGATACAGTATATCTTTTGACTGCTTAAAGAGGGGGGGAGGCAGAGAGAGAGACATATCTGAATTTGGTTTAATCTTTTTTTTTTTTATATACAGGAATGTCTCGAAACTATATTTCCCTCCCCCACCTCCCACCACCACCACTGTGTTAAATCATTTAAATCTGATCACTATTAAATAGATTCTCACCGAGACATCAAGTGTTTCAAATATGATCGTTTTGCACGGATTACAATTTAAGCATTTTATTTAATCGAATGAACTCGCATCAGGCTGCACCACATTCATGCAAATACAAGCTGTAGAGAAAAAGCACAAAGCTGCATAAACGAAACGATTCCTATTCAACCAGACTGTAAAGACAAAATAAAGGATTTCAGATAGAAAGAAAAAAACTAAACATCTAAAAGCACAGGGAGGGTGGCGGGGGGGGGGGAAGGAGAGGGAGAAGGAGAAGGGATGCAGTATCTAAACCCCAGCATTCCTATGTGAAAGGCTGAACTCACGCATCACCTTGTTGAGATGCAAGCACTGAATGGCTCTGTCTTTTTGTTTATACCCTATCTGCAGGGGAACATGATGGACACTGAACCCAAGGGTGACTTTCATTCCCTGACCAGGAGAAAACTAGCACCATGCAGCACTACGGTGTCACGCCTACACATTCAGCTGACCTACAACACTCGCCTAGGCTTTCTGTAGGCCCTCAAGCCAGTGGCGACAGGATTCGAGTTTCACCATCTTCTTCCCTGTGCAGATGCTCTCACACCTCCTCCTCATCATCCAGAACTCTGTGCAACTGAAAATTAAAGGTCTTGTGTGATACATACAGCCCTGAACAGGAATATTTCTTGCATGAATGGTAGCCAAAGGTCCTGATCTAGCACTAGGCTGTACCTGGGCGCACCCCTGTGACTGCCCAAAGCCAGCTGCTGCCTCAGCATCCTTGCACCAGGTAAGCTGTGTTCTACCATCACTTGTATTTTCACCAGCCATTAGTGGAGCGCATCACTGGGATGGGGGCTCACAAAAGCACAACAGGCCCCCCTCACTCAGACCTTAAAGAGCACTGCTATCAGCTGGAACACTGTATAAATGTTTGCCTGTCAATCGGTAATTTCCACATGCTTTACATCATTTCCAGTGATGTATCACTCACATTGGTTCAGCAACGACTTGTCTAACTCTGCTGAAGCCTAGGACATGGTGTGTTAATTGTGGTATCACACAACTGCCTTGAGTTTTTAAGTAAGACACAAAAAAGACACAAATCCCAATGAGGAAAGTAAGTATTCACATCATGAACCATGAAGGACTTCATGAGACAATTTTCCTAGCCACAAAAACACTGCAGAAAAAACCTCTGACCTTTTAAAAAAATATTTACCTTGTTCCCCTTCCCCTCAGAATGTTACAGCTTTATACAACAAAATATGGAAACTTTTAAATGTTTCTACATGGGACAGGGTCCTGCATCACTCAGTGCTGTACAGACACACCAGGAAACAAATGAGCTTTTATTGTTAATCAACTGAAAGTGCATTCTTCAGTTTACACATGCTGCACATGCTTGGCTTTTTAACAGTACAAAGAGGAAAATAAAACGCAAGTCATCTGTAACTCTGAAAATTACACCACCAGTTATAGTCAATTTTCAAAGTCTCTATACTTCCATATGCATGTATATATACATATAACCACACACATTGCCTTGCCCTCCAACCTGCCATCAAGTTTTTACATTATAAAGTAATATACTACTGTAAAGTAAAGTATTTCCTTACATGGTGGTGAGGACTTCCAAGTAGACCCAAAAAACAATCCAGTTTACCTCACCTTTTAGTAATAAACTAACAGTTTCACTCAAGTAAAATCTCAGATAATCTCAACCATTTGAAAATGACAGCAGTTGTCTAGATCACAGCAGCAATATACCCACTCACCAACTTCAAGGTGGTGCAGAGAGTGCTTAATTGAGGAATTTAAAAACAACGACTGAAAAGAGCACAAATTTCAAAGTAAATGAAATAGAGAGACCCTTTGAAACCCAAACTTTAGTGACAGCCCCTACAGAGAGTACAGCTATTTTCTCAAAACATGTAAAATATGACTATAGAAAGAAAGATAAGGAGTAAGGGAATGGTGTGTATTTAAAAACACGCACACTGTTTGGTGTTTTAAACTTTTGCCTTCCTATTGCTAAAATATAATTTTTAAAGTCCATAAAATTTCAGATAGTGTGCAAAATGTTTATATATTACCATGGTCTCCCTTTAAAAGGTTTATACTTTTACTTTATGACCTGTCCTTGATTTGACACTTCCGCTCATCAGAAAGGGATTTATAAAATAATCCTGAAGGTGAGGAACAGACATCTGTCAGGGACTGGCTGAGTTTCACTTTGCGAAATTTAAGAAGGGAGAGAAATCCTGTTAAGCTCTCTTTAGTCACCAATACACATCAAAGGTAATAATTAAAGAAGACAGACGTCATAAAAATAAATTTATGTAGTTCTTTATAATGCACAAGCACTCTAGTGTGTAAAACATCTATTAGAGTGAAAGAAAATACAACATTCCAAATGAGCAAAAATCTGTTTTGTTTGAGGTTTTTTTGCCTACTTGAGTAACGTTTAAAAAAAAAAAAAGACACCCAAGTTTAAACTAAAGTCTTTCAAAACCTTTGCCATCTGTGGGTACATGAACTATGGATGACCCCGAATGATTTGCACTCTGCTCAGAATCCCTTAGAAAGCACGGGAAAAAGTATCATTAAGAATGACTGATGACTGCCAGTCATGGTTGACCTCACCCAAGCTTTGGTCTCTGCCTCAGTAATAAGCTGTCCTTTATTAGCACCAACACTCCATAAAAGGGGTGTGTTTAGTCACAGGATAGTGGCCTTCTAATGCTCATTGCTTCTCCCTGAAAGATTGATTAGTGCTCATTTTTACTGCCTTCACAGTATATACAGTGACAGTGCTGCAGAGTGTCAGGGCCTGCAATATTGATGATAAGTACAACTACAAACTAGAGGTTTGGAAAAGGCAGAGTACTGGGAGTTCACTCTTCTTTTCAACTGGAAAACACTGCCAAAACAAAAAGGACAAAACACAAGCTTGCACATGAGCTACTGATATTCTGGTAAAGATAAACTGAGGCTAGGGAGTTCCCTCTCCCCGAAAAAAGGCCACTGAAAATTAAAAACTTAACAGAAAAGGTTGTTGTTTCATTTTGTTTTGAAAACACATAGGCATTTTTCCTTTCACCTACCAGATGCTAAGGCAAAAAAATATCACCCTGAAATATTCTTGTGTTTATATTTTGATTTCAGAAAGGCTTTTCAGTAGTGACTTACGGGGTAGGGAAAAAACATCTATTGCAAGCACAGAAAGTGAATGTTCCTGATTTGGAAGCTACTGCAGTGCCCCTTTGCAGCAGCAGGTGCCTCTTTGAGGGCAAAAAAGAAAGGAAATCTGAAGAAAACATGTTGGCTATGTATCATATTCTACACAAATCTGCCTGCATTAACATGACTCCTCTGCAGCTTTTACTCTTACATTTGAAGTAAGTGGGATCCATGCAAATTCCTTCAATGAAATTAAGATCTGGAGTATAAGCTGGCACCATCAGAGAAAAAAACTGTGTGGTAGATCCATGTAATGTAGTATGCAACTGCATGCAGTGAAAAGCATATTTTAAATAGAGCAAGACCCAGACACGATCCTTGCAAAGCATCAGCATCGTAGCGATGAAAGGGCAGGTAAAAATTCATGAACTTTTTCAAATAAAGAAATTCCAACCTGAATACGTTACTTAGAAAAGTCATGCCTTGACTTGATTTGATTTAAAAAGCAGAAGAGAATTGAAAACAGTCTTTAAAACTGGTGTTTTAACCAGAGACTTTATAGCATACAAGGCCAGCTCAAAGTTATACTGGAGTAAGTTTAATATGGAACAACTTGTCCATATGGCTCTTCCTGGGAACGAGTCATTTCACATGTTACAGCAAGATGCAGCTGAAAAAAGGCATGTTTCACTGTTACTTTTATATCGCTGGGAACTTGAGCACAGCAACCTCATACCAAAAATTACTACAGCAAGAGTTTACTGCATTAATAATGGGATGCCCTACTGCTGTGACACATTCTGTACTTTGAAA
>VZRZ01004578.1:351321-415822 GCA_013398175.1 Climacteris rufus | reverse complement strand
AACAGCTTCCAATGTACCTCTCCCCTTCTCCCTCTCCTCCCTCCATTTGCTGGGTGGGCTCCCAGGGTGCTTGTGGGATGTGCACATTTCATGGTGAGAGGGCTCCTACCACACTAAAGGCAGGAGCGGGTCCACAGATTCAGGCAGGCATTTACTGGGTTTTAACACATCAGCCTGTTACACACATGCTCCTGTACTGGCACACATGCATGAGTGGGGATGAATGGGAGGAAGAGGTGAGTGATGAAGTCTAGATTTAGAGTTCGTACATTTTGTATTATTTGTGTCATTGCCTCTCTATTTACTATTATTTTCTAAAGAATATCACAGAAGGCACGAGATCATGTTACTGTAAAACATTTGCTATATACAGGCTGCAGCAGGAAGCAAGTTCTGAGTGTTTTCCCTTCTCTTGTCACTCTGGGGAAGGACTATCCCATCCCAACAGGGTGAGTCTCTAACTTTTTAGTTTTTTTTTTTTTAAAAACTCAACCAAGCTCAAATACAGCTATACATTTTCTAATAGGTAGAAGCATACAATTAAAAACAAAACAATAAAAGACTTGAGTTCCAAGAGGGCATTTGCAGATTTGTTCATTTTAATCCCAGTCACACCCATGAATAGTATTAATTGCTTCGAGGTTTTCATGCAAAACAATCCTCATTCACCACAATAAAATCTGTTTTGGGATTTATGGGAATAGGAAATTAAAATCTGTGTATAGATAGATATTTTAAAATAAGATGGAGTTAGGGGGAACTTGCTTCTCCTTTATCGAACTATGCCAGTAATCCTTATTTCTTCTTTTTTTATACAGAAAAAAATAATCCATTTTTAATTCAAAAATCCTTCAAAACTAGAAATCCATTTTAGCATTTTTTTTAACTTTGATTCTGTGCAGAAGAGGAAGAGGAGGGGAAAAGGTGATTAAAAAAATGTTTAATGTAGCCATTTAAGCTTCGTATGTCTGTTTGTCCTGTTTTCCAGGGTGGGAGGGGTAGCGTGTGTGGAATCAAGGCTTTTCTGTTTTATTGCAGAAGGACCCAAAGGCTGTGAAGATTTGTTCCTTCTAAAAGTTGTTGGGGGATTTCTGATATTTTTCTTGATGAAGTGACATGTTTCATTTCCAAAATACCTGTAAGGATTTACTGTTGGGGTGGAAGATGGGAACAAAGTTTGTAGAAAAGGGAATAAGAGGGGTTGAGAAAGTTGTGGGTATGTTGTTTTTTTTTTTTTTTAACCAGGGGACTAAGGGGATCACAGTGGGAAAAGTGGAGAGGTATTCCTGCTGAGTGTTTGGTCTAAATAATGTTTTTCTTGCGTAGTACTGGTTTGGGTGACTTTGTTTTGTCTGTGTTTAAGGCTGTGATGCTGGTTTTCAGTGTCTCACGCTTTGTTGTGGTATGAAAAACAGCATTTCTTCCCCTCGGCAGTGTCCTCCTGTTTTCTATAATAAACAGTACGAGAGGATTCAACACTGTTGAGTGTAAATAAAACGGGTGACTCAATATGCGTAATTATTTTGAGAAAAGCCAATCTCAGGCTTTTTTCACCCACCCCCTTCAGGTTTGCATCTTGAAATGTAAGGAGCAAACCTCATCTAGAAACTGCTAAATTAAAGAATAGATTTAAAGTAAGAAAGTAAATGAAGGCAATATGAAAGATCTGGAAGGGGTCTTAAAAGCCATGTGCACACCAAGTAATTGTTACTTCTGTGCTCTCTCCTTCGCTCAGTCTCAGAAGTTAGTAAACTGATCTTCAACTTGTAACTCATACTTTTTCTTACTTTTAAAGCAAAATAATCTCTGAAACTGCAGGCACATCCTACCACCTCACTTGTGTCAGCTGGAATGACAAGGCAAATTAGACACTATGTTTTAATCCAGACGTATGATGGTTTTAATGTACAAGGAATCTAAGAGACTAAACAATCTTGTTTAAAAAAAAAAAGGGAGAGTAGAAGGAGGGAAGGCCCATACAATGTGAACAGGAGTTCTGAGTTTGCACACAATAAAAAGGAGGTTTAAAAAAAATTGGGGTGGGGGGGGAGGACTAGGCGGCAGGCTGTGTTGATTAATAATGATGAACCCGGGAGCCCAGGGAGGATCTTTTCCCGTGGTCCAGCAGCCCCGCAGAGACGGGGAGGGAGCGGGTGCGTGTACGCGCGTGTCTGTGTCTGTGTGTCTGTGTGTGTGTCTGTGTGTGTGTGTGTACACGGACAATTCTTTCAGGAGGCACTTGCCAAGGCAGATGCAAGTGTCCAGTGTTGATTTTAACATGGGGACAGATCCAATTTTGCAAAGGGGAGAGNCCCGGCCGCCGGAGCCCGGCGGGGAGCGCCGCATGCCCTGCCCGGCTCCGGGCAGCCCCAGCCCCGCGGAGAAGCCCGCCTGCCCTGCCCTGCGGGGAGCGGCCCGGCAGCACCAAGTTGCGCCGCGGCACCGCAGCCGCACGCACAAGTTGCGGTGCGGCCCGGGCGGGGAAGGGTTCGCATCCTCTCCGGCTGCAGAACAAAAGCAGAGGTGCGTGTGCTGGAGCCCTGCTCGGCAGGCGCCCCGCACGACTTGCCCCTTCCCCGCACGCAAAGTTTGTGTCCTCAGAGTGTTTGTTGTTCTACCTGCCTTTGTGCTCTGCCCGCTGCCGTGCGGCGCCGAGAAGGGGACGGTCCTAGAGAGACGGGGACTTGTTCCTTCTGTGGCTGCGCTGCCCCAGCCGAGGGCACGGCTGCTCCGCATCCTGCCAAGGCGGGAGCGTGAGGAGGGAGGCTGAGCCCAGCGGGGAGCCGGGACCTCCCTTGCGGGTTGGGGCCGGGGGCAGAGCGGGCGCCCCGGGCTGGCCTCGCAGCTACCGAGAGATCCCGGCTGGGCGAAGCGGTGAGGGGGCGAGCACAGCTCTCCACCGGGCTCTCACCCTCCGCTCCCCTCCCCAGGAGTCGAGGTGCAAGAGCGGGAGGAGGCTGGTCCAGCGCCGGCACGTCTCGCCTCTGTGCTCCAAGTCCTTGTGCCTGGCGCCCGAGGGACACGGTTTGCCTCGGACTCTGCAACTGCGTTACCAATTTTTATACATGTTTTATCAGTCCTGTACGGTAGTTACCTTAAAAAAGATTTTTTTGTATCTGCGAACAAGATGTAGGCGTTTTTTGTTGCGGCACAGTAGCGAGTTAAAGGCAGGATTACCAAGAGCTACGGTGACTTTCACCTATTTTATGCATGGGTATGCTTACACTTACGTGTCTTTTTATACATAACACCGGTGAAAGTTTGAAGCTCCCCATGCTGTAAAGAATGAAGGAAATCAAAAGGAGCGAAGAGGTTTTATTCTCCTCGCTCTGTGTGCAAGCAGTTTAAAACTACACACACATACGGGTTGAGCTTGTTTCTAACTGCAACAATTAAAAGTGCACTGTTTGCCTACTTCTGCAGCTTTTGCGTGGTGTCAAGTACACCTTTTGGGTTGTCACATCCACACGTAGTAACAGTCCTGGCATTTGCTGTTTCATGTGTTTCTTTTTTGCATTTTCCAGTTAACAGAACCTTCCCCAGTCTCTCTTGCCTTGCCTGTTTAAAGATACTGTTTCTTAAAAAAATAAATTAAATACTCTTTGTATTTGAACTACGTCATAGCTTTGATTTGGGCGTTATCTCCTAGTGCTTAATCAAGTTGTGAGAATGTCTCTGTCTTTCTCTTAAAAAAATAAATAAATAATTGCCATCCATTTTCACCTGTTAGAGGTCAGTAGGACTTGATATTCAGTTTTACAATTTTACTCCTTCTGGGGAAGGTTGTTTTGATGTGTTACAAGTAATTTATATACAGAAAAATATTTTAACGTTGACATTAGCTACATCAAAAGGCAAATTTGCTGTAGTGACTCCATCAATTAAAAAGTACTTGCCTACAGTAACATGACCTTGCAAATGACATCGATAGTTAATATGATCATTAGTCATTAACAGTATTATTATATTCAAAAATGTAAATGTGTTGCCAGAATCCACATATTTACTGCTCTGCATGTTTTATTCTTCAGTGTTTTCACATCTTGTATGAAGTGGTCAATTAATTTTTGTGCTTTAATCTTTTACAGAATTATTTTCAGCTTGTTTAGCTTGGTCAAGTGGACCTAAGGAAAATATAATGGATTATTTTGTTTTGTTTTGGGTTTGGGTTTTACAGCTTTTTGTTATTGTTTTTTTTTGTTCAGAAATTTTTTCTGTAATTCTAAAGTAACATACTGGAAACTACAGAAGTCTGATAAAAGTAATCTTCGGAGTGTACTCATTATTCAAATACACAAATAATCAGAACAGATCTCGTACGTATCCCATAAATTTAAATTGAAAGTTTCTCATATGATGGAAACTTGGTAAGGAGTAAATCTCGTTAATACATTTTTGTTTTCTTCTAGATTTGTCGGCATTAATGCATCTGATATAAACTACTCAGCTGGTCGATATGATGCCTCAGTTAAACCCCCCTTTGACATAGGCTTTGAAGGTGTCGGGGATGTGGTAGCGTTAGGACTCAGTGCTAGTGCAGATTACACCGTGGGTCAAGCCGTGGCCTACGTCAAAGCAGGTTCCTTTGCTGAATACACAGTTGTGCCTGCCAGGCAAGCAGTCCCTCTGCCCTCGGTGAAACCGGAGTTTCTCACTTTAATGGTAAGTGGCGCAACTGCATACCTCAGTTTGAAAGAGCTGGGAGACCTGGCTGAAGGCAAGAAGGTTCTGGTGACAGCAGCGGCTGGAGGAACGGGCCAGTTCGCTGTGCAGCTTGCAAAGAAAGCAAAATGCCATGTAATTGGAACCTGCTCCAGTGATGAAAAGGGTGGCTTTCTGAAATCCATTGGCTGTGACCATACGATCAACTATAAAACTGAGAATGTCGAATCTGTGCTTAGGAAGGACTACCCCGAAGGTGTGGATGTGGTGTATGAATCTGTTGGGGGAAAGATGTTTGACTTGGCTCTCAATTCCTTGGCTATCAAAGGGCGCCTGATAGTTATTGGGTTTATCGCTGGCTACCAAAACCCCACTGGCCTGCAGCCCATTAAAGCAGAGTTATTGCCAGCAAAACTATTGAAGAAGTCTGCCAGCGTCCGGGGTTTCTTCTTGAACCATTACCTTTCCGACTACAAAATGGCTTTGAAGCATTTGCTTGAGATGTATGAAAGAGGAGACCTGGTTTGTGAGGTGGACTTTGGAGACATGTCTCCGGAGGGCAAGTTCACTGGCTTGGAATCTGTATTCCGTGCTGTAGATTACATGTACATGGGAAAAAACATTGGAAAAATTGTAGTTGAATTACCTCACTCTGTCAACAGTAAGCTGTAAAAACAGAACAATGATATAAATCAGAAGAGAGAAAATGGGCACTTTATGCCTCAGATTTACTAGAAACAATTTCTTTTTTTAAGCTTAGTAATGGATATTATATTAAAAAGCAGCATTAAAATGTTAATAAAAAGGGATGGGTTTTTTGGGGTGGGGTTTTTTGTTTGTTTTTGTTTTCTTAAAAGTCCTTAAATCAGTGGCTGTAGCAGGGACATAATGGGCCTGTGTTTGATTCTGTCACTTAGGTTAGCGTGAGACAAGAACATTGTTCTTGACAGAATAAGTCTTGATGCAGAGGCAGATTTAGTCTGTCAGACTGATTTGATAAGACTTCATATGTAGTTCAGAAAAAAAATCTTTCAGCTATTTTGATTCCCTGATTTAAAAATAAAATTGTTAGAACAAGACTGACTAAAGAGTTGTATCTTTGGGTTGCTCTATTCATCTTTTGAAGTTTCTAGGAAAAAAATGCCCTTGATTTTGTGTCACAAACATGATAATCATAATTCAGTTGCATCATGGATCATAGTAATATTCCTTGACTGGTTACACAGGGAAATTTATCCTCCAATTCTGACATGGCAGTAATATTAAGCAACTTGACTTTTTTTTTTTAATCCTGTCTTTCATAACTATAAACAACTGTGCAATTTACTTTTAAATCTTTAACTACAAGTTGCAATATGGTCCCATTTTCTTGCCTTTTCATTTTCCACTGTTAATGTTTACTGTCCAGTCTCTCCTTTAGTCAGTGTTTAAAGATTATTGGAGTGGGATTTTGAGCCATGTTCATTTATGTTCAGGTCCTGTATATTTTTTGAAGATTAAATAAAGTTTTAAAAGCTATTTAAATGTTCGTGGCATTTATTCATATTTATATATTTTTTGCTGACTAGCTCTTTTGTAGTTACTCTGTTTTGTAGAGTTCTTTGGTTGATCATTCTTGAAGGGACTTCCCATAAACAGGCTGCTACTTCTACTTTTACCAAATGCTGCTTCTGCAGAAGCCCTTTTACAAACGGCAAGGCCGTTTTAAATCTACATCACAATACCTGGTACTGATGTTCAGACACAGATTTTCTAGCGGGTGCAGTTAAAAGGTTTTGTAAAGTTTCAAAAATTCTTCCTCACCTAGTAGGTATTATTAATGGTACATACAGTGGGACTTCCAGCTAGAAGTGTAGTATTTTCCAGAACAATAAAATACTTGAAACTGCTTGCTCTACATCTTTTTTCCATAGCAAACTTCTAAGATCTTAAAGGCCAATTTTGCCACATCTTTTGAAATTGCATTCATTTGTATGCAGTTGAAGAGATGGAAATTTCCTAAGATCATACGCCTCATAATAAACATAATGATAGACTGATAATGTCTAGGACTTGAAGGAAAAAATCCAGGGTAAACTGAATTTTAGGACATTATTCAGGACTGACTGTACACAACATTTTTGAACGTAACATAGGAAAACTTATATTTTATTCAGTAGTGCAGAGAGTAGAAAAATATTTTTAATTTTGATCTAGTGCATTCTTAATGTATTTTTAGTACATATGTCATTAGCATAATAAAGAATTGTGTCCCTTTCTTGGGCCATGGCTGACTACTAGGTTTAGTCTCACTTTGGTGAATTTTGGGGAGAGGCAGAATGGATTGAGTCTTTGTTACCATTTCTCTTTTACTCAACATGAGCATCAAACCACCATGATTTTTATTTTCAGCAAGATCTGCTATTAGAAACATACTTCCTCTTTCAAACAAATATTGTGTTTGGTTTGTGTTTTGCATTATTAGAAAGGTATGGCCTTCCAGCTGAATGCTAGAAAGAGGCAAACACTCAAATACCATACAGAACGTCCAAAGTTCTCAATATTTTATTCCTGGGCACGTGATGTCTTTTCTTGTTCAGAGACAAGGTGATGTCCTTGGCCAATAAATGCATCTTAAAATAACAATCTTGTTTGGGATGTACTGTGGCAAATTAAAAAAAATACAGTTGGTTACATCTGTGATATGTACAAAAGAGTTTCACAGGCAACGATTTTTTCAAATTAAATTCCTGCAGTCAAATGCCAAAACCCATCCAACTGGCCCAGTTTTCAGATGTGTTGATCACTGTCAGATCAATAGATTTAGTGTTTTTGAGGCAGTGAATTCCATATGTTTTTGTCATAAAAAATTATTCTTGTAACAGGATTCTGTTTGGATGTACATTCTACTTTCTTTTTAATATGTTACTTCATATATAACATTGCATAATGCAACTGCCCCAGGCTCCTTCACTGCTCAGAATAAGGAAAGAGAGGAACCTTTGGAAGTTTCACACATATATACTCGAATATGACATGTTGTTCATTTTAATTTTGGCTTCAGGATTATTGTTTAGCACTTTCATACTGATCATAGCATTAATAAAAGGTTTACATTTGTTATATGCAGAACCTGGGTAGCCAGTGTACAAATTTCATAGCCCTTTTGGTGTTTAGGTTAGGCTGTGGTCATTGGGCTTGTCCTTTTTATCAAATGTCTGTGTTGAGATGAAGGGGTAACTCAGGATCAACATGATTGCTCTTCCATGAATGAATCTGGAAGAAGTAATTTTTGTCTTTAAAGATACAACTTTTATCCTTTAAATTGCTGAAAGAGAGCATTATTGATGGAGAGAGAGTGAAAATTATTTCTGAAACATGCAGATAAGGCCGTTTTGATGAGTTTCATAATAAATTTTGGGTTGTAGCAAGGGGAAAAAAACCCAACTTCTCTTTATTTAAAAGTATATTCTGCAAACTTACAGTTGTGGGAGCAGGGCTGACTTTGAATAAGTATGCTATGATGGATTTAAATAATGTTTAAATATTAGATGGCTAGGAAAATGTATATGGCATGCACACACTGAGAGGTTTAAATGATGATAGGACATTGAACATACAAGGAAAAGAAATACTGTAGAGTCACAGCAAGGGATTAATAACAATACACTTAATATGCTTGCAAAAAAGGTGTATTAAAAGCTGTGTGCACAGTGGGGACTTAAATGATTAAAAATAATAATACATTTGCCTTGGAAGTACTAAGTATACTGTATGTAGAGAGCAGGGATTTAAATAATAATACTATTAATAATAGCAGCTCTTTGAGATGTGGTTGCTAGCACTACATCCTAATTTTACCTTTCTAAATGAATTTGCTACAGAGGAATCTGGTATTGTTTGCTGAGGCTAATAACCAAATTTCCCTTTCCTACACACATATGCTTCCATGGAAAAACAACAAAGAACTAGATGAAGAGCTGGCTTTTTTCCTGAGTCTGTCACATGTGTGCATACGCACGCGCACACGGACACACGCGTACTCACTCGCTCTCTCCTGGCTTGCAACCCTCAGCACATTTTACAGATATGCTTCCTACTTAATTGCTATGCTGGATTCTCCTAATACCTTTTTGCATTAAGTTGGGCTTCTACCAAGCAATAGTTTGCTGTATGTTCGTACGTGTGCACGTGTGTGTAATATATGTAGACATAATGTGTATTTTTAATAAGTGGATACGAGTAACTGCTGTGTCATGTAAATACAGATAATTACAATCTCTCAAGGAAGAGTTTGTAGTAGTGTTTGCAGATATTATATATATTCCTACTTCTGTCTGAGGAGTAAAGAAATTTCTCTGCTGAATAGCTGTTAGTATCTATTTTACAAGATTTACTCATTTTCAGGTACCTAATGTAGCTGCTAGCATGCATGCACGACAATACAATTTATATGGTAAATGGAACCAAATAATGGCTTCACTGAATGTTATGGCTGCACTGAAGGGAAATGTCACGGTAAATAGCTGCCAAATTATGGATCATGCCGAAGTGTCACAACTGCACTAAAGACAAATAGCACTAGAGGCTATTGCCACTGTGACGCTTTTGAGTTATGAAGAAGAGGAGCAGCCTGATGTGAGCCTCTTTGTGTCCTCATTATAGCAAAGGGTTACTGGTGCAGTGTACAAGAAAACCTAGTCCTACGTGGTGGCTAGTTATTAATCTGTTCTTTTCGAATCTAACAGCTGTAGCAAACCAGAAAATCTTTTCCTTGCTTTATGAATACATATAAACACATACAAACAAAGAAAAACCTGCAGGTTTTATGAATGTAAATGTATACGGGAAATGACTAGTAATGGAAAAATGTTGTAATAAAATAATCTAATCAAAGAATATTATTAAATTTAATATCGTATGTGTCTGAAAGCTTTAGTTGCTTCTTATGCAGATAGATGTGTGAAATATAAGCAATAATGCACTTTCTCTCTTTGTAAAGACTTGAGTGGTAAGGACATTACCAACTAAATTGCTTCTTCTAAACTGAAGTGTGTCCCGGTTTCTTTCATTTTAATGGGAGGGTAATAAAGATGAAAGACTAACATTTTAACTGATGGATCCCTTAAGCTACAGAATAGAAATTTATTATGTTTTGAGGGAATATGCTAAAGCCTGAAATGTGGAAAGAAGCAGGGAAATCCCAGGTAAAATAAAAGCAATGTAACCTTTTTATCATTGTTATTATTATGACATACTTTTATGAATGGAAAACTACCTACTGCTCTTACTTAAGCTAAGAAAACAGTACTGATCCTTTGTTTGAGGAAAAAAATGAGGGAAGTTACTTGGAGGGAAAAAAAAAAAAGATTTGGAAATGAAGGGACATCACTTAGCAAGTGGTTGCTTCTTTCTACGATCACTTTTCAAATCCTGCCTGCAGTGTTCAGGGAAGTGAGTTTGATGCTCTGCACACTATTGTACACACCACAAATGTACCATCGATAACACAGCACAATTGTCAGTTGCTGTTTTACAGAGGGGCCAGGGCTGAACAATCATGGTGGATAAATTACTTTTCTATTCTACAGCAAGTGGCTTTCCTACCATGTGAAGCTTAAGGTCATTGGCAGGGCAGCGAGGGGGAAGCTTATATATTAGTTAAAACTAATGCACTAATAGTGCTCAGATAGAGGAACTAAACCAATTAATTAAGGCTAGGTTTGTTCTTCGAGATGGGGGGGTGATGACTTGGAGAGTTATTGTACCAAGAGACATGCATGTATATGTATGTGTATGTATTTTGCTTTCTTACTACTCCCCTTCTTTCTACGATATTCCTGTAGATAACTTGTTTTTTTCCTGTTTTTCTTTAATATCTGCACTAAAGCCTTCATAATTCATCATTGAAGGAATCCAGATTTCAGAAATAAGAAAATGCTCTCCAAAGATTTTAAAACTTTAGCAATACATTCTGCGTACAATTTTTGCAGTGTAGTCTGAGGGGGGAGGGGAAGAAAAACCTGTCAGAAATTAGGTAGAACATCCTTGAATGGCAATTAGCATGCCCAGAATTTATTTTATGTGCAACACAGTTGCAAGTAGCTGCTTCTTATTAAATGAAAATCCTGTATTATGTACTTCAGGAACATTCCAACTAATGAGTATGTAATGTCCTTAGTGTAACACAGAACTTCTTTTTGTGTTCACAACCACAAAATGCTGGAAACTTGACAAATGATATCATTTAAGACAGATGCCTGCCTTAGGGACCTGTTTTTTGGCTTCCTGTTTCTGGTTTTTATTTCAATAACATTTGTAATTGCCACAGGATCTGTACCTGTGTAGTGTTTTAACTCCTTCACATAAGCCCCAATGCATTAACTCCTTGGGTAGGTACCCGGGAATATTTTCTTTTTTCTTTTTCCTTTTTCCTCCCCAGCTGCTGTATTCTTCCTGCCTCTCACAAGTGCAGATATACACATAAATAAAAGCTGGATCTTATTAGACCAGATGAAATGGTAATGTCAGAGGGGGTAAACACTTTAACTGCACTTGCTGTGTTTTACTAGTGCAAAAGTACATCTAGACCAGGCCCAAGGCAAAACCCAAGAAACTGTGAGGTACAGCCTGCTGATTCTCAGTGAGAGACAGCAGAATTCTGTGCACATGGCTTAGGCACACAATACCTTGATCTCAGTTATACTTTCCAATATATATTTCCCCCCTTAAACTCACATTCTTTACTTAGGTTACAGGGCAGGAGGATTTTTGACATCACTTCAATTGATGCTGGTTATAAGGGGCACTTTGGCAGTGCTGGTTCAACACAGTGCTGCTGTGCCTCCAGCAGAGCCTGCTTCCCTTATCACAGGACAAGAGCAGTTTTCAGCTCCCCAGGCACTCAGCACATATCCTGGCAGACTTCAAGAAACCTACAATCCATAACAGCCCAGACATTTTGGTGGTGGTTTATAGCATGTTCTTTCTCTGGCTTTTTTTGTAGGTCTTACAAAAAAACATTAAAAATGGGCTGTGTACAAGAAGCTTACATGAATCTGCATATGGGAATTTTCACTGAGCCACTTCACTGAATTCTGTAGGGTGCTGTAATAACAAAGAAAGACTTGGAAAGAGCATGAATTCTGGGCACCTATTCTGCAGGTGAGACTTTTCTATCTGTCATAAGCAGTTAGCTCTCCTGGACTTAGAGTGTTTTCTGTTGTCAGTTTGAAGCAAAAACTCTGTATTCAAGCCTTCTGTCATAGGACATGTAGACTCACTGCACCTGTACTCCTAAGACAAATTTATCCCATGAAGTGTCAAACAACTGTATCTTTCTTCAGAACTGGAGCTGATGACTCAAAAACCTCAAGAAATGTCTCTGTTTACTGGAAGACCAGACAGCACATCATAAAAACCTCCCCTCCAGGCTTTCTGTAACAGAAAGAGGGGGAAGTCTTTCTCTTCTGTCACAAGAGGGAGGTCACAAGGACCAAGCGAGTGCCAGACCAAGTCAGTTCTGCTGTTCTAGGGTTCATTTTCAGAGAAAGTAGGCAGGCACACAAATCTCATTATGCGTTACGAGGATCTGTGCAAAGGCTTCTTGTGCGCTGTCTTAAAACCATACCCCTAAGGGACTCATTCACAAAGGGAATAGAAGGAAAAGAAATTTGTATATTTTCTGGAAGCAGTAAGACATGACATGCAGCGCAGTTCTGGCTGATTACAGCATGCCTCAGGTGAGCTGGGAGGCAGGAGGCCGGCAGCCAAGTGATTTCAACCACCCAAGAAAGAGAACTCCACAGAAATGCATTGTGTGGCATGTCTGATTGCTATAAAGAAAAACACTCCGACTTCATTCACATTGGCATGGCATTATTGGCATGACTGTTCCTGGCAGTCTGTCGGAAACTTTTATTTGCATCCAGAGTTTTGAAAGCCATTTCATAACGTTAAACAAGAATAACGCTGAAAACGTCTGGCTTATTTGCCCCTTGACACCTATGTGTAATCCCTCATTGAAGCCCTAATGAGGGGTTCTTCTTGGGTTCTGTTACTCTCAAAATAACCCCTGCATACAAGCAGCATAATGTACCTTTCCTCCCTGCATAGGGTGTGGCAAGAATAGCCAGATGAAAGTGGATAAAATTTTTGCTGTATTCTCAGTAATTGAGATGCAGAGTCAGTTACTGGGTCATTTGACTTCTTACTGAGCTGGGAAACCTCAATCTGCTATCACAAGTGCCTACAAATAAGAGAGATATTGAGTCAGTTTCCTCTCCTGGGAATGTAAATGAGGAATAAGAATAAAGCTCTTGAAACAGTGTAAAAACAGTCTCTGAGGAGAACCTGGCTCTTATTTCTGTGTGTGTGTTCATGCTGCTGGAAAAAGCAGTTCTAACACAGACCTGCCTAACCTCAAGTTGTAGTGAAATTTCCCAGGGCCTCCAGATAGCTTCCAAAGTCTTGGGAAATTCAGTTCAGTATTTGCAATCGATGATGTAAGAGCTATGGTGACAATGGCAGCAGCTTTGCAAGTTCTGAACTCTCTCATGATGGGTGGTGGCAAAGCCAACCTTGCTCCCGAGGAACTGCTAAAAAAGCAACCCTCCAGTTCCTGGGTATTCTTCTCTAAATGAATTGGACTGTGAGGGACACATTTTTTCCATCATAGTTTAAAGAAAACGTCTTTTCCCCTCACTTCTGCAAGTCACATCCCTGACTTGCTTGACAGCTATTTTTCCCTTCCCTTCTCCCTCTTTCTCTCTGCCTCCCTGCCTGCTCCCAAGAAAAAATAAAGGGTGAAATAATAATAGAGGGGGAGGCTGCTGGAAGCGTTTCAAGCTATTCTCTCCCTTTGCAAGGGGGGGTGGGTCAAGTATCCTTGTCTTGTGTAACCTAAAAAAAACATGTAAACCTAAAAAAAGCACACAGTTCTGCCAATAGCATTTGCAACAAAATTTGAGTAGATTTATGGCAAATATATACAGTTTCCATTTTACCGCAGAAACATAATTTTTCTTTTCAATGTACAAGGGGGAAAAGATCCCGAAACAACCACCAAGGACCTTTTCCACCTGTGTGATTTAATTTGCGGTGTCTCTCATTCTTTTAATGTGATGAGACAACTTCTTTTGCATTGCTTCCTTTCTTGTTTGTGAAAAGCTGACATGTTCAGCAGTCACAAAAGACATATCATGGTGCAAAGAGGAAAGAGCCAAATGTTCCTCCTTTTCCACAAACTTGAAATTGTAGCAGTACAAGGCAGTTCGGCAGTGGTTCACATGGTATGAACTAGAATCCTGTAAGGTGAGTGGTGGGCTGTGGATAAAAGATGCAGTAGAGATGAGGGCTGTATCCAGCAGGGGCAAAAAAAGGGTGTTGATAGTGGTGTGTTTGAGTGACTGGAGGAAAGCCAAAGTAGCAACAGGCTTTCCCCCCCCACCACCATGTTGATCAGATACAGTCCTAAATCTAACAGTAGTGCTTCACAAATATACTGCAGTGAGCGCTAATGCCAGTGTCCTTGCTTTCTGGATTATTTTCTTCATCTTCCTGGCATTATGTCACATTTTCAACTAATTACAGACAATACAAGGTGGGAAGGTGAAAGCAATTATTTCTTTGCTTCCAGAAATAGAGTCAGAACTTTACCAGTCATAAATAAATGGCAGCAGTACCTCTTTAACATTTTCAGTAAACAAAATGTTGATAGTGCCTTCATGATGGTTGGATGGGAATGAACATGGTCCTTCAGGCTTAGATTGTGTTAGAGCTTTTAAGCATAATTTTGCCAGAGTACAACTGATATCCATGCTTATCCAAATGATGGAAAAGTTTCTTGGTCCTTGAAAACTAGCCATACTGTACTGGAGGGACTACAGAGAATGGCTCTGTTCTGGAGCTTTCCTATCTGCCACACAATAAGTGGAAAGGTTGAACAGCTCCCTATTCTGACGCTTGTACATCAGGCAACGTGAATGGAGGTCTGAAAACAAGCATATTTGCACTAAAAACCTGTGTCACTCCAAGAAGATACAGTTTCAGGGTGTTGTGGGTGAATTAATCTCTTTGTATCTCACTGTATTAAAAAAAAAAAAAAACACACCAACCTTAATACTGAGTCCTATCCTTTGTCCCAGGGTTTCCTGGTTCTGTGCCTCGCAGGCTGGCTTTGCTCTGAAGCGCGCCAGCTCTCCATACCTTGTATATTTTAATGCCAACACGGATCTTCAATCAGCCTTGCTCTGGCCTTCCAGTGAAAATATGCCAAAATGTCATAGGTTTCCAAATGAAATGCAAATACTGAACTTTCTGAAATTTACTGATAGTATTTTACTCCTTTACTGCATCTGAGCTATACCAACGAGGCACAACGGAAACAAGGGTTTAAGATTCCTGACAGCAAAGGTCTTTGCACTTGCCACTCCACAGGTGCCTCAGCTGGATGGTCTGTGGCACCTTGATGATCTTAAAGGTCTTTTCCAAACTAAATGATTCTACAATCCTATCTCCCGTGAAGAATATGAGTCCTGTGCTTGCTTGCTCACTCAGCATAATGAAAAGAAGCAATGAAATACTCAAAGTCAGGTCAGACTACCTTTTGTCACATGTAACTGTTATTACACAGATGTCACAGCAGCAGGTGCAAAATAAGTACCTGACTAATGGAAACCATTTGCTTTGCCTTCAGCCACAGGCATCAGGTCTGATTTACTTGTGGCTGGCAGCTAAGAGAGCATGGGAGAGCCAGGTCCCGGTAGCCAGGCTCACTTTTACTTGCTTAGGTCTGGGAAAAGATAGCCACAGTGGAAGCTGCTCCGGAGGGGATCATCTTATTTTTCTCCCATGCCCTCTTCCTCGTGTTCGCTACTATTCTGCCAGAGCAGGAAGATTTAGCTGAGCCTTGAATCCATGCTTACGCACTGCCCTTTCATCATTTGGACCTCCGTGGATGTACACAATCTGGAGCAGTCTTTGCTCAAGGCAAACAAAGTAAAGGAGGAGAGTGACATTTCAGTCTTTCATTGCAGAGTCATTCAGGTCACTTGCTGAAATTATAGACAGCAGCTCCAGCAATGTTAACAGCCAACTTTAGATTATTAACCATCCTTTTGATAGCAGTACATTTATGGTGCCAGTGCACAGAGAATTCCTCCAAATTACAGGGTGTCCTAACACAGCCGGTCAAACCACATGGACCTCTAGATGCAGTAGCAGTGTAATTAAGCCTGTTTTCTCATTTGTGCTTTCCTAGCAGCACTCAAAATACACTCTCGACCACTGGATGCTGCTCTTTGCGTCAGACTATGAAAAGAGGTAAGAGCGAAGGGTGCCTTAACAATAGCTCATTAAGAAGACATCAACCATTTTCTTTTATTGCATTATTTATATTTTGGGTGATAATACAACACTATTTCCAGGGCAAAGTGCACTCAAGAAGCGTATTGGCCTGTAGGTGGTTTCATTTGATTAGATTTAGAAGGAGGAAGGCTACAGCAATTTCTTTTACCTACTGTTTTTCTTATACCTGAGCTTTTTCTTACCCTCATCAGGCCATATATTGTCAGTGCCTTTGAGATCCACCAAACTTCATTAGCCCTTTCAGATATTTCTGGGAAAGGCAGTGACGGTTTTTTATCCCCTAAGGCTCTAGAAATTCTTCACTGCAACAATCACTGGCATCCCTGGTAGGATCCACTTTTTAATATAATGACCCTCTGCATATAAGCAAACAAACATGAAGAGGACCTAAACATTTAAATCATAAAGTTGATTTCACACAAAGAAAGCCATGTTAAAAAGAAAACTCAACCAAAAATAATACAAATAATGGTCATGAATGCTTCTTTTCATTCCTTTAATTGTATTTTATAATTAGTTGAGCACTGTGTTAATTACAGTCTTTCCTCTTATTTTTTCTTGATTCTCCTACAGAGCCATTTTCATTGTCTAATGCTGCTGCTGTACATTTTTTTACCTGTGTACAGATCCAAGAATAAGTTTTGGGCCTGACCATGAAATGTTTACTCACTCTGAAATGTAAGTAAAAGAAGTGAAACTGATTAGCTGGAAACTGCAAGAGCTGAGAATTCCTTGTTTATTATAATGCAACTTCCATCTCTTCAACTTTTCTTTCTGTTGCTTCTCTGTTATAAACACAATACTAACGATTATTTAAAAAAAAAAAAAAAAACAACACAAACAAACAAAAACCAACAAAAACCAAAGCTGGGAGAGGCAGAGGGGTTAGAAATTATCAGACATTCCAGAGAGCACACGAGAAAATTTAGGTTGAAAATAGAGGCTGTACTACTTAAGAAGTTTATGCCAGGTCTGCTCCCTGCTATGGAGAGGGATTCTAATAGAGTTTATAGGGTGTGAGTGTATCCCCATGCCTGTGTGTAAGAATTAATTAAGAGACCAGACAGCAGCTAGAAAAAACTGCTCCTCATGCACTTTTAAGCCGTGGAAGTGTCCACTAAATATACTTACGGTGAAGAATGGCATCTTAATACTAGATGAGAAAGCATTGTTTAAGTTATTAATATAAAGTACAAATGCTTTCAGTATGTGAAAGAGTCTTGCAGCTAAAAAAAACCCAAACCACAACACCAAAGAAACACGAGCAAAAGATTTCTGATTGTCAAAATAATAGAATTAGCTTGACTGTATATACTATTCACTGCCTTTCTGAATTACAGATCACTGAGATCTCCATCCAGAAATGCAATGTACTGGTATTCATCTTGTCAATGATATATACTCAGAGGGCTATTTCTCTAATTGATGGCTTCATCATTCAATTCAAGATGCATAAGGATAGCTATTGTTATCTAACACTATCATATGTTCCTATTGTTCCACACGTCTCTCCTTGTCAATAGCATCCAAGATACCCTATCTAAATCTTCAAGACAGCAATAGAAAGGTGCATTATGTGTTGACTCCACACATTGCATTATTAAACATTTGTGAGCAACCTGCACATCTCCCCACTGACATCTTTAAGTATTCAATTAAAATTGGACGAGAGAGTACACCAATATAAATAAATACTCAGTTATATGAAGGCTTTGCATTGAATTCTTGAATTATTCTAACACAGGTGCTTGCTAGCAGGCACTCAGTTGAAATCAGGACAGTGATGTGAGTGTGAGAATGAATGGTGTATCAAAGGGAGGAAGGCAGATTGTTTATGGTGGAGTCATGGCAGAGGTTTGACAGGAGATGCTTCTCCCAATACAGCTAAGCAGGGTAGGAGAACCCTATTATATGGATGAGCGGGGCCAGCACTGGCATCTTGTCATTCTAACTTGTGTAAGCAAGCAAGCTTAATTGCTCCTTGTCTTTTCAAGATGACTTTCCACCAACAATCTCATTATCACACATATATGTTTATTGCACATATTCAAGTCCCTTCATGCAGACCTGAATGCAATGAGGAGAGCAGCAATACGACATTATCCAGTAACATTCTTTTTCCTTTTTTTTCACTTTTAACCAGACGGATGTGACCTGCCTTCTCCTTCTGCAACTGGGTGACCAGAGGCAGTGGAATGTACACCAGGATTGGAAAGAATAAAACCAGAGGGAAAGCAAGCTGTCAAGAGAACAGTGTACCGAAGAGGAAAAATGTAAAACATGACTTTCTATTTACTATGATTAATATGTAAAGCTAACATGTTTGTCATGGAATATATTAATATGTATGTTTTCCCATTATGTAGATCTTTTCTTATATTACTTATTAGAAAGGGATATAATCACAATGATGGGGCAAGAATGCCACTTAAAAATTAGGTGATGCCCAGTCAACATAATAGAACCACTACAGTGTCATTTCTGATTTAGATGTGGTGATATCAGTATAATTGCCGCTGGGGAGAAATTAAAATGGCTGTTAATGATAAACAAAATGACAAGAATGAGGATCCTCCTTCACATATAATTCCAAGAAAAATACAGCTGCTGACTTCCTTAAGCACTTGGTTCTGTTCATTGATAATGAGGGAACAAACAGGTTTTGTGCAGCTGTAGGGTCATAAGAGCTGCACTGTCCTTTCCCAAGCCCAAACATAGACACCACAGGCGGAACAAGATTTCACTGTGCTATTTCCACTCGGGATGTGTAATAGTGAACCTCACACGAAGTGAATCTTTATTCTAGCACAGAGCACTGTAGCTAGCAGACAGAAAGATAAGCAAAACCAGGGTAAAGGCAAGGGTATGACCATGCATGTGGATACTTTTCAAAGTCTCCAAGTACTCCTGCCTTGTCTCTGTAAACACAGGCAGCCTTAGTTCACAGATCAAAAGACCTTCATATATTTGTTTTGTATCATAAATGTGTCAAGAATGAGCTACATGAAGCATCATTCACCCACTACACATGGCTTGTTAGCCTAGTTGAGAGCATCTTTCAACTCATTCACACATTAAAAGCCAGGAAACCAACATTTGATTACTAGTTCTAGCATTAAGATCAAAGACCATCTCTTCCCATCTGTGAAGAGCAAGAGCCAAATTATTTTCTCCTCTCTCTGCGTTTACAGGAGAATTGAAGAACTGAAACACAAAATCAACATTATACTCCACATCCCATGAATAACACAGTTCCAGCCTATAAAAGCACAAAGCAGCCACTGTATGTAAATGTATGTAACTTACATACATTTTCTCAGAAAGAAGATAAGTATAAGCAAATCTGTAGTCACTTCTTCACAATATTCCCAGTCTGCAGTTATCCAAAGCTCAGAGTTGGCTTGATCCACAGGTGTTATCCTAGTGTATAAAATTACAACATCTCTTAAAAGGGAAAATACCATATACCTGTCATTTACTCTTCTTTTGATGTTGTCAAAATCAGTTGGTAGTGTAAGGGTTATATTAAATGAAACACTGAATTAGAACCACAAAAGCAAAACAAAAACAGGCAGGGTAGGTCGATGTTATTTCATTATCATAGCTGGGTTTTTAGTTACCTGTTGGTCAAAGAAGGTTAAAAACATAAATAAATAAAAATCAGCCTTAACCTGGAGAATAAACCTGTACACTTTCAGTTCTAGCTGATGTAAATTCTTCTGCAGGGAGTTTACTCTTAGGCACATGTAGACAAGCCATAGCAGGGGCACTGAAAGAAGAGAGGGTACAAAAAATGAATAGTGTGTAACATGCTTTCTAAAATATGGCAAATTAACACAGGGAAGACCCTAGTGAAACAGATGAAGCACTAGCCTAGTATTTTAAGATATATAGGAGTTTTTTTTTTGGTGGTCTGTTTTACTACACAGTGTGTGAAAGGAGTGCAGAGCTCAGCCAACCCCCAGCTAATTGCTTTGGCTCTTTTGCATGAAGATCATTTGCTGATAAATTGTTACAGACACATTTAGGCAACAAGTTTTTATGGGATGCCTGGTGCTCTTTATAATGCAATTAGTTTTATTTAGTATATACATTTTCTTATGCATTGTTGTTCTTTCACTGGCAAACAATAACAATGAAATCTGCACCCTTCAAGTGGCTGAATCCTTCCCCATGTTTCCTGGATTTGAGCTGTCTTTTGGGAACAAAGAGTCATCAAAAGAAAAAGCCTACCTAATGTTCAGTAAAGGGAATTTTATTTTTTAATATGTTTGGGAAAGTTAGAGAAAGAAAATGTGGACTGAGGTTGATCTTATTCCTTTGCCAGCTTTATAAAAGACACTGGGAACAGTTTATTTTAGAAAGCAAAGCATTTTGATCTGCTCCAAAAAGAAAAGCCTTCCTGTGAGTTCACATGGAAAGACTTCCTGCAATATCTACTCAAGCATGTCTTGGATAGGTAATGAAAAACCACCAACTCAGACATCTCTGAATCTCTGCTCACCAGCAAAGTATCAAAGAGGCACTAGATGTCTGCCTCTCTTCCAGCAGTAGTAAGGTTCTGCAGGCAACAAATCTCCACGTGTGTCCTTTTCCGCAAGACACATCAAGTGCTGCAAAGGTGTTAAATGCCTGGTATACCTTTAAACTGTGCTGGGACCTGTGTGCAAGATATCCCTTCCTTGTACCATGGGGGACCCAGTCTGATAGGTGTCCACGTGATATGAATAACTCAGCCCTAAAAAATAGGTGATCTGAGCACCTACCTGAGATGCAAGCAGGGAATAGACTTAAATTCAGGTCTTCTGAGGTGATTCAAGTGCGTACTTTTTAGGAGTGTCCTAACCACAAAAATATAGGGACTATATTTGAATAGGGATACCCCTGTTTGAAGCTGCTCTGCTTAACATACATTATATTAAATGTAGCAGGAGAACTCAGACACCCTATTCTTGACTGGCCATCATAATTGCTACACTTTCTCAGTAGCTGCAATGCTTTCTTGTGCATTACCTTATTTTCTAGGATCTCTTGCACAAAGAGTAGAGGCACTGCTCTACATCCCGAGAGTCCTGTTAGCACAGAATTTGATTCACTGTTTCCCACTTTGATACTATTGTCTGAAAGTTCCTAAAGCTTTACATCTGGGCATCTCTGGGAGCAAATAGATCATGATCTAAGCACTCTTAGTACCTGCATTTGACACAAAAGGTTTTATTCACCTTCCAGAGTAGGCTGTGGGTCCTAGATGTGCTCCAATACTTAACTCACTCAGGAAATGGAGCACAAGTTTCTTCTCTCTCCTGTGACCATGCCAACAACTGAGCTAAACAGTCTGTTCAGTTTCTCTCAGTCTTCCTGACCTAGCAAATATCTAAATCCCACACATCAGCAAGAATCTCTGAAAGAGCCCTGTCCTGAAGCCAGTTATGCAGACTCTTGTGACAACCCTTGGTGGCTCTGCCTGGGACCACTGTGGCTTTCACAGGTGAATCAGCAGCAGGAATTCCTTCAGGTAAAGTGCAATTACCAGGAATTTAACCAGAATTATCACCCAGCTCCTGTGAAAATTCACAAAATCACAGAATGGGTAAGGTTGGTCCCACAGTGGTCCAGCCTCCTGCTCTGGTCCAACTTCCCTGCTCAAGGAGGGTCCTCTAGACCACATTGCACAGAATCAAGTCCAGATGGTTCTTGAGATCTCCAGTGAGGGAGACTCCACACCCTCTCTGAGCAACCTGTTCCATTGCATGGTCACCTGCACAGTAAAGAAGGATCTGGGAATCCTGGTGGGTGACAAGTTGACCATGAGCTGTCAATGTGTCCTTGTGGCCAGGAATTCCTTCTGCAGGATCCTGGAAAGCATTGCAAAGATTGTAGACAACTGGTTCAGGGAAGTGACCCTCCCACTCTACTCAGCCCTAGTGAGGAAACATCTGGAGTGCTGTGTCCACCTCTGGGCTCCTCAGTACAAGAAAGACAAGGAGCTACTAGAGAGGGTCCAGCGGAGGACCACAAGGATGATTTGGGCTCTGGAGCATCTGTCTCGTGAGGAGAGACTGAGGGAGCTGGGCCTGTTCAGTCTGGAGAACAGAAGACTGAGAGGGATCTCATTAATGCATGTCAATTTCTCAAAGGCAGGTGCCAAGAGGATGGTGTCAGGCTCTTTTCAGTGGTGCCTAGTGACAGGATGAGGAACAATGGCCATAAACTAAAATACAAGAAGTTTCACCTCAACATGAGGAGAAAATTCTTTACATTGAGGGCAGCAGAGCACTGGAACAGGCTGCTAGGCAAGGTTATGGAGTCTCCCTCTCTGGAGACATTTAAAACCCACCTGGGCACATTTCTGTGTAATCTGCTCTAGGTGACCCTGCCTTGGCAGAAAGTTTGGACTAGATGATCTCCAGAGGCCCCTTTCAACACTAGAAATGCTGTGGTTCCATAATTCTGCCCATTTTCTTTTATCTTATTGCTCAGCACCACTGAGAAGAGCCTGACTGCATCCACTATCCCTTCCCATCCTTAACAATCCCAGCCAGTCAGGAGCTTGGCTTTGCACCTTGCTGAAAGAACTGCAAGAAGGTGTCTTCAGCAGGATGTTTGCCCCAGGGAGGTGGTATGGGCCAAGTAGAGCACTGGGGGAAGTCCTGCCTGCTGTCTGGCCTACACCCTCCTCACTAGAAGCTCCGTGTCAGCTTCCCTATGAAACTCTTGCCTCATCCCAGCCCAGTTCAGGCTGATAATGTCCATGGGATTTTTTTAACCAAAGACCACAGTACTGTAAAATTATGAAAGTACTTTATTAAAGATTTTCAGCTATATATCCCAAAGAAATACCCAGAGCCTTTGAAAATGTTGTGTTTCCCTGGTCTTTCCCACATGCTGCATGACCAGTTTGAAGTCCAAGTGTGAAAATGGACCAAACCATCTCTGCAACTTCCCTGTCCCTAGTTTTCTGAGGCAGACTTTTCTGGGAAAAGCACTTCCTTTTGGCCACCACTGACCAAATGGATATGGAAGGCAGCAGGGATCAAGGGGAGCCAGCACCTTGGTTTCCCCAGAGACATGCCCAATGCACCATGTGTCACCTCTAGCCCAGCCCTCTCTGTTCCTTCAGTGCTATTCTTCAGAGGGAGGCTGTGATCATGGAGAACTGTGGGGATAAAGTAATATTTATAGCTCTGATTGGAATGTGATGAGATGATAAACAATTCCCCTGTTCAAATTCTTGTGTTACTTTCAACCAACAAAATCTAATGAGCATTTATCCTTGTACAGCTTTCTTACATCCCTCATGGAAATACTTGCACAGATTTCTCAAGGTCTCCCACTTCCTGAGCCTTGCCTTGAAGTACATGATTGCATGTATGCCGGCTGAGATGGGGTAGTCAGCTGGCATATGACACATGCTGGAAAAAGGGGGCAACTAAAAAAAATGTCAAGCAGCACTATTTCTCCTCAGTGAGGGCCTAATTCAGCCCAAGCATGTCTGATATGTGCCTAACTTTAAGCAGGCACCTAAGTGCCGCGCTGAAGGAGAAGAGTGGAATTGCTTGCATTCTTGGAGTGAAGCACGTGGAGTTTAAGTGCTTTGTGGAATTCCAGCCTAAACTAATAGCATTATATTTCTTGTTAACTGAGAACAAAAGCAAGCCAGTTTGGGATCATGCTGACCTAGATGCTATCAGAGGTTAGCAAAAATGACTGGTCAGACCTGTCAGGACTAAACAGCTGCATCAAGCAATGGGGGGGAGCTCTGGGGGGAGGAGGGCTCTGGAGTTGCAAATAGAGAGACAGAGGAGCAGGAGGAAAAGATGGAAACTGCGTGTCCTGAATACACATGAACGTGTCTATGTGTGTGTGTGTGTGTGTGTTCTCTGCAGCTGAAGCTTTGCTCTTGTCATTTGCATATACACAGATCACCGGACATCTTTCGACCAACCTTTCAGAAACAACCTTATGGCACCATGACTCCCATGCTCTCAGCACTCCTTGGGCTCCATTTCCATAAATTACAGTACAAAAGGATAATAGCCTGTTAGCCGCCCCAGCACTGTGTGACACACAAAGCACCAAGAGCAGGAGTATTTTCCTTGCCATCCTGTGCCCGGTTTTGTGGACCAGGTGTAGCCCCACTTGCAAAATGTGGTACTGAACCAGCAGTTTCTGACCTGATTGCAAAGCTAACTAAAGCTAATTTATCATGACAGGCTAATCAGGATGGCAAGGTTGGGTAGGCGACATTTTCCAAAATCTTCAATTTTATTTTTTTTAATCCCCTTAGCAATTTATTTTCTGAATAGCAAAGTTTTCTCCAAGAATGTTCCAAAACATAGTCAAGGTTAACCATGCTGTGAGCTTATTCAATATTTATGATTCTTTTTTATTTGTACTAGGACTTTTTGGGGACTCCAAATAGTCCATTAATCAAACGGAGTGACAAAATAGGCCATTTGACAATTTGTACAGGGGCTGCATTTTTTTTTCTGCTCAAGAATAAAGAACGAACTTAACTTCATCAACAGTTCCTGATTAATTGTTACAAAGTGTCATCCATAAATTTTCCTTCGATCTAATAATCCTTTCAGAAGACTTAACAATATCCCCAGTGATTTGGGTTTTATTGAGGGCTGAGTTCCTGGAGAAGCAGTGACACAAATAGCTCAAGTGAACTGAGACACCTCCGTGGACAGTCTTCACAGAGTTGACAGTTCTGAAATACAATTATCAGTGTGATCTGCTTAAGAATTCATCATCAGCTCCTGCCTTCTGAAGACTTAAAAAAATACCGAGGCATACAAAGAAAAAGAGGTGATAAGAAGGCATCATTTTCTTCCAGCCTCATAACTGTAAATTGAAGAAAATTATTTTCTTTGCCTGCAGCTCATTGGCATATAGGCAGCATTATATTATAATTTCATAAGCATAAATCCTTTGAATAAATTTCAGAAGAATAACTGAATTAGAAATGCAAGTAAAGTATCTAAAAAACTTAACTGTTCTAGGCAGGAAAAACTGGATGCGAGTAAAACTGGCATGGGGAGATTTACTGTCTGCCTGCTCATCCTCTGTCTGAGAAGGGAATACTCCCCCACTCCTCCCACTAACCTGATCCAGCTAAGGTAAATTTTAAGGAGGAAAAAAAAAATGTTAATATCAACCATCATTTCCATGCACAGCAGGAAAATATGAAATCTAACCCACCTTGCTGCCTTCTTTTACAGAATTTCAGCTGTATTTCATCATTAATTAATCTTGGAGATACAACAGGCTTGGGGTTTGTTGTAATTATTGTTATTTGTTTATTTATTAGTGGTAAGCATATGGGAGATCAAAAGCATGCCTCCCAACTGTTCCCTAGCAACAAGTCAGTCAGTTACTCGCACAGAAGTCATCCAACCTTCCCACTAAGTGAATCTGGGATGCAGTGCTCCCCGGGTGCCCTCCTTGCCCCATCCCATGGGCTGAGGGATGCTGTAGGTGCTGATGCTCTCCAACGTCCTGCCAGGTGAACCACACAAGTGTCTGCTAAGGGGCAGAAATAACTCTCCTGAGAAGCCCTGGGGAAAGACTTGATTTTATAGTTGCATCATAAGATGATTGCAAGTCAGGAGATCAAAGTTAAGCCCTGCTATTGACTTTCTGTCCAATTTGGGCAAGTACTCACTCCTCAGTTACCTGCCTGCCTGCCTTTGGAAATTTAGCCTCATGTCGGTCTGTGACTCAGCTGCTCACCTTTAAAATGGACATGCTAGTCTCATATTCTCCACTGTTTTTATTTTTTATTCCCTGCTTTGTCCATTATGATGTGTATGTTACTGTTATGGTACATTTTTGGTTGACCTGGACTGCTAAGACCAGTGTTGAATTCAGTTCATAACTCCTATGATTTCAAGATTCAGTATGAACCTAAGTATGAAGAGCACTAATTACCACGCAGGCTGTCTGAACTAGTGTGAAACCCTCACAACTGCACCCTTAAAGCCACATGTTTCCTGCTGTGATTGATCTATTAGTTGCTCACAGAAGCAGCGTAGCTCCAGGAGCTTCCTGCAGGGACAACAGAGCCAGGGGCAGTGGCTTTACTTTAGCTTGCTCCTGTCTGCAGCATAGGTAGCCAGATCATCTTCACTGTTGCCCAGTTTTTCATGCAGAATATACCTTCTGCCTGGAGGAGGTGCAATGCTGCCTCCAGTTCTTACCTTGCAGACCAGAGTCCGAGTGTGGCAACATGAACATATACTTTGTGCAGAGGGCAATTCACAGTTCTCACAGGCCATAGTGCTTCTCTCCTACCTCCTACAAGCTGTGTAAGTATTAATGGGTTACACCACACCTCAAATTTACTGCAGTTTCAACACACAAAACATATATGTGTTGCATAATGTGGGCTGCTCAGCGTGCACCAACCTGAAGGACTACAGGGGAAAACACCAAACATAATTCTGTAATATTACGTGCTATGGCTCATCAGTGGACTTTGAAAAACAGATTTATACAAGTGATGTAAAGTTTAAATGGGACTTATGGTATGAATCAGATGTGCATTTAGAATAGACAATAGGAAAATTAGGCTAGAGGAGGTCTCAAGAGGTCATCCAGTTCATCTTGCTAATTTCTGCTGGGATCTCTGTATAGCTAAGTTAGTCATGAACCAGGAATATGTTTGCTCCCAATATTACTAGAAGAACTAGTGTATGTGTGAGGGGAGAGTGGGAAGATCAGCTTTCCTAAATAAACTGCATAAGTCCACTGGATAATTTCCAAGAACTCATAACCCTTTTTGGGAAATTTCTCTGTAACACACTGGTCAATAGCTGCAATATATTTTAGTCTCTAGTGGCCCTCTCAGCAAGGGCTGCTTCATGCCAGTCTTCAAATCTGGTCCCTCAGAGATCTTAGCAGATGAACTACTAGGAAAAAAAAATCTAAAAAAAAAATCTGTTTCCTTGATTCTTTGACTCCTCTCCCACTCAAAAATAACAGAACCACTTTTATCTTGAACTATTAAAAATATTCATTTTGCCAGAGACCAGGCCTGGAACATTTTATCCTGATAAGTAAAGCATTTAGAAAGCTCAGAGCAACTCAGAACAGAGGATTAAGATGGAAATGCTCAGCTGTATACTACATACTTTGCTACCACTATTGCAGCTGCTTCTGTGGCTGGCTGGATCTTACACTCAGTGCCTTTTCATTGGTTTCACTGATATTCAGAGAAAGGACATTTTAGCAGCCACAGCTTTGTGTTTTTCACGTCGTGTGTTCACCACCCCCAAAATATAGGTTACCTATTTATTAACATTCTACCAAGTAAACAAGCTTAAACAATCCTTTCTCGGGTGAATCAAGGAAAAGCAAAGTGATTAAAAAAGTTTTCTGCCTTGATTTTAACAGGGATACCTGGATGCATGGCTCTTGTCTCCTGTAACTCTTCCCTCTTTCTGCCCTGGCTCAACATGCATATGGGACTAGTAACTTTTTGTGGGTTTAACTTCCCTGAGGCCATTGACATGGAGGACAGCGAGAGAGGAGGCAGCAGTGCCTTAGACTGTGTGGTATTTATCCTGGCTTTTCTCTTTTGATCAATGAAAAGACAATTTTTATCCATCCCTAGAATGTTTCCACCTACTCACCTCTGTCTTCCCAGACTTTCATGTCAGGGTAATGTACCAGGAGTTGCTGTGACTCACAGAAGAACTGAAGTGGATGCTCCTTACAGATAGAGAGCATTGTTCTCTCATATAAGATGTGGTGCCTCATGCTTTCAGCTCTGGAGCCAGGGAATTCCATCTCCAGGATCAGCCAAGGTGGTTGCTGTCACAAGAAAGGGAATTTGATGGGTGATAAGCCATCAGGATGATCATGCCCTGGTATTGGAGACACCAGCCTATGAGCAAAGAGGGAAAGGAGCATTTCTGTCCATGGATTGAGGTGTTGCTGTCAGCCCACCGTGGTCAGAGCACACAAGAACACGTGCACACAAGCAGGGTTGGTGGTATGGCTAAATGGTGGCAGCCAAACTTCTCCCCGCATACAAAGAGCAACATCTGACCTGTGAGGCATCCCATCAGTTTGGGCACTAATGGAGACTTACAGGGCACTTCTGTTCTCCCCTGCTTGGCATAGCCACGTCCAAGCAAATGTGTGAGCTTCAGCAGGTAGGGTACATGGCTGCAAGCATGCGATATTTGTCATGCTACAAGTTGCCTCTTTTTTTTCCTGGGGAAAAATATTGTCACTTTTTTTTTTCATCAATTTAATTAGATACAATTTGTCTCAGCTTTTCTCTGCAGTATTTGTTTACTTTCTCATCAGGACCGACACAGGCCAATTAGTGTAGTGTAATTGTTTAACCTAGTCAGCGCGCCGCACTGGATAGAGGAGCGTGCTCATTGCGAGGGAGGCAGGGATGAAGAGCAGTCACCAGCTGCAGTGTGGCGCCAGGGCCTTCAGGAATCGCTGACACGACACTGTCCCCTGGAAGCGCAAGTTGCTCTGACATCCCAGCAGCCCTGATTCCTTGTTCTCTGTCACTGCTATCACGGTACGATCAATTCCCAGAGTTAATTCTTCAACCACACCGTGCCCAAAGCGCTGCACAGCGTTATCTCCTTCCTAGGATGCCCCCTGAAAGCAAAATCTACTGCAACCATAGAAACCAGAGGACTTAAGTGATGTGTCATGTACATGTACTGTCTCTGTTTTCAGTACCTTTGCCAAGAATACAATGTGAGAGCCTGTAAGAAGGTTGATTTAATTCCTTCATCCCATGCCTCTGTACAGACAGACAGAAATTGGCCACAAAATAACTGACATATGCTTGCTTTTCTCTCCGAACTTACGCAGACCTGCCAGAGGAGCGGGGCTGCACGAGTGGGGATGGAGGCAGGAACAGGGTTTTGGCTGAGCTGGTTCGGTGGAGAGCCCAATGCTGAGAGGGACTTTTGCAGGGAGGGTGTAAGTGGAAGAAAAGGCAATAAGTGAGGTCTGTATAACAAAATATTTAAAGTTACTTTGGCTCTGTTGATCAGCTTATATGTTCATCAAATGCTCACAGTTGTGCCATGCCATGGAAGTAGTTTTGCATGGATTGTAAAAGCTATTGACTTTTTTTCACCCCCTTTACTGTGAAAAGTACATGGGGGAAGGGTAAAAAAGACTATTCAGGTGGCCATTGCAAATATACACAAGGCTTGTTTGCCAGAGCTACCACAGCTACAAAGGAAAAGGGGTATCTTAAAATGAAACAATAATTGAGGAGAGGAAGAAAATACCTTTCTTTTTTTCCCTTTTTTCCTTTGCCTTTTCTTTCTTTCGTTCTTCTTTTAAATCAGACCGATGTTGTGATTAACTTGCATTCTGCAGCATAGTTGATGTGACAGTCAACCAAATTAATCCCATTATGCAAAATCCAGTTCACAAGTGGTTTTTCTTTTTTCTTCTTTTTTTTTTTTTTGCAAAATTATGTCAATTTCCCCGTAAATTGGAGAGACCATGTCAGTTTTCTGTATTGCACATAGACACTACACAGTGCTGTATGTCTATATTCCTTTAATGCAGAAAGATACAAATTTTAGCTCAGTGGCACAAATTAAGATTCATAACTTTAATGCTGATGTTTCTGTTTACATGAGGCTTGTAGGAGAATTTCCATTAGTTTTGGCATTCATTTTCATTCTTGCATTTCATAACATACCAACTATTAAAAAACAAGGGGATGAAGAGCTTTAAAAATTAAGCAACCAGAAACCTTAAGTAAAAATGCTTAATTATTTTGATAACAGAAGCCCTATTTTTTTTATCTCCCACTTCTTTTTTCCCCCCTTCTTCCCTTTTAAAGGAATTTGCCGTCTGTGGTAAACAAGCGTCCTCGAGGCTCCCCATGGTGTGCGTGGTGTCTGGCGGATGGAGTAGGAGACATTTCCACAACTGCTACCCTTTCAGCTGAATGTGGCCATGCAGTAGGTGGCCAAATCTGTTTGGCTTTCACCGAGATCTGTGAATTCCCTGCATCCAACCAACTTGTCAAATTAAAACCTTGCCTGTTCTGTGCTGAAGAACAGACGTGCGATGGAAGCTTCTTGCACTCTAGCCCTTTGTCACCAGCACGCTGAGCTCCCAACATCTGCTCGCTGGACTCGGCTTTTGCACCTTGTTCATTTATAATGCAGCAAACCTCAGCTTCCACGGCACAGGACTTAATGTATCCCTGGTTTAAAAAAAGACATTCAGAAAAAGGAACATCTGGAGGGAAGGAGAAGAGAAATTGAGGCTGTAATATATATATTCCTCACCGATTTGGGAATAAACATATTTTTAAGTGAGAGGTTTGCTGGATTGTACTTTTTTTATCCCAGTAATGCTTTCTTGTACGGTGAATTGTTGACTTTTTTTCCATGCTTTAGATTTATTAGACATGTGTCAAGTTGTCAGCCTCCTACAGCTTGCATTTGTGTCCACCTTGCAAACAGCAGGGAAAAATATTTTTTTCCCTTCTCTCTCTCTCTCTCTCTTTCTCTCTCTCCCATGAATGTTCACTTCTTGGCAGCTCTGAAACAAATTTTGAACAGTTGCTGTTCCTATTGATAGCAGTAGTTTGATGTTAGAAAAAGGGGTTTTATTTTCCCCAAGTTTCTGACATATACTGGCATATCATTTCACATCCTACCCCAATGCATCAAAACTAAAGCAAACCGAACCAAGGAAAAAAAAAAGGCAGAAAGAGGGGGAGGGCATAAACCAGCATGTTCACACAGCTCCTGAGCCACCGAAGAACACCTGCCCATCTGTTCACCATTTCAGTCCCTTTGTTCTATCTTTATTATATGTATTCCTCAATAAAATGAATTCCTGCTACTTTGACGACATTTCAACACATGCCTCTTAGTCTGCGTTTGAACTGTCGGTGAGGATCTCCTCGCTCCCCTCCTCTCACTTGCCATCAGCAGCTGAGCTGAAGAGATACCTGCCAGACAAGGCAAGCCGGGGGAATGAAGCCTGCAAGGCGGTGAACAGCTCCCCGTGGCACAACCAGAATCTCCAGGAAATAGTTGCAGGTGGGGAATCCTGTGGAGGCAGTCCCACATACTGAGAGTGAGACGCTGTGTGTTACGTGTTTGTTGCCATCGGAATTACTCTGATGGCAAGGTGCCTCTGTCGGGGCAGAGCTCTCTTTCAGCCCTACAGAATGGGTGCTTAAATTTTGTAATTTTGTCCATTTTAAAGCCAACTGCAGATGGTCACTCTTACACACCAGAATTCTTGTACCTAACTTTCAGGTGGCTAAATTGTACCCACAACTGCCCCTAGCTTTTAGCACTTTCTTTCTTTTTCTGACTTGTCTCATTCTGTTTCAGCCATGCAATTTCACAAATATTAAAATGTCCTGCAGGAAGAACAGGTCTGAGATCTTAGCTCCCCATCTGGTTATTTGATTACCTTTCTCTCTTGCCATGAAACTGCATTTCTCAAAAGAGATTGTCTTATGACAGAGGATTGAGAATGGCATGGAAATGTCATTTTTACAAGTTACTGCCTACCAGGTGTATCCTGTTGAGCAGAAACTGGAAGTAGGTGAAATGGGGCGCCCCAGTACACTTTGCTTCAGTTCCTATAACAGCAGCAAGAGAATCCAAGTCATTGTCAGAAAACCCAGGCCTCAGTAGCTTAGCTGCAGAACATTTGTCACTAGGTGAGCCAAGAGGGCTAACTGCTAGAAGAAAACACCCCAAACTGCCCTATCAGTTTGTTTTCCGTGGACAAAGAACCCTTAAACCAAGGGTGTTGCTGGCAGTATTCTTCCCTGTGCCCAGGTTCAACAGCCTCTCACACCACTCCAGTGGCACCTTATCCAGCAATACCAGGTATCCTCTCAGCCCCAGGGACTCCAGTGCAATGCTGTATGACTAAGCCAGCTCTGTTCCCATGCAGACCTTCCTGCCTGTGAGCAAACAACCACTTAAGGAAACTTTACACTGTGAATGTCCCCAGAGCAATGCAAACCACAGAGCAAATGGAAATTGCTCCTATCCAAACACTCTTCCACACCTGGCATTTCATTACACTGCAGATATGTAGCTCCAGAGGCACGGGTAGCACTTCCCTTCCATCCAGAAGCACTTTGCACCCTCTGCCTAATGTCTTACAGCAGTAGCAGCTGTCTGGGGGTAGAGAGGACATGCCCATTTGTTTAGCTACAATTAACATTCATCTGCTGTAATGATTCATCGGGTGATAAAGCAGTGATGAAATGTAACTTTCAAGCTCATCAGAATACATCACCTTCTATGTGGCAAGTCAGAAATTCCTGCCACAAGAGAATCCGAGTCTGGTGGCATTCTCCATCCCTAGAGGCATGTTCCTCCTCTTCCCAAATGCAGAAGCCTGGGAATGCCATTGCTGTGCTGACAGAAGGATTCATGCAGCATCTCTGTTTTCACTGCAGCTGAATTCGCTCCTGCTGTAGGTTCAGCCTGTGTGGAATATTATGAACATCTCCACATGTACATTACACCCCAACTCATTGGCTGCTATTTGCTCTGGAGACTAAACATTCGATCTGCCAGCAATCACATTATCGTGCCAGCCAAAATGCAAACCTGAACCATATGGGCAGAAGAGGGACCCACTGCTTCCACACTGCTGTCTCTATTCTTATCCCTTCGGTTCCACGATGTTGAAACAGACCATCTATTTCCTCTGAATATTATGAAGAAGGGTGAGAAAGGAACTATTTGAGAAAATTACTCTGTTTATTAAAAAATGAAAAGTCTCTGTGAAAAATGTTTACCCACTATTTACTCACCAGACATAAGGTTTCATGCACAGACACAAAAAAAAGCAATATAATAAATACAAGACATTAAGAAATCTGTGCTGCAGATATTGCCAAAAAATGGAGCAACAGAAGCTCACCCTGCCTGAGGGAATGACTGACTGACTGAGGATACATCCCATTGGAGCAAGCTGAGTTTAGGGCAAGAAACAGGGCAGACAAAGGGTAAGGTAAAATATCTGTCATAGAGGAGAAAATACAGTTTCATTAAGCTGGAGCTCATATCGCTTGAAATTCGCAGCTGGACTTCCAAAGTCAGCCTCTGCAGCTCTTGGTGCACTTCTGCACACGCTGCTTGAAATCCCGAAGTGCAGAAGGTAGCACAGAGCCCAGCCCTGGCTTCTGTCGTGTCCTGTTTATTTCCATAAGTAGTGTTCATGGGTAGCTGGAATAAGTACTCTGCCACAGCACGCTGGGCTATGCTTTGCTGTACCACAGGGCAAAACAGCTGTTGGGAAATACTGGGGTAAATGGGGACCTGCTGCCAAATGGGACTGGGCCCCTGTAATAAAGGACACCAAAAAGGCCACTGAGTAAGCAGTGGGTAAACATTTTTCATAGAGACTTTTAATATTTTAATAAACAGAAAAAGGTCTTCTTCATCTTGGGTTTTTGATTTATTTTTTGAAGGGTCTGGAGCAACGAAGTTTAGCGTAGTTTAGGAACTGCTTGGCATAGTTTAGGGAACATTTAAACAAATTGGTCAGACACAACTCCATGGACCCTCATGGGATGCACCAAAGAGTTGCCTGATGTCTTTGTGAGGCCACTCTTAATTATCTTGGAAAGGTCATGGTGATTGAGCTGGGGTTCCTGAGCACTGGAAGAGAGCAAATGTCAATCCTGTCTTCAAGAAGTGCAAGAAGAATCCAACCAACAAACCAGCCTCTACTTTGATCCCTGAAAAGGTGATGGAGCAGCTAATCCTGGAAACTGTTTCCAGACACTTGAGATATAGGTGATCAACAGCAGTCAGCACAGATTTATCAAAGGGAAATTGTGTCTGACCAACCTGATAGCTTTCCATGATGAGTTGGAAAGCTTGGTGGGTGAGGGGAGAGCAACGGTTGTGGTTTATCTTAGTAAGACTTTTGACACTGTCTCTTTTTAACATCCTCACATACAACCTGGTGAAGTATGGGTTAAATATATGACACAGTGAGGTGAACTGAAAACAGTGTTAGACTCAAAAGAGATGTGATCAACAGCTTGAAGTAAGTCACTAGTCACTAGCCAGCTCCAGTGCTGATACTGGGACCAGCACTGTGTAACCATCTCGTTGATGACTGACAACAGAGTGCACACTCAGCAATTTTGCAGATGGCAATAACTGGGAGAACTAGTTGGCAGACTGAATGGTTGTGCTGCCGTTCAGAGGTACCTTGACAGGCTGTAGAATTGGGCCAACAGGAAACTCATGGAGTTCAACAAAGGGAAATGCAAACTCACCCCATGCACTAGTACACTTTGGGGACTGACCCTCTAGAAATCAGCTTGGCAGAAAAGAGCCAGGGGGCCCTGGTGAACAAATTGACTATGGGCCAGAAGTGCAGTCTTGCAATAAAGAAGGACAGCAGCACCCTGGGATGCATCAGGAAGAGCTTAGCCAGCACAAAGGGGGTCATCCTTCCCCTCTACTGAGCATCAGTGAAGAGAAATCACCTGAAATGCTGTGTCTGGTCCTCGGCTCCCCAGCGCAGGAGAGAGACATGGACATACAGAACTAAGTGCAGTGGAGGGTTACTAAGGCTATTAGGGGCTCAAAGCATCTGGCATATGAGTAGAGGCTGAGAGAGGTGCTCCTGTTCAGCCTGGAGAAGAGGAGGCAATCTTCTCAATGGTTATAAATATCCAGTGCTGGGATTAGAGCAGACAGAGCTGGGTTCTTCTCAGGGATGCCCAGTAATGGGACAAGAGGCAATGGGACAAACCTAAACACAGGAAATTCCACCTGCACATAAGAAAAGTCTCTTTTTCCTGTGACAGCAATCAAATACTGGCACAGTTTGCCAAGAGAGGTTGTCGGGTCTGCATCCTTGGAGATATTCAAAACTCAAGTGGACATGACCCTGAGTAGTCTCCTGTAGCTGACACTGAGCAGGAGGTTGGAATACATCATCCCAAGAAGTGCCTTCCAGCCTGAGCTCTTTCATGATCTTCTAACTTACATATCACTCCAGCTTTCCAGGAGCACAGAAAATACAAATTTTCAAGATACATGGTTGATCCAGGCCAGCATCTGGTGCTGATTCTTAGGAGGTTCTCTGAAAGCTTAATATTCATCATAAATACAGAACTGAGGACTTCACTGGTTAATACTCAGGCTTTTGGGCCTTCACAAGTCTTCAGAGAAAGCTAGACCTTAAACTCCTTCAAGGATCTGAGCCTTGGAGTGTGATCAACACTTCAGCATGGTTTGATAGTGTACATTGACTTCCTTGAGCTTTGAATCAGGGAGTCTCTTAATAATCGTTTCCTCTGGGGGAAAAAAATGCTGGAGGAGAACTGCAAACTCTCTGTTTAAAATAGGTAACAATTAATGCCAATCAGGTAATACAGATGTGTGCACCCACACAGAGACAAGTTCTTTCTCTGAACACAGAGCTTAAATTACTTGTAGCAGTATTTGAAAAACAAGTGAGACATATCTCAGACTCAGGAGATATGCTTGAAACCAGCAAAATTGATTTTTTTTTCATATTCACTGCCAGATATTGCACAGTTACATGGTTATATGCAGATAGAAGACAATTCACATCTTATCTTGCCAGTGATAGATTCCACACTGGCTTTAAAGGAATAAATCATTAATTTAAATCATGGATTTTCTGTTTACAAAACAAGCATCTAAAAATATTTCACTCCCAGCTCAGCAGAAAGAAAAAAAAAGACCTTTTAATATATATAAAAGGGTGAATCTGATAAATGCTTCTATGCCCATGTAGGCATGATCTCAGTCTGTTGAATTTTATTTGCTTGTTTTTTATTTAAATCAGTAGTAGTTTTGTCAGTGGTGCATTGTAGACAAATACAGAAGATTTTAAGTGAAATTAGAAGACAAACAACATTTCTCCCTCTTTTCTCTACATGTAATGATATATTTTGCAGCTCTGGTGAGCAGGAAATGGGATTCCAGCTGGTGCCAGCTGCCACTGAGGTTCTGTACAGAAATGTTGTTCAGCACCTGCAGAGCCTTAATCCTGATTCAGGAGACCCCAAAATTGTAATAATTATAATTATAATTATTATAACAACAATAATTAATTGTCTCCTTATTGTGGGCCCCAAATTCTGCCAATATTATTTACAGGGTCTATTGCTCCCTGATCGGAAAAAGGAACCTTTTGTGATTGGGATATCTCAAAATGTCCAGGACCTGAGATGGTGGAACAGTAACACGAGTCCATACCTTTAAAACTGACTAAGTGATAATGAGAAAAAAAGTAGCAATGAAGGCCAAGATGGATGTTGTCCTAGAGGTAGGCTGGCACAACCTTAATAAGCCCTAGAACAAATCCAGAGCTGAGGACTTTTGAAGATGAACTGTGGGTCTAGATTGACAAAATGACGAAATGACAATCATTTGCAAAACAGTTTTCTAGAAGCAGCCAAATAGGTCCATGTGGCTTTGAATTCAGCCTAGAAACCTGAGGGTCAGGTTCAGAATAAGATTTGATCAGATATTCTTCCTCATGAAAAAAATAAGAGAAGTTCAAATCTGAGGCCCATGGCTTGGACCTTTTTATTATTTTAATTAAAACTAATCTGTTTGCAACCTCCTACATGCTTATTTCATTGCCAGGATCTGACTGGGAACATTACACTAAGTGAATCAGCCTGCTTGGTGATTATCCAGCTGGAATATTGTATTTCTCTCTTGTTGCCATCTCCGTAGCTTAGTGGTCTTAAGATGAGCCATGCAGTCCCTCTTAAGATGCACAGAAAGGACATTTTTAGAATGAGGCAGTTGGAGGTAAGGGCAAGAAAGGAGAAGATGATACTCCTGAAATACTATTCCTCTGCAGGAGCGGTCCAAAAGAGTGGATAAAGTGAGTAATCACCATTCTAGCTAAACAAATTTCTAGCATTTGATTAATGTTTAGATTCACAGAGCTGGGAAAGACAAGTAAACAAGTCAATTCCCTGACTCATCCTATGATGTCTCTGAGCATCATATAAAATGTTAATGATTAAGCTAATTTAGTAAATATAATCAAGAAGTCCACCTTTGTCTATGACTAGCAATTCTATTATTCATTAGCTTTTTACCTCTTGCAGTTATGAAACATAGCCTTTAGTTGTTTTTTAAGAAAATATTAACTAGAACAAGGGTTAAGAAGAGGCAAAGCAAAGGACCACCCATGATAAAAGGCTTTAAAGATTTCCTCCAGATGAATTCTAGCAACTGGGAAAACTTCTGACAGTTTCTAATTTAGACAGTCATTTGTGAGAAATGAAAAAGCACCTGGTGAACAAAGTTATCTGGCTGCATGACTGTTCAGAAGAAAAAACAAAACAAAACAAAACAAACAGAAAAAAAAACCCACAAAAATTTGCTTATACCAGATTTTGCCTCTGTTTCAATTTACTTGTCCAAGAGAAAGGAGAGCAGTACTTACTTGCAGACCAAATAAACAGCACTCTGAGAACTCTCTGCTGTGATTGAGATATTCCCACTTGCTTTCTACTACATGCTCAAACACTGTTTCAGCAAATATTCCAGACCATTGCATCATTTCTTGGACTGTTAAAAAAAAAACCCAAAAACCTAAGAGCAAAAGCTATGTGAGCACAGTCAAAATAAATTAGCTTACTAATTATTCGATTAATATCATATTACCTTAATTAATTAACATTCTTCTGTGTGAAGGAGAGAGAGACTCCCTGATTAAAAGCCTTTATCCTGCACAGAAAATGTATAGGCATGTCAATGCTCACAATCCTTCTGAATTTGGGGCCTAAGAAAATTCATTCTTTGCCTTGTAGCCCTTTGAATTAGGTTGGAAATATCCACTCGTGGGCATTCGTGGCAACAGAGATGTCTAGACAACATCTCAAAATCTCAGATTGCTAGAGAATACAGCCCACATCTGTTTGAGGGATCATTTAGGTAGAAGTAGCTAGATAAAAAGAATGTTGCTGACCATTTATATATGTGGGAGATGAATTTACACAGAGTTCACATCAACTTTATTGTTTGGATTTTTCTTTTCTCAATAGACAGATTCAAATGGACGTATTGCTTGGCTTGAAACAGGAGACTCAGTAAACACATCCCTCAAAATTTTCATTCTTAATATATCAGTAACATTTCAGTTCATTACAGTGTTATTAGTCAGTCTTCATAAAAGAGCTATGCATCTTTATTAAAAATGGAAGTTCACATCATTTTATGTTCCCATAAAAATGGGTGGTGGTATCTTTGATTAATTTCTTCACGTACAATGAACTTTACAGCAAATTGGACAGTGTAATTCAATTCCTATTTCTGTGGATTTTTTTTTTGTTGGTAGAAAATTGATATAATTCATATGTAATCGTATTGCCTTTGCAAGAGATATTTAAGAAATAATATCCTGAGGTAATGATTGCATGGCTTAATTATTAATACCATACTTTCAGGCACGACAGTGTGCACTCCTTTTATCAAGCTCAGCTTCTATCAAAAAAATACTTCCCCTATCTGCAGTTTGTTGCTTGCTATAAAGTGTATCTGAATTTTACACATATACACACATAGGTGTGCATAGAGTCAGAGTACTTCATATTGGTATGCTTCTCTTCAGAGTAAGTTCTAATTTTGGAAAGGGTGGAGAGCTAAAGGATAAAAAAAAAAAAAAGAAAGCCAGCTCACTAGCAGAGCAGAATTATATACACAGATTTAAAACAGGATGGGAGGGCAAGTTTGAAACGATGTTTGTTGGAAATGGTGATTTTCTGGGTTAGGATAATTAATGAATCCATAAGAAAGCTTAACTAGCCACAAATGGACCATGCTAGGAAATCCAAGGGTACAGCCCAGCATCACCAAGAGGTCTGGAAGACACAGTGTTCTCTTATGCCATATGAGAGGTCTGGTCATCTCTGTTTAATACTCAGATTGTCCCAGTGTGCTAGGTAATCTTTAGAGATGCAGGGAACTCACTAATCCTGTATTTACAGTTCTGTCTTGAGGGATGGAAGAAAACTCTTCATCTGGTCAGAGACAATACAATATAAAATTATTTCTCTGTTGTTTTATGTTTAAGCCTCTACTGGCATTGAGCATTGCTCCCCTCTACTTCCTCTGTTATCTGTCTGTGATCACTTTATAAGACCAATGCACCGAAATGAGGGAATCTTTGAACTGCACCAGACACACATGCAATGTGTATTCACAGGCAACATTTGTAAGAGATGCTTTGCCAATATCCCACTTTGTCTTCCTGCTGAGGCAAATCCCTCCAAACAAGCCTCCTGTGGAAAACTATAGACTATATCTACAATTTTTACTGAAGATGGCGGCCTTCCCAGGATGAAGATCTTCCCATCCAATGATATTAACCACCCCAGATGGACCCTTTTTGCACTTTGACTACAGAAAATCCAGTGAACACATTTACTGAAGTTCAAATCAAAGAAAGTACTTACACAAAGCACCAGCAGACATATGTCCTGAAATGATTTGATGTAACAACCTCTGACTGCAAAGACTGTTTTTCAATACAATAGGTATGATTTGCAAGTGGAAGTCAATCCCAGGAGACCTCATCAGGACATTTCCCTTACTTATATTTTCATTAACCAATAAAACATTTGAGTGAAGAGACAGTCCCACAATGTTCTGGGTATTGGTGGTGAACCTACAGAAAGAGCAAAAACCGTAAGAAACTCTGTCTTAACCAGAATCAAAAGGCTCCATTGGAATGACAATCTTAAAAGAACACTCATCAATCTCTGCTATCAAAACTAAATGGAGGAAAAAAAAAAAGAAAAAACCAAACAGACAAATGCTAAGTCATGCTTGTGTTTACAGATCAGTATTGACAACTGTAAATGAACCTGAAAATCAATTAGAAAACAAGACATTCCTTGGAGGACAAATATGTTAAGTTCGGGGTGTGACAGAAGTTGGGTTGAGTCCATGGGACTTCTAATATCTAAGTAGATTTACAGAAGCAGGAGCAGGCAGAATAGCTCACAGTAGTAGTAGGTGAAAGGGTTATTTCCAGCCTTCTTTCCCCTAGGAGTGGCATGCTGTCTAACCATGCTCAGATAAACAAGGTAGAAGGGAATGAGAATTTTAATGCCATGGAGCTCCCAACAGGCAAGTCCCATATGAGTAACTTTAACTTCTGTTGGACATTTGTGGAACCTCTTCTCAGCAGCAATGCTCTGCATGTCTGAATAGCACAGAGCTGAATGCAGATGGAAAGAGATCTTCCATCAGTCCCTTCGTTTCACCTGAGCTTCAGCTCACAGTAATTAAGGAGCTTACTGAGCTAACTAGAAAAAAGTAATGAATAAATGATATAATTCAAAGAGATGCATTTATCATATTCGTAGTAGTTTATAATATATATTTATTTCATATTCCACCTCCTTGTGTTTGGAATTTATACAGGTTTCTGAGTTCGGATGAAAGACAGTAAGTGGAAAACTATAAAATTGTGACCATGTTAGAAATATGAAATAAAGAAATACATATACTCGCCTTCAAAGTATCACTCTGGTACGTTTTGCTATTACATTGTGTTCTTCTGAGAAAGACCATAAGTAGCAAAATACCAGGCAATACCTAGCATACCATGTTAAAGAAAACACAACCATTTCTCTTGTGCATGCTGGAACTTTACAGTTTGTGGAAATACTTTAATTTTTCAAGATAGTAACTCCCACTTTCAGTTCAAAAGGATTTTTTTTTATGCTGACATATTAGTCAAAATATTTAAAATAAGGATATTGGAGGTCTTCATTGTCCACATAAGCTCCTAACAACTCTCTCTTCCTTTCCAATGCTTTAAGAGCAAAAATCTTCCAGTCTCAGCCCATGGACCTCTGGGGCTTGTGAACTACTTCCTAAGAGACCTTAGAAGTTATGGGAGAAAAGAAAACCAGTTGTCAGGAGAATTAAATTCACTACATAGGCCCCAAACCTCTACTGAACATTTGAAGAAGGTTGAAAACCACGACTAGTTCAGGTGATTAAATATAATTAAGGCCTCATTCTTTTCTTGCTTACATCAGTGCAAGTTAAAAATAGCTCTCTTTAAGCTAGTTGGTGTTGTCACTCTGTGGTGCAACAACTTAGTTGTACCATCACACCCATGCTAACAAATCACAGGTAAGGCTCCTCACACCAGATAAGACTATTAGCTCTGCACATCCTCTGTCTGCTGCTGAATATTGGCCAATGCTTGTTGTGTTAGAAGAAAATTGCTGTTTGTGCAATCTGCACAGGGGAAGACATTCCTTCCAGTTTCCTGTGGTAATCCTTTTATGTCAGAAGCAGAATATATGATTAATCTTTGGTAACTGTTTTTTCCTCACATATTTCCTGTCTCTTCCACTCATTATGGCCCTGAATCAGCAAGGTACTTAAGCACACAAGCAGTCCACACTAGTGCTGCTGAGGTTCCTAATGTTCTGCATTGTGTGAGGTCTTTGTGGAATTAGTTTCTGAGTTGCTTTTAAATCTAGTTATAAAGGTGTTAGTGGAAATCCCCCATACAGCCACTCAGTCTCAACACACAATATGGGCCATACAAACACGGTGCAATGAAAGAACATGCCAACTCTGTTCTTGATGTGTGTTATTTTGTAGTGAGCCAAGATCAGACAGAACATGGTTGTACTGACCATTTTACCCGTGGGTGATGCATCTCAACAAATTAATTAATTTGACTTCCTTGAGATCATTCCACTAATGACAGTGATGGTTTAAAGCCTACATACTTAAAATAACAAATTAACTGTACTGTAACAGCAGAGCACTGATCCTGAATTTAGCACATAACAATAACTAAATCAACTGGCAAAAACATAGTTATGCCAGATCAGGAGGAGTTAAGTTCAGAGGGCAGTTTAGGCAGCATAGTGTCTCCCTTGTGAGAACTATATAAGCGAGAGCTCTTTAAAACACAGCACACTGAGTGAGCTGCCTAATAAGACAAAAGGCAAATAAATATGATTCACACCGAAAGAGGTACAGAGCAGAGACATATGAACTGGGAAAACCAGGTAGGACATTAGAAGAAATCTTTAATTTGTACACAATGGAATGCTTCAGTTCACTAGAAGAAAAAAAATGAGCATATGTGGGAACTTCTTTGTTATTAGCACTGTTTCAGAAGCCGTTTTCAGGGTCCAGCTGTAAATTGGATATAAGCACTTGCCAAATGCAAGGGGAGTGGTTTTCACTTTGGTCTTTGTGTTTATTGTTTCTGCACTGGCAACAGAATTGAATTCATAGCAGCAGCAAAACAAAGACAGCTCTGAGTTATACTGTAATTCACTGCTGGAGATTTATGAATATTATTTTCCTGTAAAACCCAGCATTTTTCGCTTTACTACTTGTAACCTGTAAGTGGCATAAAACTGTGTACCTAGCAGGATTTCCTATCGCAGTGAGTGCCGAACATCAGTGTAAAAACTGCGCTATATGCACATGTGGTTATAGAGTATGCATAAATTGTGCCTTTATGTTTAACTTGTCTAATCAGCTCACCATATCAAAACTTAATAAGTAGCTGCTTCTCATTTAAAGGTCTAGTAAAACTGCAATTACTATGGCTGTAAGATGCCTTGTTTCGAAAAGAGCATTAAATAGTTTTATAGATATGGTTAGAAGCTCTTGTGTAGTTGTTTTTATGAAAGTGAATGAGTTCATTAATAATGGGAGTCAGAGACAGAAATACAAGTTGGGAGTTGGTGAAGTATCCTGCCTTTGCATCCCTTCCTCACAGGTTATCCTTAAAGTGTAAGTCACTTCTGCAGAAAACCAGGCATGGCTAGACCCCAATAACACACCCAGAGGTGATGCTTTGTAAGCCACACTTCCTCTCAGGGATAGAACTAAAAGGTCTGATTATGGTTTCCACCTGTTTTTCCACCAGGGAAAGATGAATTGTCTCCAGTGCAGTTACACTGGATTTAATTCAAAACCATGACCTGAAGTCTCTTCATGCAGTGAGAGTATATTAAAAAATAAAAAGTGTCTTATTATACTCATGAACTGATGACATATGCATCACACCCCCTGTGCTGAGGGATTGGCATTGGTCTTCGGCCATGGTATCTGCAAGCAAGGCACTTGATTTGGAAATGAGCTAACTGGGGGACATGAAGCAGGGGGCCTCACCGCTCCACTGTACAACTGTCTCCCATGGGCACCTGGCATCTTCCCACCAACTTCAGTGGATTCTGGTCCTGATCCCAGGGACACCCATCTTTCTTTTCTTTCTATAAAATTTGGCAAATGGGTAGCCTGCCTAACTAGGGTTCAAGCTCCCAAATCACCTCCTCTTTCAGAAGACAGATGCTCCTATAGGGAATCTGAAGCTTACACTGAGCCCAGAGCAGAAAACTTTTTGCCTATAGTGTGCACCAAAGGGAATACATCATTTTAGACACTGACATCCTAACTGAGACTTCTCTGTATCTCTACAGGCACTGTTGGCCAAATCTATACCTTTTTTTTAACATAGTTTTTGAAAAAGGAAATCTCAGATTTACTGTAAATGCAGACGAGGGAGGAAAGAGCAGATGGGCAATGTTTAAGTTACAAACCTAAGGGAAGATTTTTCATACAAAACTCTTCAACTGCAGCTCTTAAAATAAAGAAAGATTTTCTGTTTTCCACAGTGACTCACTAAACCTTTATTTAGACAGTTGGTAAAACACCACATCACATAATTCACTGTTTCTTTTTTTTTAAACTTCCCCCCCCCTCCTTTTGCTTAGCTGCAGTTCTAGAATGATGATGTTTTTTTCCTTTTAAAGAAAGGCAGGAATCTACGTGAAGACATTTTGCCTTTTATTTTTTGTTGGCAATCTAAATGTAGTTTGGAGTGGCTAATATCCCTGTTCAGACCCACAGCACAGCACCCTCTGGTGCGCATATTAAACAGGAGGATTAGAACTGTAATGAGGATTTTGTTCATTTTGTGGTAGACATTTTACACAGATGAAATTTCACACAGATGAAATTTCACAGTCATTCAGAAATTCAAGACCAAAAAACAGGACGCAAAACATAATGCTTTGGAATAAAGGGTTCATCTTTTTTACCCTTTAAGCAACTCTCTTACAGTGCTGATTGCAGGAGGCCTAACTATTTGCAGAGCTGGACAACTTGTTTTCCACATAACTGGTTTATGATACTTATTTGTCTTCAGGAAGGCTGTAAGTTGCACAGTTGCTGCTGTTTGCTGTCAGACAACCTGCTGATGGTCATGAACACCCCTGTTTACCACCAAAGCCAATGGCAACTGAAAATACTCAAATTTTGGGAGCAGTGCTTAAAACCAACAGTGGATCTTCATGCGTGGCTGTGGAGGTTTCTCCCAGCATATGGTTATGCACCTCATGGGATTTTGCCAACTGACTGCTGCCAACCAGATTTCAGGGGATTTTGGGCTCCCCACTTCATTTCCTGAGAAATGAATTATGGGCGTAAACACTTCACCACATACAGCAAGCACACATGAAATTATACAGGTCTCCCTGTGTCAGAGGAAGCACTGTTAAATCAGGTTGCTTTAAAGTCTCATCTAACAGTTCCCAGACCTCCAAACTTCTGTTGTAGGTGCTACTCCTGAAAGCTGCTACATCCAGTCATTTTCCTTGTAGGGATATGCAATAGTGTTGCAAGGATTTACAAGTTAAAAGACAGCTTAAGTTAACCATTAGCCTGAAATGAAGATGACTCAGAAAAGCAGAAGGTTCCAAGCTGCTTACACTATATCTGCATAAGGAAAGCCTTGTTCCTTGCATTGGAAGTTATTCTAAGATCCAATGTACATATAATGGTTTTTAACTTCTCAGAGATGTTGCATTGGTCCCCATGGGTCTCTTTTCTCCACAGCTGTGTGTTTTCTGATCCTCTACGTTTAAAGGCAAGTTCAGCCACAGACAGCTGAGTTCAGCAACCAAAGAGCTGCACAGGAATATCTAAGGAGCTAATGTGACCTTTGGTCATCTGATGATTCAGTACATTCGGTATCTTGCCTGTAAGGCAACAGGAGGGAATAGCTATGATAGGCACCAAATGGTCCTAGTGAGGGACTGGGTCTACATAGAAAATACATAAAATATAAGATGGGAGAATACTTTAGGAAAGCAGGAAATAGCTTTACCTGAAGAAATACCAGCCTGATAGTGAGGTTTGGTAACATATAAAAATGAAAAAACAAAAAAAAAAAAAAAAAAAAAAAAAAAAAAAAAAGAGGGGGAAATATTTTACTAGGAAAACAGCAAATTTTCACTCCTTGAAAAAGTTGATAACCTTTCCCAGAAGCTTGTTCTCCCTCTTCCTTGTGAAAAGCCATGTTCATTTGAAGAAGTCATCAAATAAAAAAGGTTCCATTTCTGAATAGAACATGAATACTTGTGGTACTAACATCTGTGGTGGCCTTTCAATTTACTAGACCAAAAGCAAAAAACAGGAGGAATTGGACCAGTCTAGTGGTTGAGAGTCTTTACAGCTTCCAAACCACACAAGAACTCATTTGTGCTGTTTGTATCAATTTATTACTTAGGGTGGCTCCAAGAAAAAAGTTCTAGCTTTTTCTTAAAAGAAGGATATCCAAGATATGATACTCTTACAAACTACTGCATGTCACATCTCCTGTTTGCATTTCCCAAGATACTGCAGTGTCATCCTCAGCATTTCAGAGAAGAGGTATTTAAGGACTACAGATAAGAAGCCATGACAGAAACTGATATTGGTCTGAAGGGTGGACAAGCAGCAGAGTGGGAAATCAGAATCCCTTTGGTCTGCTGGTATCTAAATCCTCCCCATGCCTGGATGCTTCTGCTGTGCTGCTGAGCTTTTTTCCATACTACATTAAAAAACAAAAACAAAAAAAACACCAGTGCTTCTGTGGATTGGCAGGAATGACATGGAATGACATGGTCTCTGTGTGCAAAATAAAAAATAATAATCCATTTTACTGTCTAAGAATCCTTCTCTTTGATGATGACCTGCTCAGAACTGATGAAAGATGATGGGTTTTCTTCCTCTGACATATGGATGGTTTCTCCTAAAATTTCAGCTCTCTTCAGCATGGCTCACTCTGTTTCAGTCATTCCTGCTGCCCACACTCATTCACAATTTCCCCAGCTTTTGTGGACAGCCTCATAGAGTAAATCTGAAGAGAGATAGTTGAGACTGATGCTGAGTTAGGAAACATTTAATCTACATGTAGCTGAAAAGTAAATGAGCAGCCATTTCTCATGGTTAATTAATAGCATATGCTTTGCAAAGTGAAGTGCATCTTAGAGGCTGGAGTCTCCTCTGGCTTTAGAGTAGTGTGACTCCACATGGCTCCTGTGGAGCCGCTCCAGTTTTTTCACAGGGAAAATAGATTCATGTCCAGTGAATAGAAATTAATGTTCACATAAGGTGGTCCAGCTGACCATGCTGTTTTCATTCAAAGTACCTAAATGCTGAGTTCCCAAAAACAGTGCCCGAAAATGTGGAAGTGGGTTTGGTAAGTGTTTCTGGAGAAACTGGAACAAACCCAACATTTCCTTAAGAATATTTAGTCTTCTTTTCAGCACCGTGGGAGGTTTGGGCTGCTGCTTTGCACATTTTTTAAGTGCCTTTCCCTTTGAGACACCTAGGGCAAAGGCCTCAGGCACTTGATGTTATCTGTTTTCATAAAAAGAGTTTTTTCCATACCACATTAAAAAAAAAGTGCTTCTGTGGATTGCCAGTGAATTCTATGGTCTCTGTGTGTGCAAAACTCCCACTGTCATCACCAAAGAGCTGCACACAGACAAAGAGTAGCCCATGTAATACAGATTAATGAACAGAGTAAGTCGGGAAGGACCCATGATTGTTCAGAAGATACTCAGCCATGCCAGGTCTGGTGGGAAGGGTGAGAACCAGGATAAAACAGCTGGTGTAATTAAAAGAGAATCTAAAATCTTAGCTACAAAACTGCAGAGGCCAAGATATATATTTCAATTCTCTCAGAGGTAATTTTGGTATCAGTATTCAGAAATATATAGTTTTTTCCCCACTCACCAAGTACTTCAAAAGTAGCATTTGGGATCTATTTGCTGATCCTTGAGAAGATACCTAGAAAGGACAAAAGTGTCAAAGATTACTTGCTTGATACTGAAAGTTAAAAGTCATGCAGTAGCTGAAGCTGCTTAGGGCAAAGGAATTTTCCAGGTGTAACAGGGTAACATTGTGTGGGTAACAGGAGTGAGAGCCGTTTCACTGTCTTGCATCACCCCACAGAGCTCTGACCTGCCCTTCCAGGTGTGGAGGTTGCTGTGTCATGACGAGAGCTCAGAGGAGCATCTGACTTCCTCCTGACTTTCAGGTCCATATTCACCACCTTCCACACAGGAGCAGACTTTTGGGATGGCAGCCTGAGGGCTGTACCAAGAATGCCAGGAATGCCACTCTGCCCTGCTCCCGGTGCTACCAGAGGCAGCTGCGCTTCCTTTCCCTGTGAAGATCTCCAATCTAGTGAAAAGTGCAGCAATCTGTGTTCATTTGCTTGTGCTCATCCTGCTGATGGTGCCGTCCATATATTGACTTGTCTGGGAGCCTCAGCTTCCAGCCATTCTAGGTCACTCTCGCCCCCATCTCCTAACCCACATTTTCTGTTTGCATGCGTCAGTGGTTGAGCATCTGTCTGCATGGCACACCACTGAAAGCCTGGATGTCTTCAGAGTAGGCAGCTGCATTCACAGAAGCTGGATAGAAGTCATATGCTAAAAAAATGTGTGGAAATCTTAGAGGTTCTTGGCTCTAAAGGCATTTTAAAAGGAAACAAATCAACACCCCCTCCCTAAAAAAAAACCAAACTCCTCCCCTACCTTTCAAGATGTGCTTGGCAGAGCATTATAAACAAAGAAAATCAGTTTGCCCATGGGATATTTGATTTCCCTCTAAGATCTCCTTGCTTCTCTGCAGGTGATACCAGCTGATGCAGAGAAGGGACTGACAGTCCCCCACTGATAGTGGGGAAAAGGATGAGAAAATACTCCAGACTTTTCTATTGAGTGGAGAGATTGAGGTAGAAACACTGAACAGCACCACACCAAAACCAAGTCAAACCAACACAAAATCAGTGAAAACAAAAAAAGAAAGAAAGAAAAGAAAGTAATTCTGCTGGGACAATATCATCTGTTTTACAATTGACCCTCTTTACTGTCCAACTGATTTCATGTTTCATCCCTTTGCTTGGACATTTAATCAGTTTCCCTTGATGTTTATCTGTGTGCTAAGTTGCACTGGTTTTATCTGAGTGTGAACTGATTTCATTATATCACTGCAAGCTGGATACTTTTACTGTACTTTGTACCATTTTTATTTCTGTTTAAATTAATTAGGACTGGTGTCAGGCTGGAGCAAAGCATATCATTCTTCAGCACAGTAAGTGTCCTTTGGTTTAACTCCATCAGTACAAGTTCCAATTTAAGAGAAGCCAAGGTCAACCAGTCCAAAATCCACTCATATCCTGATGAGGAAAGTGATCCAAAGCAGTGCCATGGTGAGGGAAGAAGCACATGTCGTACACTTCCTCCTGAATTTATGGCTCAGAGGATTCATCTCTTTTTGCTTGTGAACACTCTGTTTTGGTAGGACTTTTTACTTGTTTCTATGTATTTTTTCCAAAGGACTGTTAATCTCAGCACTTACCCAGTCAAGTAGGCATCTGGCAAAGGGGGTTTTCTCACCCTGCCCCAGAATATGTGGGTTGAAGGTTTTCTTAAAGACAAAACCCTCTTCTTCCCACATGTTCCCCTCTAATGTGCTGAGTTGGAAGGGACTCTTTCCAGCTGTTAACATTAAGTGGTCCCACCTTCTCCTTGGGAAAATGCAATTCAAAGAATAAAACTTTTTTTTGATATTTGTCCAAGCTTCTCCTGAATCAAATGTTTAGTATCTCTAGAGCAAATTAAAGCCTCCCTCATTTAATAAATGATGTTTAATATTGCCCTGACTTCTCAGCTTGTACCTTTCAAGCAAGACAATAAAACTTCCACACAGGCAGCTGGCACTACATGTGTCTGTACACAAAAATGAAGAAGCGGCACACAACTGTGTGCGGATGAAGGCTGAGCTTTCCTCCACCAACCAGCCTGAGACCTTCCCAGGATTTTGTTTCAGTTGTCTCTGTTTCCCAGAAGCAACACTTGCTGCCTTTGCCACCAGGTTTGGCAACCTGACCTCACTTACATGGTTAAAAGCTGCAAGTAGCAAATCCCACCAGGGAAGGTGACTTCTCCCAGCCCATCCTGGGTAAACCAGGACTTGTAGCTCCTTGCTTCTGATATTGTCACCTCACAGCTAATGGGAGGCACCCCTTTCTTTTCCCCATTCTTGCTGGAGGATGACAAAGGCTGCCTTCGTCTGGAGAGTGGCTTACACCCACTGGGAGAGAGACCCTGATGTTGGCTGAGGTTAAGGCAACATCACCAGAGCAGCACGGTAAGGCAGAAAAATTACTTCTCTTAAATCCCGAGCCTAGTCTGCCTCTGAACACAGAATTTTTGGTCTCCGTGGGGCAAGAGGAGGGAGTGGGAGGGAGGAGCAGGGAAGCTGAGGGTTGCAGGCAGCTGCCTGTTGCCATTTCCATCGTGTAAGATAATGTGAGTGGGAACTCCCCTCCCTGCTCACAAACAGGTAGCACTTCACCTCTCTTGTGCCAAGAGGTTTTCATTTTACAATGCTGTGGCATAAACTTTCAAGATCTTAATGTGTTATGTCAGAAAAATGAGCTTTATTTCATATTTCCAGTGTCTGGTGGTGGTAGAGAAGAGAGAGGGAGAACAGAGGAGCAGGATGTCATTATCAGCAGCTCTGCTGTGGAAAAAACACTTGGACCTTTTTTCCCCTACAACAGCAACTGAACACAGAGCCTTTGTCACTTGCTGGGGACTGTCCCCTTCCCACTAGCACTGCAAGGATGAACCTGATGGATCAGATCTTATGAGGAAAACAATGGTGCAGCGGTTGCAGGGAAGGCTTAGGACTCCACACCTTCCTGATGGTGCTGGGGATGTAGCTGGGCAAAACACAAACAGCCCCAGAGGGCTTGGCTAGTGTGAACCATTGGTCTGGCTTGTGCTGTACTGTCCCGCCAGGCTAGTGGGCACCAGCATTGCCCCAGCTTCAGAGGGAGCAGCCCTGCCACATCACAGTGCTTGTGTGAGCAGACAGCACCGTGACACGGCTACTTCCTGTCTTATTTAATTTCTTCTTATTATTTTTTCCCACATAACACTCTGCCCCCCAAACCCACCCTGCTCACAGGTCATGGCAAGAAAAGTGAAAGATTTACAGGAAAATCTCAATAACTTCAGCTGTTTATTCAACAGCAGGATATGGATTCTAAACCTGCAAAAAAAAATATATATTTAGTAGTGACATAACTGTGAAAGGAAAAGCAGTTCACTCTGTTTCTTATTACATGTAAGCTCAGCAGGCAATCAAAATGTATTCACCCACTATAGGGGCCAGAAAACAATATATTTCTACTTTTATCAGACACAGGTGTTGACTCTGGGAGGGTTACCCTTCCCAGAGCAACCTTGAGGTTTGGCACAAACAATTGATGCATGAACATAGGTTTTGGCACATGTTACCGTTTCTGGTCTTTTAAAAAGCTTTTCACTCATGGTCTCAGGCTCTTGGATGAGAAACCTTGCTCAGGGGTCTACCACCAGCCCATGGGTAGTAACAGGGGTTTGCCCCTTGTTTTAGTATTGCACAGCTTTGTTGGCCTCACAGCAGCATATTTGTCCAAGGGGGCTCTTGTGTAACATCCTTGGATTCCTCTTGTTTTTTTGGAAAGAAGGTAGGTCTCCTCATAGTTTAAAGATGTGCTATCTAGCCTTTTGGGTTGATTCAACCTCATGGCAACACCAATTATTGTTTTGTGAAAGTTGTGCCATGCAAAGCCTCTTTTTGAAGGGGCTTATTAAACTTCTGGACTTGACTTTCAGAGAGTGGCAGGAAAATGACCTGTCACCGCAAGCTGCCATCCACAGGCCAGGGACGTGGGCCCATCTTGAGGAAAGCACTGGGGAGACTGGAGCCTGGCTCCAGTCACCTGCCAAAGCAGTCGAGACACACTGGATCTGACCTCTGACCGTGTACCCTGAGGCCAGACACAACCTCAGGGCACCGAAGTTGATCACTACAAAGAAGGGAGGGCACCCAGTGAGGCACCTCTTCCTCAGGCAAAGCTCAGGCCCTGAGCACATTTCCCTCTGCTGCTGGGGACAGCTGCCCCAAGAAAGCCTTCAGCCTCCTGATGCCCATCCATCCTCAGAGGACATCAAAGGAGACATGGGTTTGGAGAGGAGCACACTCGTCGGAATGGTTTCCTACTGTCAGCTTGCAACCGCTCCATAGATCTGCGATCACACCTTCAAACAACCCCTTGTTCATGGAACGTATTTCAAAGACTGGCAGATCTGTCTGGCAGAATGGGGTCCCATATATGAATTAAAGTCTTTACTTTTTTCTTCCAGAAGTTTTCAAGAGTGCTAGTGACAGAAGAGGAAGGGAGGGAGGCAAATTAAAAACTTTTTATACATTAGGAAGGTAAATGAAGCAAGTGAATGCAAAGACAAAGAGATGAAAGTCATATTTTATGGTAAGCATCATGCAAGAGCTTCTTATTGGTGATGGGTGTGCAAAATAAGACACCAGAAGCCAATGAAAGAAATGGTTGTTAATACTCTGTCTAGAAATGATAGTTAGTACTGTGACTTTCTTTTTTCCCCCCACTGATTAAATAATTTATATCAGAATACTTTTGTAATTTGAGTCTGTCAGATGGGAGCTCTTTTATATATAAATATATTTTTTTCTTTCCTGCTTTCTAATTAGCAAGGTACAAAACAGAACAGTAATGTATTACACAAACAGAGAACTGACATTGTCTGGAGAGCCTGGCTGTGTCCCGATTCCCAACAAGAAGCGCTGCGATACCATGCTCAGGAAGCCCAGGCTCTGCTCCTTTCAGCAACTAAAGAGTTAAAGAGATAGATCAAAGCAAAAAAAAAAAAGGAAAATATTCCTTTCAGGCTTTGAAACACTGTTGCCACCATGGAGAAGAGTAGTAGAAAATTAATAAGGTGGTGTTGGAGCAGATGCATGACCTGCAGTATAGTACAGAGGGCAAGAGTTCAAATATAAATAAATATGTATGGCTGTGCTATGTCTTATTAGATAAGAGTGCTGTCTCGTAAGCAGTTTAGGTGCAGCAAAGTGGCATCTGTAGTACTTGTGAGACAAGGAGCTGTACCATAAACAAGTCTTCTGATTAAGGCAGGGATTTTCTAAGAGGCCAGCAAGAGCCAGGAGGGAGATTCACCATTTCAACTCTCTGGGATCAAGGCATCAGGCACGGCACGGGAGAGGGGGTGAGTCTTCTGCAGTGATCCTGACAGGACTGTCATAATTTGAGAGGCAGAACCACTGAGTCTGGCATCCCAAAAGATTCCCCACAAACAAATCTGCCCTCTGTTTTGATAGAAAAGTTAAAATGCCATCCTGTGAGGTACACAGTGGATGGTAAGTCTCCTCACCTTCCATTTCCCCGGAACAAAACTTCAGGAGACATCCTGTAACACAGCATATGGGTCTGGGGGATGCATTTCAGAATCACTGTTTGAGCATCCCAAAACCAGTCAGTGCTTGGGCCAGGGAACAGAGTGTAGCAACTGATTCAGACTCCAGTCTTCCCTGAGAAAACCTAGGAAAGCTGAGACCCCTTTGCGTTCAAAGAAATCTAACAGAAATGATCTCATAGTAATTTCTCAGCCACAGGCTAATTTGAACTTTATATTTAAAAGTATATGGATTTTACAACAATTAGATCTTCATTATGAACTCTTTTTTTTCCTCTGTCTTGTGAAATTACTTGGAAAAAGAAAGCAAGCATCATTTGAGACTGAACTGAGCTGATTACAAGCAGTCTTAAGAAAAAAAATGACACAGACAAAATAGAGATTATCATTCTTTGTCAGTCACAAATAAACTTCACCTCTTTTCCACTTGAGTTGAGTTTCCCCTCTATTTTTCAGCAAAATATTTCTCAAATAGTTCCAATGACCCAAAACAAACATTTTTCATAAGATTAATTTCTCTGCTGCAGAAGTTCATTCATCCCAAGGCAGACTCCAGGAAAGACATGGGCAAGGCTTGTTAGGTAATGTGGAAACAAATGTAGGCAAAAGATGGAATTGGCTTCGTGCAAGTTTCACCCCTCCCCACTGTGCCTCCCTTCTTTACTTTTATAGAGGGGGATTAGTGACATGGATAAGCCACAGGAGTAAAGCTCGTGTGGTTTGTACATGTCACCAGAAGCCCTACAGAAAAATGCAGCTTTATAATATGTACAATTTCGGTTTAGTTTATTATTTATAATACCTGGGTACCAACAAAAAAGCTCAGACACTAATGCAAAGTTTTTAATTTCTTAGTGCGTTGACATCACTTACTGTCTTTCTCAATGTATTTTTATTTGTTTGATCTTCTATAAATTTTTCTCTTTGTTCTTCAGATGGAATAGCAAATCTAGTTCATTCTGAAGACACTCTGCTGCTATAAAGTAACTGAAAAACCTTTAAAAATTTAGAGTTTTAAGTGTGATATCATGTCCCATAAGAATATTTGTATCATTACAGGACACAATATCACCCAGTTATGTGGAAATCTGAAATTCCACCAATTTATAAGTCTACCTATTTCAGCTGTCAGTGTTGTATTAACGCAGACAATTTATTGGAGTCAAGGAACTAAATATTCTGTTCCTGCTCTGTTTTAGTGTGAATTTTGGCTGCACCAACATTTGCAAACCTTTCTTTCTCTCTAACACATTCTTACTGAGGCACCTCAGTTGAAGCTTTTAGTGTGGATTTCTGCTCATGGATTCAGATTTCTAAGGTTGTGACACTTACTGACTGCCTGTCCTACTTTCACCTTACCTTGCCTATGGCTGAGCCCATCCATATTTTGAAGCAAAGCTGGAAGTTATCCCTTTCCATAGACTTGTGATCAGACTAAGTTTTCAACTGTGTAGGAAAAGAACAGGGACATTGGTGGCTGATGGTAAGTGAATGGTTTAGCATTTGGGGTCATGGGTTGGCAAATTTGACAGGGCCACGGAGCAGCAGGTATCAGCTAGTCCTGAGAAGGGGAAAATAGTTTGGGCAGAAGAGGGCTAGTAAACATCAGGATAGAGGGAGGAAGGGTATAGGAGGCAAGGGCTGCTGGAGGGCCAGAGTTTTCCATCCAGTACGTGGCCACAGAGGTCATTCTGGTAGTGTCTCAGACTTAGATTCTACCTGTGACCAGGAAAATGTACTCAGGAGCATTGCCCTCCCTTGATATGTTTGCCTGGCACCTCCTCCACTGCCTTCTCATCAGGGCCTGTTGCCACCCCAGGCACAGAGCACCTCAGCCTCTGTCTTTGCCACTGGGAGCCCTACTTTTACCTCCTCCACACACAGCATCCCCCTAGTTTATATTCTTAGATTATTAGGTGTTCTCTTCCTCCCTACACTCACACACGGGAGAGCGAGCTGAAAGAAATCAGTGAAGAATCAGTGGCCAGCAAAATGACAGATAATAAAAGAAAACACTAAGAGGAGCAATAAAAACTAAGCAGTTGTGGGACCATTGCTAGAGACAGCTCACAGCACTGCACAGTTTAACAAAGAAAGATTAGAAGTGTTGACTAGACACTTTTGTTCTGAATTTGCAATGAAGCTGGAGGGTGTATCTATCCCGTCTGATGTTTCTGCGGGAGCAGAACGTTTATCTCCGCAACAAAGGAAGATCTGAGGCAGCACCTGCTAAAATTAAGCTTTCCTAAAAACAGCTCTATTAATTTGCACTCTGGAGTTTTAAAGCAAGTGGCTAAGGAACTTTCTGAAACACCCTCATTAATAATTCACAGATGTTGGGAGAATGAGTTAATTCTGGAGCCTGAAGGTCAGCAAATACTGCTCTAAAGGGAAAAAAGAAACCTGCTAGAAACAAGAGAAAAAAGAAAGCAATAGAGAGAAGTAGAGAACCAGCAAGGCTGACAGTTCCAGATACATGCTGAAAACAAATTTTTAGGGCAACTATAATGAAAGATTTAGAGTCTAAGTATATATGCGTATACTCATATAAAACAAAGGCTAGCCATGAAAAGTGCAGAGTGGTAGTTCAAGTACTTCCTTGATGTTTAGGATGTGAGGTTTTATAAACTCTAATTATCAAGGCTGTTATCCAGGAGCCCAAAGGAAAGTTTGGTGCCTGTGTGTTGCTCATGGTGGGAGGCTGGTCTGGGGATGCCACTGCCCCAGGTGTCCCTGCATCCCCAGGGAGAACACAGTACTATGGCTCCACAATGGAGAACAAGGCTCCCATGGGAACACTTTGGGAAGCCCCTCCAAGCCTTGCCCAGGTGTTTGCAGTGTGGCTGATGACACATTTGAGGGCAGGAGGAAACTCACCTTTGGACTGAGGGGCAAAACCTTGACCTGCATCTCTATGGCTTCAGCAACCCAAATGGCTGCTGCCAGGTAGAGGTCTGTAATCCCTACTTGTGTTTTAGAGGATCCACTTTCTTGCAAATCTAAACGGCATTTTTATTATTATTTCCAGTTGTTACATGATTCTTATTATAGTTCAGCACTGACGTCAGCAATAAACAATAATAGGATTGTGAACTATTGCTCTTTCTAATAAAATTATGTTTCTTCACTGTATTATAAATCTAATAGCTATTACATCAGTACCCATAAATATATATCATTGCTTACCTTTCTAATATATACAGGGCATTGCATGCCCCAACAGAAAATAATCAGATTTTTTTTGTAAGTTAGCCACAGCCATTATTAGATAATGAATGCTTAATACGTAGAAGATATAATTAATGGGCAGTTTTCATGTAATTTTCTCCTTTTGAAGGGGGAGAAAGGTGCTTTTACCTGCTTCTCTTTCGCATCCAAAGCTGCAGCTTCTATTCTGTCCTCTGTGTTTCTCCATACTTTTCTTTCTAATTTCTTTCCCTTTCTTGTTTGAGGCTAAATGCTAGTGAAACAACATTGCACAGAGCCAATTTCTCCAGCAGTGACATCAAAACCCCTCTCCTCCCTGAGGAAGAGCCAAGAAACAGCCTTTTCCTCCACCATTGGATGCTAATGCACATATTTGCTGTCCTTGTGGCCAAGCATCCAGACTCCCTCTCTCGCCCACCGTGGGGGATGCCCCCTTTCCCTGTTCCCCCAATATTTTTGTGATGCCTGCTTTGGCCATGGCCTCCCAGAGGGCCACGCCTCATGATGCTACTCCTCAGTCTCTGGGGAGTGAGTGACCATAGGCTTATGATAGAGGCTCGTGTCCCAGGCAGAGGGACCACCCCAGCCACTTCCCAATGCCCCCATCCCGGCACCCCTCTGTGAGTCCAACCAGCTCTTCTGAAGAGAATGTGCCTGGTGGCACCGCAGGGCAGCCCACGACATGGACACGGCTGTGATCTGTGGAAGCGCGTGCAAGATCTGTATAAATAAGGCAGATCCCCCCTCCACCCCCCTCCTCCTCCTCCTCCTGCTCCTCCTCCTCCTCTCCTCTCTCTCAGCACTGATTAATGTGTTGAATGAAACCTTTAAATGTTTGATTTCTAAGCAGAGGGATTTTTTTTCCCCCTTCTTTCCGCCTATCTGTAAAGAATAAAAAAAAATCCACGATCATGTGGGAAATGTTGATTTTAATGGAAAAATTGCATTGTGCTGACTTTCATAGAGTAGAAAATCCACAGAGTGAGACTTCAGGCTTGGCACCTGCTCCAGAACCTTCCTGATGAAGCAAAGGTTGTCTTCATTAAGAGCATTAATATTCATGCAGCATGGTAATTTTGACACAGAAAAGGTCTCTGTAACCTTTTCTTGTGTGAGAATTTTTTACTTCTCAAGGAAATTACAGTCCAGCAATGACTTAATTAATGCTGGGTTTCTTCAGCGGATTTTGAAGAGCTGTCAGTTTGGGCTTGTGGTAGCTGTCAAGCTGGGAGAGGGCTCTGGCTAGGTAGATTGAAGGGAAGGAGGGAAGGCACCAGAGCCCCCATTGTAGATCCTTGTGGCTGGGGTGGAGTAATGGGGGAGAGGTTGGGGGGCACATACACCTCCCACATTAGTTTTAATTTACCAACCTGCTTTCCCCACTGCTGGGTCATTTATTATTGGTATAAAAGACACAGCTTGAATTAGTTCTCCATTTCTCCCTCAGCTTATTTGTTATTTTTATTGTTATTGCTACTATTTTATAAAATTCATTTTGCTCTCCTCTTCCTCTAGCAGTATGCGTGGAAGTTCTCAGGAGAAGCCCCCTTTGGATGTTGCACAGCTGCTGTTGCAAGTGCAGGGAAGAAAGAGAGAAGCCTCCTTCTGCTTTTAACAAAATATTTATATATGTACATATACATACGTAATCAGATAAATATACTCCAAAGAAATGAGATGTGCTGCCAAAGAGGAGCAGCGGCAAGCAGTATTTTTTTAAAATCAAAGTTTACATTCTTCTCCAGTGATGTCAGTCATGTTTGCAGACAGGCCATTTCACGCAGCGGAGAAGGAGAGAGCTTCTGCCTTCTCCTTTTTTTCCTTAGTTTGAATATTTTGGGTATGTTTACAAGGAGATCCTTTTAGGTTCTCTCTTTTCCTGATGCTGTTTTATTTTTCTTTCTCCAGAGCTCTCTGAAGTGTCCTGTCTTCTTTCCCAGATTCAGGACTGCTCTCAGTGAAGTAGTTTTCTGCCTCAGTCCCCTCTGCTTATCCTGCTCTGCCACAGCACAGTGCATCACCAGGGAGCTGCCCCACAACCTCCTCCTTCCCACTGGAGAACATGAAGGGGACTTCAGCAGCAAGATCTTGAGGGCAAATGCAACTCAACACTCCAACTGCAAATCCCCCTCCACCCTCAAATGGCTTTGGGAAGAAATTGAACTTTGCTTCTCTACAAGTGCATTCAAAATAATCCTGTTTTCTTTGGTAGCAGTGTTTGAAGTAGGTGTCTCTCACCTCAAAATTAATAGTTCTAGAGCAAGACTCTCCTAGACTTCAAATTCTGGACGTCCAAGACTCTCCCTCCAAGTGCCAAGAAATACAAGGGATTTTTGATTACTCTTTAGTCTAAATGAGGCAGCAGTGTTATGCCAGAGCTTTGTTTAAAGGTGATGCAGAAGGCTAAAATGAACATTTAAATAATGTCCTTGAGGCATGAGCATTTCGAATATTTTAAGAAGGGAGACTGCATATGACATGTATTTCAGCCAGCTATAGCCCTTTATTCTTTATTTCTAGTGTTGTGAGAAGCAAAAGCCAGAAGTGAAGTCCCAACAATGTCGCTGGTCCAAATTTCTGTTTCAGATATTGACACCTTGAAATTCAGAGGCAGGCTGCAAAGTAAGTGAAACAGCACACTGATGTGCTGAATGACACAAGTAACAAAACTGAAGGACATTCAGCTGAAAAACCTACATTATGATATGTGTGCATGTGCATAAATACACAAATATTTTAAAATAACCTGCATATTCTCCCCCATTCATTTTACCTCTATTTTAGCCATTGCTCATTTACTGTGGATATTCCTGTCATGCAGGACTAACTGGGCTCTAAACCAGAGAAAACTGATAGCTGGAAAAAACCCAAAGAATGTGATCAAGAAAAGGGAGATCTTATGTGTTCTGTGGCCACTTGGACATATAAAATCTCTAAAGAGGTCTTCACTAGCATTCAACAATTTCTAGAGGACCACAAATATGAAGAAGACCAAGAGTCATCATATCAAATTCTTCATATAAACCCTCCCTACATCATATGCTGTGGGGTTCATCTTTCATCTCAGACACCCATTTGAGGACACCTTTACAAAATAGATTTATTTAAGGCTGCATAACTAAAAAGGGAGATCCTGATGAAATACAACTCTTTTGGGCAACAAATGGAGAGTTTGTTAAAAGTTGGGTAAGGTGATAAGATGGTCAGTAGAGTCAAGGGATTACCAGAGTGCCAGCCGGGGTTTGTCCTTCTTCTAGGTAGCGGTCTCTTTCTAGGTTTTGGCCTCTTTCTAGGTTTGCTTTCATTAGGCATCATGTCACTCCTCCCTGCCTGTCTGGTGCTCTTTGAAGGCACTCAGCTGCCTTACCTGGGATGATCCACTTCTTTCAGGGGTTGCACTTCCTTATTCCCTCTGTTGGCTCACCATTTGATATAGTGCTAACTCACATGTTTTTGCCAGCTACTAATCAGCATTTTTACTGAGGATAATCTCACATCACTGGAGTCCAAGTGAAGAGGTGGCAGCAGCCAAGGGGATGAGGATCAATAACCAAAAATGTCTCAAATGAAAAACATTCAGAACCAAACTGAGACTGCTCCCAATTTCTGATTCTTCACCAAAAGCCAAGCACCACCAGAAAGATTTTTTTTCTGAAGAACAATAATTTCAAGTGATTTTCTTGCAGAACGTGGTTTCAGTAATAAACCATTTGATCCAGTGCAACATCCAGTTCCACTTGACAAACCTCTCCAACTTGCTTTTCCTGTACTAGAGAAAAGAGATAAGAACATTTCCCTGATCAAAATATGATCACTTTTCAGGTATCAGAGCTACTCTGGAGTAAAATGGAGTTTTATATATGCACACAAGCTAGAAGGATTGCTGCAAAGGGAATTTTCTAGTCCAGGGGACAAATAATAGGAGTTGTATTTCTTATCATCATAGCAAATGAAATAAATACCTAATATTTCTTCCGCCTAACAAAGTAAGTAATTAGCAGGGCCATAGTCAAGGGAACATGCAGGTAAATGGAGCAATAATTGGGGTGATACAACATTTGCCCACTTCTCAGATGAGGGATAAGGAGCAGGCCAGAAGTGAACCCGCATTTTATTTACAGCTACACCACTGGTAATTAGCCAGCTTGCCAAAATGGATTAGCAGCAACCAGTGACACCCGTTATCCCTGGCAGACAGAGCAGTGTGCACCACAGAAAAAGCTGTTAAAGGCCAAGAAATACAAGTGTGTAAAAGATAAGAATAGCAAGTGGCCTCCCCATGTCAGGCTGGCTGGGATTTGAAAGCAAGCAAGAAAGTCAATCTTAAAATAAGCCAGTTAATTTTAATGACATTGAAATTTTACTGACAAGTCTGAAGTATTTTAAGTAATGTCAGAATTATCTTACTTGGGAGAAAACTGAATTTTTATGATCTTTTTTTCATGTATAAGCTGCATTACTCTTTTATGAGGGAAGCCTGTCAATTTGCCTGCTTTGAACAAAACACCTCTGCAGAGATGTACCCATTGCACTATATACTCTGCTCTAGCACCAGTGGGAGAGGGTATGTTGGGAAGGATCCGCACGGGCTATGCTCACAGCCTGTGCTGTCTGCATAACCTCTGCCAGCCTGGAGCCAGCCTGATGGACAGCAGCTCCGAACCCCTGGGGCAATCCCTCGGCAAGGCACAGTGACCTTTCGTGGAGAGCTGCTCTGTTGGCACCGTCATTTCGCCAGCGTGAGGCCTGCCTTGCACAGGGATGCTTAGACAGCCCCTTTCTCACCAAGGCAGCATGAGCATCACCACAAGGAGTGAGGAGCTCTGCATCATCCCAGGTAAATGAGAAAAGGCCTTGGCTTCTTCACTTGATTGACTGATTGATGATCTTCCAGCCAGGTTATAAATCTCCACTCACCTCCATGTCTTTCTCTGAACTGAACACTGAGGAATACTCTCTCTCTCTCACAGACACACACACACACACACACACATAAACTAGTACATAGGTGCACATCACCACCCATGAAGCAGCACGGTCTAATTCAGCAAGAAATAAATCCCAAATTGCTCCTCAGAGATGGGACATTCCCTCTTGGAGTCTTGCTGCCACTGGGTTTTTCCTAAGACCAACAGCATTATCTTCATACCTTCTCTAGATGCTTTCTACCAACACATCTTGCTCACATTACTTTTCTGGACCCATCTGAGAGTCCTTGGTCACATCTCTACCTGCTACCCCAGCTCTGCAGCCTGGTTAGTGCAGGTGAATGTGGAGAGAGCAACACTTGCTCCTTCCCACACTGTGTTTCCCCACACTATGAAGGCAGCATAGCAGAACTCTCCTGTGCAGGGTTCAGTCTCTGGTAGCCCCTGGTCACCCATGGCAGGCCATGGGCTGACCTGGTGGTTTAACATTTTGGCAATGACCATAGGATTAAATCTGGTGGGTTTAACAGTAATCCCATTCTCCATTGAAAGTTTATTGAAAACAATCTCTATAATATCATTCTGGGTCCAACCTTACGAAGTTCAGGGGTTTTTTTTCCACTGGGCAAAGCCCATCTCTGGTCCCAGGTGGAGGCTCTTCCTCTCTGCCTCTCCCCTTCACTCCTCTCTGCCACATGACAGCCAACATTACTCCCAACTTGTGGAGGCATTCAGCAGGGTCCCATCTCCTAGCAGGCAAAAAAACCCTTTCCCCCTGCTGGAGGGCCTCCCTTCCACCCCCATTCCCTACTGCCAATTGCTGTATCCTGCTTAATGGTATTACAGCCATGAAATATGATTTTCTTCCAATTGGGAATAGGAATTTTGCCACGTTTTGCTGAGCAGCACATTTAATATAAATAATTCCTACTGTTCACAGGCTCCCAGTTTTATGTAAAGGTTTATGCTGAGCCCACAGCGAAGAATTTTAGGAAAAGGCTATTCATTAAGACCCTTACTTGTCTGTCACCTCCAGAGATCCCCCACTGGCAGAAGGGGTCATGTAATGTCTTATTTATACCAATCCTTACAGTAATTAATTTTCTCCACACCATTTTAGAACACACCTGGGTGTTTTTTCCTCATTTCTCTATTTGTGGCGCTTTTTGATTTTTTTTTCCCTCCCCAAGTTGCTTGTTCTGACACTAGCATGCAACATCCAACCTTTTAAAGAAATCATTCATTTTTTTTAAAGGTTGAACATGTCATAGGATGTTGGTGCACCTAGTATTAAATCCTGTCTGTTTCTTTCAAAGTTCTTGAACACTGGGTAACTTGCAGAGGCACTCAAGCACAGAGGGCCAACGTGGCATGCAAAACCACCAACGGGAACCTATTTTTTGAAATGCATTTATGAAACAGTTGTGTTTGAGGTTGGCATCTGCTTTGCTACCTGGTTACTCATTTAAGGGGTCAAAACCACAGCCCAGGAGAGCTGGATTTGCACTGTTCGGCCCTGAGAAGCACAGAGATGTCCACAATAAGGGCTGAATCCTCTTATCTTGTGCAACTTAGCCTTAAATTGAAAGATTATGTACAGGATACAGGAATGGGCTGTGACTGTTCTGCTGTTCTGTTTACCAGTTGTTCCCTGGGAGCTGTTGGTAGGAGTCCTCATCAGAAATATGGCACCACCACATGGATCTTTGCTGGCAGACTCAGCACAGACAATACTGCTAATAGAGTTAGTCAGGGCACCCTCATTATGTGAAGGAAGGCTCAAGCATGGGTGGAATGGTTTTTACATCTCCTGTTTATGCAACTGCATCTGCTGCTCGGTTTCGCATAAGCTCCATAGTTGGAAGTGCCAGTGTCTGTGCTGTTGTTGCTCAGTGTTTCCCAACCAGCCTCATGAGCAGAAGTGCAAGCAGAAGGAGAAAAAAAAAAAAACAAACAACTTTGATCAGGACTGCTCTTTGTGAGCACACAGGGCTGGCAGCAATGGGGAGGCCACTAGAAACAGTCACCTGCAAAATGCACGTCCTGCATGCCTGGCACTGGACTCAGTGGAACTGTGTAAAAATGCCTTTTCCATCTCTGGCTCAGCTTCCAGCCCAAACTAGACCCCAGCAGAGCAGTTTAACAACCTGTCATGGTTGGCTTTAGCCACCAGCATTGACCCTGAGATGCCATTTCATGGTTTTAAAATGTCTCATCCCGAGAGGCCTTTCCTGTGAGCTCAGGGACATAACTCAGTACCTCGGTGAACAAACTCAGGTATGTGTTACTGTTTTAAAGGTGTCCACTGACATACAACAAATCAGGACTTGCTTTTTTAAGAAGCCATGAAAAAGAATGTAGCAGGTCAGTTTTAGTGTGTGGGTGGGTGCATAGCCTCGGAGAAGGCAATAAAAGAGTTGGCAATGGTCATTGGTGGACAAGGGTTTAAAGCTCAGCCTAAGGAGTCTAAGCAACAGCAAGGAAAAGATTGAAGTGAGAAAGAAAGTGGAAATGAGAAGTACTCTGAAAATCCTCGAGAAGAGACAGCTCATAGGACAGGGCATTTTGACAGAGACAAAGAATGATGGGAAAGCAGCTTTACTGCAAAAGCCAGTGGTGCAAGAACAGGGAAAAACCATGGTGTATTTACACAGAAGAATTGATAAGTTACAGACCTTGTGCAGAAATTGTTTTAAAAATTAGCTGCTGATTTTGGGTGCCATATGGAAGACAGTCTGAAACACCTACTTTTTCAACTGTTTCATTTTTGGAAAAGGAGACATCCACAAGACCTCTCAGGCATAGCCCTTCTGCCCCCCAAATTTCTAGCACCAGAGCCAGACTGCTGGTCTCCCAAAGTACTTGGTCCTCATTTCTGAATCAAGTGGCTTGAGAGTGAGCTGTGGCTGCAGTGGTCTGTATCTTCACACAACACCCAGCCAGGAGCTGCATGGATATAGGGATGCTCCTGTATCCCTTGTCCTCAGCACAGGCAACTCTCCAGGTGCCAAAAAGGCAGTGCAGGCAGGCCAGGCTTTAGCAGTGCCTCACCACTCTCACAGAGCTATTCCTCATTTATGCACTTCAAATTTTCCCTTCACAGCCATGTTAAGGACACCCTGAATACTCCAAAAACTTCTGTCAGGATAGTCCACACAGGAGAGAACCTGCAAATAAAACAGCCTCCAATGATCAGCCCCTGCAGAAGCTGTGCTGCCCTATGGCCTGGCAGGGCCTGCAAAAGCTACAAGCTGAATTTTTTTAACATTTAACCTTGCTTAACCCTTGAGCTTGGGCTACTTTCAGCTGCCCCAAGATGATTGATAAAAGACCCTGCATGGTATCACTAATCTGGGGGGCAGTGCAAGCTGTTTGGGTTCCCATGTGCACATATGGAAGAGCTTTGGAGTGTCAGATCCAATACTCAATTGGTGTATCAGCAAAGGTGCAATGAAATTCACTTTATTGCTCCTTGAATACGTTATATTTAAGATTGCCTAGAAGAGGACTCAAGTCTCAGGGCCACTATTTGGTTAAAAACTTGGAGAAGTAATTTTCCCGCTTGTGCTATTAAGCATGTGGTTTTCTTTATTTTGAGATCTCACTTTGCCTGAGTATATACATCTATATATCTCCCAACACATGTATGGAAACCATACACAATAACAAAATAGCCTTATGTACTGCTAGAGCTGGTTTTAAAATTTACAGG
>VZRZ01004578.1:278073-351270 GCA_013398175.1 Climacteris rufus | reverse complement strand
TGGAAAAGAAAAATTCTAAAACAGTTCCATATAGTTAATGTACTGTTTTGCCTTCCATTAAAAAGATACTATTAAACCAGTCACAAAAACACTAGCAAGTGAGTAAATGTTTAAACCACAAATCTCTCTGAACTCCTATGGGAATGAGGGGGATGGGGGACTCTACCAGTTCCAAAATAGCAAGATCATATATCAGAGGTGAATAATAATGTGCAAAAAAATATGTTTCAAGGAACAACACAAAGTAAGAGAGGTAGGACAGAAAGGACTTTAAGGGATGAAAAATATCAATGCCAGGAAAGATGGTGATTCTGGAAGTGTGGGTCTTGCTAACAGAGAGGAAAGATAGAGAGAGAGAGGGAGAGAGGGAGAGAGGGAGAGAGAAAGAGAGAGAGAGAGAGAGAGAGAGAAAGAAAGAAAGAAAGAAAGAAAGAAAAAGAAAGAGAAAAAAAAGAAAAAAGAAAAAAGAAAAAAGAAAAAAGAAAAAAGAAAAAAGAAAAAAGAAAAGAGAAAAAAGAAAAAAAGAAAAAAGAAAAAAAAGAAAAAAGAAAAAAGAAAAAAGAAAAAAGAAAAAAGAAAGGAAGGAAAGAAAGAAAGACAGAAAGAAAGGGAAAAATATAAAGAAAAATAAAAGAAAAAAGAAGAAGAAAAGAAGGAAGGGGACTGAATGGGAGCAAAATTGCAGGGTGACACCCACCCTGGCTCTAGCAATGTAAATGAGGCCTCTCCAAACTGGAGTGCACGAAGCACAACTGTATATTCCGTACACGACACAGTTAAAAATTTGAACATAAGGTAGCATTTCCTTTATCATATCCCATAAAAATAGCAATTTGCTAAAGCCCTTGTAGCACAGTATGGAAGGTGGTGTATTTTACTGATAATGTAGAGATGACAGATAGTCCTATACTAGGAGGTTTCAATGGTGTCTTGCTGTATAGCATAATAAATTGTGAGGAGCAGAGACAGAGGACAGTGCAGGCAGGCACTGCTCCACCTCCAGTAGCCAAATAATTCAGCCCCGGCTCAGTAATTATGCTGTGTGAAAATATGGGATTAATTAGACTGGTACACTAACACACTGTAGTCTCATTAAGGCTGAACAGCATTTTCATAGATACTGCCACTTGAACAGGGCTGCTGCTAATGTGAAAAGACAAAGTCTCTTCTTTTCACACTCCTTGCTTATTATCTTACTTAAGGCCACTTAAGCAAAGTTCCAAAGGCAGCCTGGCAGAAAGCCCTTTGTGGGATTTATTTTGTTATTTTACCTGTATGCCAGGGAAAGAGAGGGGAAAAAAACCAAGGGGAAATGTTAACATTAGCAATAACTGCAAATTCTCCCTTTGCACCAACAAGAGTTTTTATTTTCCCTCCTCCTTTCTTAATTTTTATCTTACTCTTTTTGGGAGGGGAGCATGAGGTAAGGGGGATGATGAAGGGGGCAGATGTCTCAAAGAGAAAGAGATAAAAGTTGTCCCCCATTGCAAATCTCAAATGTTTAATTTCAATGTGAGGGGTCGGCCTCTCTGAGGGATTTGCTCAGCTTGACGGGGTAGCAGGAGCCCCGTGCCAGAGCCGCATTCCCATGGAGGAGCGCTAGAGTAAGACCTGTGTCTTTTGAACTGAGAGGTGATTATCGAGCCAGAAGACATAATTTATGCTAAATAGTTGCTGTTTCACAGGCTTTTATCCACAGAGAACAACCTCCTTCCTCCCGGTTACTCCAAGGCACTAAAAAGGTCTCAGTCACCCAGCAAGTCCAAATGTTGCCACACTTGTAATTTTAACTCTGTTATAATTCTTCAAAGAAACCAGCACCTGGGAGAAAATTGATTTTGGAAGGGAAGGACATCCGTAGCGCAGCCTCTGTTAAACAAGCAGATGTCCTCCATCATCTCCCCATGCTGCCCACACCTTCTGGGTCAGCACGGGCCAGATTGTCACAGTGTCCCCTGGGCCTCCTGCTCCTGTGCCTTCAGCCAGCTTAGGGGTGCCTGGGGATGCTTGCTGCAGCTGGAAGGAGGTGGGAATTCGGAGCTGGCATTATCCAGCGGCTCCCAATGGGGAGTGGGCTTGGTCCTTGTGTGCTTTAATTCTGGGTAAGTGGTGGGGATAGAGCCCGCTGCACGGAAAGCAGACTGCCACAGGGGTGTTAATATATAAAACTTGTCCTTTAAAATTAACAGGCCTCTGTAAAGACCTGCTTCACCCTGCTCTCAGGAGAGCTATTAGAGCAGAGAGAGACTCTGCCACATACATAGGAAGCAAGCAAGGGGGGAGAGAGACAGGAGAGGAGCCCATCATATCCTGATGACAGAAAATAATAGAGGTATCTGTGCAGAAATACTGTGGGCTTGGAGATGCCTTTGAAATAGGCAACAGTAATATTCAAGTTGGAGATACAGCTGATGCTGAATTGACTGAAACCTGCTTTGTGGCTTAACAAAAGTGGGCAGTAGAGAAAGGCTGACATGAAACAAGTCAGTTTGCAGCAGGCTTTAAGGTTAGCATCATTAGCAAAGGGAAAAAATGATTAGCAGTAAAAAGTGAGACATTAAAAAGAGATTTAAAAGGAGAGCTAGAGGGAGCTAGGGGATGGGGGGTGCTTTATTTGTACCTGAGGAAAATAAAAGAGATTCTACCCAGACACATTTGAATTCTGTCTGCTGCCTTTGTACACAGAAGTTTTATGAATATTTACCTTGCACATGGTTTGGGGAAGAATAAATTCTTTGGCACTGGTATTGAAATTTGAGAGCCAATTCTCTTGCCCATATGTAAATGTTCATACAAAATCAAGTGCAAAGGGCATCCCAAATAGTGTCCTTCCTGCAGGCAAGTGCCTTTTTGGTCAGCTGTTTAAAAATAGGGTGACTGATGGCCAGGGTGGTTGGACCTTGCTGGTCTGAGTCAGATACTTCAGATGTGGCTTCAGCTGAAATAGTTCAGAAACACTCAGTAGGACTTTTGCTCTTAAGTGACAAATGTCACTTTAAATAAATAGTATTTAGGCTTCGAAGTCTCGTAAGTGCTTCTGAAGCCACCACCTCCTGACTCCCTGCAGGAAGTGTTTTAGGGCTTTCATCTTGAGATGGGGACAGCATGCAGCCAGCCCAGTTTCTTTTTTGTTCACAATCAGCGTTAGTGTCCCTGGGGACAAGGGAGAAGAAATTTAATTTCTGGTGTCTGAAGGTTTTTTAAATATGTCTTCCAGATCACGAGTACATTCACATTACACCATCCTCACCAACACTGGTATAAAGGAGCAGAGTGGTTGTGGAGAGGCTCGTGTCACCCACTGTGTGTGCACTGCCCCACAGAGTGACACATCTCATGGCATGCCAGGACTCTTGGCCAGAAGCCAAGGTACACAATACCTTGGTCACACTATGATCACTCTGGCAGTGACCACATGTCTGTCACACTGTCCAACGGGACAGCCCTGAAGGCGCTGCTAATGAAGTTTGCAGAGATGGTTCCCAGAAACCCCTCCAGCTGTGCCACAGTCAAGAAGCAGGCAAAAATGCATGGGATTTATTTGAACTTCCTTCTCAAGGACATACTAAGGAAGCAGCTCACACTGGCCCAGGCTGGGAAGATTACAAGCCTGTAGGCCTGATGTCTGCTCACATACAGTAGTGCTCTTGAACTGTGCCGTCCACATAAATGGTAGGCATTATTCCCTCTCAGGACATGGGAGGACATTTCCCCTTGGACAGCTTTCCCTTTTGCCGTCACACATTTCAGTCTCCAGGAAGCTAAAATACAAGCTCCCTAGCTATCGTTGCTGGGAGTTGTTTCACTCTCAGACCCACAGTTTTGCTGGACACCCTTCTTAGCTGGAGGAAGGAGGAAGCCAAGTGTGATATCTCTGTCCTCAAAACTGTGCAGCAAAGTGAGCAGCCAACGTGACCAGCCCTGTGCACCTCACACAGCAACTGAGCCAGCACCTCACTCAGGCACGGGACAGCCTCACCCACAAGTCTGGGGTGACTGGGGGTGGCTGTGGGAGTGCTCCTGCATCCTGGCAGCTGGCATTGTCTCTGCTGCCACCACTCCCTGCAGTCTCCCTTCTGCTCTTCTGGCCACAGGGCCACCACACCACTCCTGGTGCGACTGGTGCTGCCTTGAACAAGCTACATCAGGATGAGTTTACAACCTTTGCATGGGAAGACCCAGAATAAAAGAGGAGAGATGGACAACTAATCCCCCACTCCCTGGGCAAGACCTCTGATCCTTACAGCAGGAGCTCCTATCTCCTTTCAACTATCCAAACCAGAGTCCATCAAGGGGTTAAGCAGAAACAAATAGGCCAAGTCCTGTGTAACACCATAATACCAAATGCTATCCCATGAGTCATGGGAGCAGGGTGCTGCCATAAATGCAGTCACAACACAGAGAAAGTGCAGGGCACAGAATCAGGAGCACGGAAAGTTATAGTTGGCAACAAGGCTACATGTAAACCAGAAGAGACCAGAGCTGGGCTTTCTTCCTCCTCCTCCCTGCTGAGGGATCCATCCCAAGGCTCCATCTCCACTAGCCATGTATCTTTGGTCTAAACGCTGAGGTGAAAGCTGAGGAAACTGAACGCCAGCCCCACCGAGTGCTTGAGTGCCTTGGGGCACTGGAAGGCTCTGAACAAGTGCCTTGGCTTCAGTGGCAGCACTTGTGGCCATGGTGTACGTCCCAGCTTAATTCCCAAATCTGATTCTTGTTCACCACACCAGCATGAGCCTTTGGAGACAACACTAAATGGAAGGAAAACACTAATGGAAGGAATTATGGAAATGCAATTTTGACACACTGGTGAAAAAAGATGAGAGCTGATTATGAGAGCTGTCAGCTCCATCCTTCTCTCACCTCATTGTGTCTGTGTGAATAGAGAAATCAAATTAAAAATGCTTGAATGCATTCAGGAACCCAAAGGGGAACCTATTGATCTGCAGATAAAGTCAGATACAGATCCCTGAGTTTTGGAGTGGAGCGGGTGGAACTTCAGATTTGTGAACAAGAGAGCGAGCATCTCCAAGGCTGGCCAAAAAAGGACCCTTACTTATGCTCTTCCTTGTGAGAAATACATTTCAAAAGTGAGATAACAGAAAGCAGCTGACTCAAATGTCTGTAGACAGCACCCCCCTGGGCAAACCTGAAAAACAGCATTCTTCAAACAGCCTCTTACAAGTGGAGATGGAAAGAAATAAAAGTGATAAGGATGTCAGCTGGCCAGAGCCCAGCAGGGCCATGTGAGTCATCCCCAGCCCCCTGGACCTGAGCTCACATCTGTGGAGAGTGAAGAAGGACCCGATCTTTCCCCTAAGCCAGAAGGAGTTTAGTTAGCAGAGTCAAGAATATCAATTACCTGAACGTTAAAATTGTTCCCCAACTTCTTCATCAAACTTCATCTCCTGGGAGTGTTCAGACTAAAAAGTTATAAAAAATATAATTTTCTCTCTGTGTCCCTTGTTGTTTTTTACATCTCATCTCAAGGTCCATTGCTGCTCCTTAAAGGGAAGAAACAGGCTTTTGACTGGAATAATGACAGTTTGGAGGCCACCGTTTTGCTCTGTTGAGGATCTTTGCCTGTTTCTGATATACATGAATTCAAAGGCTGGTGCTTAAATCTCAGACAGGATAAAAAAAATGTTTGCTTCAGAAGGATTTTCTTTGGGAAGAGTACATTTTTTTGTAATTGCAGAATGACATATTGCTCTGGGGTTATAAAGAGAATTTTATATTTAAAAAGCTATCTCCAAGATATGTGTTCCTTTTGCTCAGCTATAAGCTAAGCAAAACAGAAGGGGACAGAGAGAGAGAAAATGAGAGAAAATGAATTAACTTGAACTTTTGCTGAAATAAATATGGCCTGATCTTTTAAGTTCAGTTCATGCAAGCAATCTCCCTGAAATCAGTGGGGTTTCACCCACGTACTTGGAATCGACCTTGGCCCTATTTGGATGAGTACTAAAAAAGTGCTTTTGATACATCAACTAAATTTGGCAGTAATTAGAGATGACACTCAGCAAAGTATCTGCCTGTCCTGGGTCTCCACAGCTGCCTCTGAAGTCCTGTGTGTCATGGCTGCATCAGGATCAGGTGTCCTGTACATCTCTTGTTCCTCCTCCTGGACACATCAAACCCCTGCAGCTTCTGGTGCTTTTGGCAGGAGTCTCAGGAGCTCATGGAGTGATGTTGGCCATGGCACCCAAGCACACTGGGCTGAAGGTGAACTGGGTTGCCAGCACTCTCCCTTTACCTGAGCAGCAAGGGGAGAGCAGTATGAGGGGGAAAATGCTTTTGCTCTGTGCGCTGGTCCAGAAATGGTGAAACTGACTCGTGTGCAAAGGAGCAAGGGACACACTGGCCTCTCCTCATCTGCCTGAAATCATGTGGAGGTGAGAGAAAGACAGAAGGTGTGAGTGTGTGAGCACATGCGTGCATGTGCAGGAGAATGAGAGCTGGGCACTACATGCCCCTTCCCCCTTTTCTTTGCAGCAGTTTCAGATCATCTGCTTTTCACATGCATTGAAAACTAGTGGGAAAACTGAAGCTGAATTGTGACTGGAAGCTAATGTAGTCTACATGCAGCAGACATCTAATATGATGTTATTTATTCCCATAGATCTGTTTATTTTGTTTTCAATTTACCAGACCCTGTGACACATTCCCAAAGGTGCCTTGTTGTACAATACGTTGCACACAGTAAGATATTCAGCCTAATTCACTCTTTGTTTTGTTTCAGTTCAGCTGCATGAGGGCACAAATGCATCTGTGTTATATCTTCTCCTGTGACTGATGTTGCAGACTATTGCCATAGGGTTTTGTGAAATGGGATCTTAGTTAATCTAGGGCATTGTCTTTGTAGTGCTAAATTCTTATTTGCAAACATAATGTTCTGGCATTGATGCAACAGGGGAACATTCGTTGTTTTTTTCTTGTTTGTTTTTTTTTCTTTTTTCGTTTAGAATAGACTGTATGTATGTGTTTTTAATAAACTTTTATTCTAAATCTTTTTCTCCCCATTCTGCATTTGATCTGAGGCATTTATAACACATTGCAACACGTCAAATTGATGTCTTTAGCAAGTCAAGCCAAATATTCATAAAACCCATGTGCCAAAATAAAAAATGTACACTGCTAAGGAGAAAAGTATCTGATGTTTTTTAAAGCATCCACGGGAAGGCAATTCTAGCCTTTAAACATACACACACATACAGACACAGACACACAGAAAAGATCTTGAAAAAATTGTCTGTCTATAGCCTGCTCTCAGCCTGGAAGGATGGTATCATTTAGAAATCAATGGCTTTTCTTTGCACTCTGTTGAAAGCTCTCATGTTTTCATTTTTCTTTTATTTCAGGAACGTGTTGTTCTTTGGTATACTCAGGACCTGGTTTGAGGAAGTGGTGCAGAATCAGGAATTCCAAATTGGATGATATTATAGAAGTGTGCTGCAGACAAAATTTGATGTAAACAGGATCTGGAAAAGATTTGATGAGTTTGTGAAAAAATGAAGATGGGATGCAGATTCATTAATAAACAGCCTGTGGGTAGTGAGCATAAAGCCTGATTGATCACAATTACTGCAGTTCATAACTGGAAAAACAGACATTGGAGGACATGCACAAGGTAAAGCTGGTCTGACATCAGAGTTGAGCCTCATCTATTTATTGGGTGGCAACTACAGAAATCCAGCTCTTGCTTGTGATGGGTGTGTTTCCATAACAGCATTTAGAGTGATTTAATTTTCACTTCAGCAATCTTTCAGACTGATTATCGAAAGGGCTTTCTTAGAAAGCTGCCTGGATGAAGAAACCAGATCTCCCACATGTGCTTTGTCTGGCACAGCAGAACCGGGGGTTTCACATTGAATTAACACCCAGAGCGCTTGCAAGCTGATGACTCCCCATCACAGCTATTCCTGCAGGGAGCTGTGCTCATCTCTTTGGAGAGGGAGCAGGCAAAAAAAGCCTGCTCATCTCCTTGCCAAGTAAGGGAGCAGGCAAAAAAGGCCCTGTGGGTTGCCACTTGCCTGATGGGCCGCTCTCCACTGCATGGCTGGCTGTGTGGGTTACGTGAGCAACCACGGCTGGCAGGTCAGTTAAGGATCTCCTTGTAGGAACACTCTAAGCCTGGCTCTTCCCTCTCAGCTCCTACAGCAGAGAAAACCCCATGCACTATTGCTGCCTGTATGTATAATAGCCATATATGCTTCAGGCTTCACATGCAGAAATGGAAATCAACTATTAGATATCTGCAGCAGGAACCCCCAAAGCTAACAGGAGCAGTCAGGGGCCAAGGAGAAGAGATGTGGCACAGCAGTGCACACAAAGAAATGCTCCTTTCTGCCCAGAGCCACATCAGCCCCTGGGATCCACGTTGTGGGTACACCGAGCACACTCACAGCAAGAGACACCAAAGGCCACTAGAATGAGAGAATCATGGTTTGGATTGGAATGGGCCTTAAAGATCCTCTAGTTCCAACCCCTGGCACGGGCAGGGATGCCTTCCACTAGAAGGACACCTTCCACTATAACAACACCTTCCATTAGAACACTGTTAGGTTGGTAACATACCAGGGACATCTCTCCCTTTAACGAAGCCTTAGAGCTTTGGAAAGTTAATGTCTCTGTCAGCTCAAATGAGGCCCCACAAATGGTTGGAGATCTTTCTCTGTACTCTGTAACCCTCCATCTGGGAAAGAAGAAAAACATTTCCTCATACCTTAGCCGGGCTAAAGGAGGACAAAGCCATGATGGGTTGGGAAGCACTCAGACATCAGAGTGACAAGTACCAGAAGAAAAGACCACAGAAAATGACTCATCCTGCCTCTGGAGCAGGCTTTGAAGAGCACGCAATAAACCAGGCATGGGCCACCCACTAAACCACTGAGACAAACGACTGAAAAGCTGTGTAGGGTGAGCCCCTGCACCCACCCATGGCACGGCAGAGCTCATCTTCTGTGCTGCTGGGGTGCAGTCACCCCCACAATACAGCCAAACCACAGCTGGGCTGCAAGGGTGCCAAGTGAGGGAGCAGGAGATGAGCCATGAACCCACCTTAGAAGGATGGAGAAGACATGGATCCCTGCTTCTTTGCAGGGCCTTTGAGAGCTCACTACTGGAGAAGGGCCATTTCAGATCTCTAGCAGGAAGGCCCAGCAAATGGGGACAAGGGGACAAACCCAGTACCCAGGGCAGAAGAGCAGACTGGTAAGAGTTTCTGCCACATTTGCACTTTTGCCTATTGAATCTTCGAGTCAGATACCAACAGACTGCAAGAGCAAATGAGTTTATTATCTTCTCTTGCTGACTCCAACAGCCATGATGTCTAATACTTGGCTCCTGCTCCTTGGCAGCAGGGTTTTGTCCACATCATCGATCTCCCATAGATCATATCACAGCCCAGCAAGACACTTTCTATAGCAAAGTGGTCCATTGGCAGGATGACCAGGTATGTAGCTATCCCGTTCCTGTCAGAGCCAGTCCTGTACCTGCAGGAACAAGAAATTCACTCATGGAATTGAGGAAAAAATAACAACAAAAAGGGGTAAGGGAATCTAGAGGTCCTCACAGGCCACTCAGCAATTTTCTTGTGGATCCAAGCTCCCAGCTACTAGACAGAAATGCTCCTGGAAACTTCTGCTTCCATTTGCTTTAAATACCTGCAGTACTTGCTGTCCCTGAATTTTATCATCATAGATTGCATATGGATTTAAGGCAGGAGTCTGAGCAGAAACACCCCACACAGTGCCTACCTTTGAGCCAAAGCAAGGCAGCAATCTTGCAGTTTGGATGCATCCCTCTAGATTTCCCTTTACCTGCCATCCTCACCAAGCTGTTGCCAGCCAACAGAGCCATTACATCTGTTCAATGTGCCACAGCAGCATCAACCTCTCTGCTGCCCTGGCAGGAGCAGGCAGTGGGTTTGGGACATACACGTCTCTGTCTGGGTCCTCAGGTACAAACACAGCCCCAGGCTTACCTTTGCTGGTTCCTTCTTAACCTTGAATTAAAGCACAAGAATAAATCAGCTGAATGATCTGCTTTGCAAATTCATAGGCAAAGCTTGCACACTGCAAGCAAAAATTAAGAGAAGAAAGAGTAAGGCCGAGAGGATGGCCAGATGTCCCTAGTAAGGGAAAAACCCTCCTGGAGCTGGGCATCTGGATTTCACAGTTACCAAACACCAGCAATCACGACCATATGCTGAGCAAAAAACATAAACCTGTTCTACACCCCCAGCGACAGAGGAACACACTGGCAGACAGAAGAAGCTTAGCAGGATTTAGGGGAAAGTCCTGAAACTCTGTCAGAGTATGACATCTGCTAGCAAAGATTTTATTTGCCACAGAAACAAGTACTCTCCTTTCCCTGGTGATCCTCCATCCTATCTGGATGAGACAGTTCTTCCCTGTGGGTGTCTCCCCTCATGGGAATTCATAGGTGTTACAAGACCACTCCTGGCCTGGAGTGCCTACCGCACTTGTTATGGCCAGATCTCCAAGTCCAATGCTGTGTCCCACATGGCACCACAGGGTCAGTGGAATGTGGCTACCAAGTCACCTGCCTCTGCCCTGGGCACTGGTGGAGAAGAAGAGAACAGGGAGGGGAATGGAGCTGAATTTGGATTCCGAGTATGTGTTGGAAAGGCACACTGGGTTTTGCTTTCCTATTTTATCTGCTCCTTGTGTCTCAGCTCTGGTGTGTGCGGCTTTGTTACATGTGAGCAGTCATGGCTTTCGGTTCCTGAAATTCAGTTCTGTTTCTGGTTTCAGAAGCTCCTTAACAAGCACAGTTCCTAGCAGACCAAGAATCAAAGGTTCTGACTCCTATCCTTGCATTTGCTCAGTCTTCTTCTCCTGTGTCTGACCAAATGTCCTCTCATGACACTCAACTTATCCAACCAGACCTCCCAAGGAGCTGGATTACTTTCAAAATATGTCTGTTGAGCGTTGCATAGATTCTGAAGCTCATGGCTACTTACATATCAAGGAATGCAACCCAGCAGAGGCAGCTAAATAATCACCCACTCTTCTGATCCCTGAATAACCAGGTGGACTCCCAAACATGACAAACTGGCACTGGGAATCTGTGTGTAGGATGTCCAAGACGCTGAATCAAGACTTGCGAAAGCTGCAGTAAGCAATGAGGATTCAAAGCAGTGAGAAAGGAGGATTCCAAGCAGTAAGAGTGATCAGAGGTTTGGGGAATACGAAAGAAAAGCTACCCCAGAACTAAGCTATTGCTGCCCAGGGGGATGCTATTCCTACTCATCAGAAATTCCCAGAACCCGATGGCTCTCAGTTAACACTGACCTCCAGGGCAGGACTACGCAGTACAACTGGTCGTTCAAAGAAGCCTTGATAAATGTGTTGCTGCCAGAAGACAAGAATGTGTTTTAAACAAGGTCAGGTGTCCTGTTACATTGCAGGACATAATTGTGGGTTGTGTATACACACACATCAATATCAATTGCACGATACGTGCTGGATCTACCTGTCTACTGTGGATCTTCACTCCCAAATCCTTGGCCATCATTTAAGAACATCCTAATAGAAAAAAACAAAACTGTTTTGTACAAATGGAGTTGGTGGAAGGCACTGGCTTGTGCTCTTCCCAGTCAAAAATTATCTTCTGATGATGGTGAAAATCCCATTAGATTCCACCATTTTGAAAAATTAAAGCTTTAAATATTCATTGTGGGTTTTTTTTCCCCCAGTTAAAAGAAAAGCCTGTCTTCTGGGCATATTAAATACCTTACTTAAATAGCCAAAAATAAATATCCCTTTAAAGCAGCACTTAACATGCACAGCCATTGAAGAAATTAGTTCGTCCCAGGTTGGGGGCCTCCTATTAGTTTTATTTAATACATATAAAAGACCTTGTGTTGCTGTCCCAATTACACACACAAGGCAGACTCCACAGTGGACTGCATTTGGTCTTGAACGCCTATTTTGTCCACAGTTTTATTTACCATTCTTAAAAAAGATAAACAAGAGAGGCATGTGCTTACATCTTTTGAAGACCACATTTCCTTATGCTCTACAAGAGACTTCTCTGAACACTCATTTGCAATTGTGCTCTTGGAAGTTTTAGCAATATTTATTTCAGATAAGTTTATTTTTGTATGATTGATTGAAATCTCAAGCTGCAATTAAGAAAATCGCAGCGAGAACCATTAAAGGAGTAGCGTCATTTCCCCCCCTTTCCACTAAAATGTCAGGTTTCAATGTCACCGCGAGATAACCCAATCGCGTGCTTGCACACCGTTCTCCCAGGCTGGAGTAAGCGGAAAACCGTCTGGAGCACTAATTACAAACGACTGGAAATAGTGATACGTGGCAGAAGGAAAGTGAAAGGCCCGGGTCTCCATCACTTATCCACCCAGGTGTGTGTGCACAGCGATGCAGGTTAGTGTGGAGCCGCCTATTTAGCAAATACACAAATATCCATCCCCACTTGTAGAGCAGCCTCAGTCCCTCCCCCATCTCCCTCTGTCTCTCTGCCCTTTCTTTCTCTCCAATTATAAACCAGCACCAGGTTTTCTCATCAGCCATCTCCATGTCTCCAAATGGCTTTTCAGTGTCAGGCCTATCAGGAAATTAACTCATCATGCAGTGACAGCTGCTAATTTTTTCCCCTTACATGTCAGATGGATCGCCTGCTGAAGCTAATAATGAATCACCAATCCCTGATTAGAAGGTGCTTCCGAAACATATAACTGCCATCTGAGCTAACTTTTTTCTTCATATAAAATGATATCACCCTAGAGGAGCAGAAAACGAATTGTATTCTTCAACAAGATGGAACAGGGGTAGCCTGTTTTAGTGAGACACATGCTATCTTAAATAATGGGCTAATATTGCTCAGTAAAATAAGTGAAAATTCACAGCTCTTCTTTGTTTTGTCAAATGAATGACTTTTTTTTCTGTTACTTAATCCTCTCACTTAGAACTAACTTAGTTTCAAATTTCAGTCTTCACCCTTTCCTCTTTATTCGGTTTACAGCTTTTGTGCCCTGGAAGTCTAGTGAGCAGGGAAAGTTTAGGGAAAGCTCCAGAGGTTGCTTTATGAGGCCTGTGCCTACCACATCACCAGCTCTTTGTACTGCTCTGCAAGCAGCTCCAGTCCCATCTCTCAGTCCCCAGGATTTTCTGAAGGGGACTCACCTGCGTTTTAAGCACAGCTTCAGCTCAGGGCCAGCCTGAGGCACAGGAACTTTTCACACAGAGTTTCCTACATCCTACACAGAGATTCCATGAGCTGAATCCACTGTCCACAAAGATCACAAAGGTATTTCTCCCAGGACTCAGAGATAACACTTCTGGTACTAAAGCAGCATTTATAAATGACAGCAGTGCTCACAGCACTATGCAGAATCCACATGTGCATAACCATAGCACATCAACTCCCTGGCTCATCTTATAGTGGAATGCAGCTGGGAGTCAGGCGGAATGGTATGTGGCTGGGGGCACTTTGGGTTGTGATGGGTTTTGGGTTCTTCTCTTTTTGCTTTTGTTATAGGAAATATTTCTCTAAATACAGTTTCCAGCTATCTCTTATCTCCCATTTCTCCCCAAAGATGGAGCCTGAATTCAGAGGCCAGGATACACTGCCTCAGGAGGTGTATATTTGATTATTAAGAAATGGAGGGTAAAACAGCTTGCCAGAAGTATCTTATTCATCTGTCTTTGTCTTCACTTAGGGGTTTTGGTTCACTTTTGGTGGTTTTCTTTTTGCGTTTTACTTTGGGTTTTAATTAATTTTTTATTTACGTATTTTCTCCCTGCATACTAGCTCAGTTGTTCTTAAAAACCTCCATTTTTACCTATTTGGCATTGTCACAGTATAATCCAACTTTCTCAATGCTTATTCAAAATGGACAACAAAGAGAAAATTAAGCCAATGCTTTTGGCAGTCAGAACATCATCAGGCAATTGACTGACACAGGAATACTGCCTCCTCAACAATCACTTCCATTACAGCACAGTCCTTGAATTCTCTGGGAGACAGGCAACTGAAGATATTCAAACCAAACAGCAAAACACACTTTAAGGAGTGAATGGCTGCCTGGGCTATGCACCTTCCTAAACCCACCACACAAGTTCTGTGCTGCTCTGACAGTGGATGCTGCCTGTGGCAAAGGGTTCCTGGAGTTCCCGAGCCTGCTCCTGGACATGCCATAGGCACCTCACCAGCACCATGCAGGGCCCTCAGGTGGTCAGGTCCTTTTCAGGTGCTGCTCTACTCCAAGTACCTCCTTCTGCTGCCTAAATCTTCCCTGCTCTCCAAGGCACAGGGCATGGGAATGCTTGGAAGAGCCATAGAACCCAGCTCATCTCCTCCCAGTTTATGGTATGGGACAAAGCCAGGAGCTCTGCCATGAGAAGGAGACAAATGTCAGAGATGCATTTCCAAGGCCCTGGAAGAGATTTGCCATAGTCTCACATTTCAGTGTATGGCAGAGAGCATTTCAGCATGGGGTTGAGACAGTGCATGGAGTCCCTAAGCAGGATGACAGCTCGGGAACGGATGCCACCCTTGATTTCTAATGTTACATTTGTAGGGCACTAATAAGTTAACTTTAAAGTGCACATTAAAAAGAAGAAGGGGAAAAAAAAAAGCCCTAGGAAAATATTAGCTCTCCTGATCAGGCTGCACTCAGAGAGGAGTATCGTTAACCTGAGCTCCCAGGTAATTACAGCACATGGTAGGTTAGTGAATCCTTTCCAAAGCTCCCAAGCACAGGAGCTCCTACCACTGGGGCTTTTTTTTATGCAAAGGTCTGCTCTTTTCATTGTGCATACAATGTGATTGCTGGTTTGACACTGCAGGCTACACTGGTTTTATGAAGGATTAAATGCCACCTGAGACATATTTATCCTAAATAAATCACAAATGGTAAACTGCAGCATGTCAGTGTCAACACCCTGTACTGCAGCAGAAAGGTTAGCCATACAGGACTAAGCACAGCAAAGAATTAGCATCCAAGCTGCAAGACCACAGGGCTACAGTTAACAGGAGAAATGATCAAGAAGAAATATTTCCACTGAAAAACATTCAGTTTTTTGAACATCTGTGAGAGTCTTGCAGAGGGCCATCATTTTGTAAAGGTCACCTTTTTCCTGATAACAAACGGGAGTTGATCCTGTCACTGTTTGCTGAAGACAGTATTTAAGAGTAAGTGAACAGCCTGTCACTTTTAAGAAAGATGAGCAAGTCAAACTCGGCTAATTATGAATCTTGATGTCTAACTTGAAATTTACTTTTTTGGGGGTTTGACAAAAACACAACCTCAACTCTTGGAAAATAATAAAATTTAAAAAATAATAATAATAAGAGATGAAGAGACAGCAGGATGTTATAGCCTCAGAATGAAGCACCTTTTCTCAGCAGCCCTATCAGAAAATACATTTTTAAACAGTTGCTTCAGGAAGGAACTATTGTTTTACCTCACCCCAACTTTCTTACAGTTGATAATTTTAAGATATGAAACATGATAGGAAACCCAGTTATCTCTAGAGTCAGCACGGCTTATACCCTAAACACTTACACAATTATATTAAGCATGCATGAGGCACACTTCAGAAATTAGATTCTTTTATCTTTATCTATCTAGCGAGCTAGAGAAAGGAAAAGAGAAAAGAGAAAATGCACAGACATAACAGATAGCATTCGTTTGCTCCTGCTGAATGCCAGTTCTGTTTATTGTTTAATATTAAAAATCATGATGCTTCATTTTAATGCTAACATTTTATTTGAAAGACAAAAAAAAAAATCCCCAAATCTTGCCAGTTTATATTTTACAATTTTTCTAAAGAAACAAAAGCAGTTTTATCATGAAACAAATCTTTTCAACATGAACTTGCATTGAACAGTTGCAGTATATCCACAAGTAAATAACTGACATTCTGGACTAAGCAAGAAATACAAGGTCACCTTTTTTTCCCCCTACTTGTTAATGTCAATGTCAGAATTTTCTTTAAAAATCCTCCTAACATTTCAGAAGTAGCTCACAAAATGAACTGCAAAATGGTATTTATATGAAGCACTATTTATAAGAAAAGCAAAACACTGACAGTGACAATATTTTTTTCAAAAAATGCACATTTCTTATGTAGGACTCTCATCTAAAATTAAGTGGAAGTTACAGGCATCAAGTTCTTCTTTCCGAATATGTATAATCAAGGATTTTCTGAAGTGTAGCTTTTTGAGCTCTTCTTTAGGAGAAGTCTTATGTGTTACCATGAAAGAGTAAAGTACTACGAAAACTTTCATTTTAGATGCAAAAACCCCTTATTTTGATGACATATTTTTAGCCAAGCATGTTTTAAAGTAAGATTTTAGAAAGCAAAATGTCACCTGTTCTACTTTAAAATGAAGAAGGGCATCCATTACTGTATGTAAGCTTTACCTGTCCACCTTGCTTTTGTGGGGTTTGTATTTTTTTACCTATTTATCTGTTCACAGAAAGTACATATAAGTGCAATTATTTTACTCCTGTGATTATGTTATACAAAAATGACAAAAGGCAGGGAATTACCCTGAGATAAAACAACATTAAACCAAAGAAAAGCAACAAATAAAGCACTGAACAGAACAATTCCTACTTTGGGCAGGGGGCTTTTTATCCTGTTTTGTACCCTACTATGCTTGTTTTATAATAATTCCATATAATAATTCTTAGAGCTATTGTAACAAAACTGTACTATCCTCTTCAGTGAACTCCTTCTATTGGCAGGGTACATATTTGTTACCTGGCTAGGGGGATGTTCTACTGAGAAGGCTTTACAGAAGATGTTCCAGGAATACAGTGCCTCCATGATTCTGGTAATATCCAGCTTTGCCCTGTTTCCAGCCTACGAGTGAAGCTCTTCATGCTTCTTGTACTTTGTTATAATCTCTCTGGCCTTGAATTACTGGTGACCCACCCTCTGTATAAATGACCATGCTTGTTAACTGTTCTCTCCCTCTATCAGGGGCTACAGCTTCTGCTTTTAGAGCATTACCAGCCTGCAAAATGTCTTGGGACCCAGCTGTCTCTATCACAGCATGGGAGTACACACCAGGCTCATCCTGCATGTCTGGCAATTCTGTGACAATGTAGTGTGTTGCACCTTCAGAGAAATCACCATCAGAACCCTGAGCCATGGCTTGAGCTAACTCTTCAGTGACAATAATCTGCGATATTTGCCCATCCGACTGGACTAAATCCATGTGCTCACTCTGGACACTGAGCGTGTGGCTACCAGCTTCCTGCATAATTATCTGAGAGCCTTCTCCAGCTACCATATGCACAGTCCCTTCCTCATTGACAATGACCTGAGTGACACCTTCTTTCATGAGCTGGTCGGCCGCAGCCGTGTCACACACAGCGAACTGCAACACTCCTTGGACCATATTCTTGAAGGCAGCCTGAGCTCTCTCCTGAGATGCAATTATAGCAGATGGGTGCATGACCCGTGTCACTACTCCCATAGGTTTGGCATCTTCCTCAGTCTCCTGAACTTCATGCAACATTTGTATTTCTTGTCCCTCTGCATCACTGGGAATGCTGGGCATCTCTGGGTTCGGCACTTGGAAGAAATCTTTGTGACCAGACCTGCATCTGTCAAGGAGTCCAGATTTGTTTTCTGCTTCACCCAGCTCTGTCACAGCACAAAGCAAGGCATCTAATGCCGAGGAGGATTCTGGAGGATGGCCTGTAGGTTCAGAGGCATCTAAAACTTCTTGTTGCATGATCTGCTGCAGGACTGTGCTGCTGGAGTCAGGAACTGCGTCTATTTGAATGGCCTCGTCCATGTCAGCTCCTGCTCCTTCAACCACCACCACCTGTGTGGCACCATCCGCTAACTGCTCCGTAAGGATCTGCTCAGGAACCACGCTACTTACATGTGAGCCATTCTGATTTGTTGCTATGACTTGCCCATCCTCTGTGATGTGGACCACCCTGGCCACCTGCCCAGCCATAGCCAGCGTCTGCAGGGTGGCTGCTGCTGTCTCTTCCATGGAGGCATCGATGGCGAAGTCGCCGTCATATCCTTGAATAATAATGAATTGCTGAACTTCCTCAGGTGACTGTGGTTGCCTCCTGCTGCCCCGAAAGACCTTCTCCTTAGCTGGAGAAACCTCTCCCAGTGCTGCTGCGGTAAAAGGACTCGTAGTTTCCACAAAGGTTGCTCCTTGCCCCTTCAGTCGGCACTCATAGGACTTGGACACAATGCCTACAAGATAAAATATGCTGTTAACGCGGTATCATGGCAAGTATCAGTTCATTACTTTTAGAAATTGTAGCTTACATGGAAAAAAATTACTTGACATTTTTTAGATTTCATTGGCAGAAAACATAGATAAAATGAGCAAATGAACAAAACCAATTTGCATGTTTTCCAAATAACATATTTACAGGTTGAAATAATTGCTGAGTGTAACAATTCTGCAGCTTATTAACAATTTAAATGTGCTTTAAAAATATTCTGTATAAAAGAAGCCCAGATAAATACAGCATACAGTTAAAAACCATTAACACATCTTTTATAGAAGATCCTATTGGTGATATTTCAGTACTTCGGGAATGAATTTTAGGATTCTATATTACATTAAACATATCTTGGTGTGAAAAACTGTGGCTGATCTTCTTAATACCCTGCTTTTGTTGGTGAGATAATTGCCATGCTGTCACTTTGATCCCATTGTCTTCCCCTTCCTTTTCTACCCAGCACATGTGACTGACTCAGTCACTAGCCCAGTTACCTGGTGAAAACACGCAATAGCTTTCTTACCCTAAGCACAATATTCTATAAAATATTGTCCAGAGAAACCCCAAATAATTATTTCTGCACAAAATCAAGGAACAAAACTGTAATACCTGTAACCTCCATATTCCAACTGCTTGCTCTGTCACTCAGTTTGATTTTGTGTCATTGAAAGTTTCCTTCTCAATTCTCACCACTAACAATAAGGTTTCAGCAAGGCAAATGGTTCTCACAGCTGTGCAAAGTCAAGCCCATCGTCTCCAAGCATGGCCTCACGTGCTTTCGGGAAGACATAACTCAAGAGTACCCTGTGACCAGCTTTGTGGACATCCATGGAAGGACAGCCCTATCCCTCGCTGTCTCCACGTGGCAGTGACATCCCAAAGCACCCATGAAAACTCCTCCATGGGCTGGGAAGCAAGCTGTGGGACACAACCAGTGCACACAGAGAGAAGAGTGGGTACTGGGCACTGCAAACGAGGTGAAGGTCTAATGCCAGATGGGCCTTGGGAAGCCTGACTAAGCCCATGCTGTTGAAACTAACCATACCCACGCTCCAGTTTAAATTCACCTGCACAAACTGAAATCACATCTCTGGAATAAGAGGTGTAGCATCTTACCACTATCACAAATAGCTATGCCATTGCTTGCTTGGGGTAAAATAGGAAAGAAAAAGATGCGACTCTTACAGTCAAATTTCAGGCTAGCACTGTATTTTCCAAGCCATTTCTAGTGAACAATGTCCTTCATTGAACTCCAGAGACCAAGAAAATTATACTAAAGCTGTTCTAAGGGGGCTCTTTCACTCAAAGCATAGAGCTGTCAGGCCCGGATCCCACAGAGAGTTAAAATGGGCACTAAAAAACAGACTAATTTGCTTAAAGACAACTTCACACTTTAGAAGACTGAATACTTCACACTCCAAGACTGAATACTTGACACCTTACAGCCTCTAGCAACTTGATATGCTAAGGTGCGTATCAAGCTAATATTCCAAAATAATAATATCAACGTTTAAAAGACTCAGCTCTTATATTGGCATCTATCTATCTATCTATCTATCTATTCATTGATCCATCCACCCTTTTTTCTATTACAAAGCTTCTGGCAGAGAACTGCACTGTGAAGCAGTGGAAATAATTTAGTCAAGCTGAAAGGCTGCAAATCACCTTCACAAGTCTAAACTGACGTTTTGCAACTTTCTCACTCTTAGTTTGCAAGGCAGGTTATCTTTGGAAAAGAAAAGTAACGATTTAAACCATTAGAGTGTTTCCAGGTGATGCTGCATGATAAATCTGGCACATGCAATTGAAGTACATTTTGTCAGGCATAAGCAAGAAGGAAGCTTACTGTGGTATGACTGGTTCTTATTCCCACTTTTCCTGTGCTCTCTGTAGGCACTGACATTCACACGACCCCCCAAAGAGCAGAAAAATAGGAAGGGGAAATCAACATAAAATGACAATTATCTTAGCTTCTCCACATTTTATAATAGAGTAGAAGTAATTAATTCTCTCAGGAATCTTGCTTTGTTGACAAGATAAAAGAGGAGCCTGGCAATGATGTGGCACAAAATCAAAATAACTCTACAAATCATGCATTTTCCACCGGATTTCAAAATCAAAATAACTCTACAATCATAATTTTCACATGCACACACACTAAAATCATGACATTTTTATCCTAAGATCATGATAATTTATGTACAGGACACAGCATCAGTGTATTGAGGAAAAGCTCTGGTCTGGGGAAGGGAAAGAAAAAAGAAATTCACCCTGTTTTCATCTCCTCAAATAAATGCTGTGCCCATGAATCTATGCAACTCCAGTCTTCACTGTGCAATTGAATGGGAAGTCTCCTGGGTGAAGAGCTATCCGGTGAATCCCTCGCAGCACTGATAATTATGCCATTCTGACTGCTTACTTAATCTATTTGAATCCAGAGGTGAGTTAAGCCACTTCCTGACCATTAAAGTAAACTACATGGGTAAATACTGCTGTCACTAAGGGGTGTGATGAAGCTTAACTACACCAACATCTTAACCTCAGCTCAGTGCAACCCCAGCTATTCCATCACAGTTCATAAATGCGATTGCAGGTCCATCTTTTGATTCAGCAATTTAATAACTTCGAGTGCTGTCAGTACTGCTTTGAAAAATGGCTCCTATAAAATGTAACAGCCTCAATCAGATTGTAAAAGATTCACCCACTGAAGATTCTTCCATTTCAACTATAATGAATTAATGTTGAGCTGTGTAGAAGTTCAAGTGTCATTTAAAATAATGTGAATCTACTGTAACTTTAAATTTTAACTGGACTATGACCAAGAATTTACTGGGAACATCATCTTCAATTTCAGTGATTTTTCATGGTAAATATGAATTGCAGATTTTACTGGTTTTCTTTTGTTTAACAGTGAGAAGCCAAGAAGGGAAGATATTTAGAAAACAACAGATTTTGAGGCTTAGCTGCCATTTCTATAATGAAGCACTGCAAACCAACACAACATTTGTAGGAATTTTTATGTATTTAAGGAACATGTCACATTATTGGACTGTCTGTAGCAACAAATCATGTTGTCCCAGTAAATCCAGCCTGCTTCTCGCCCCCTCTTAAAAATGGGTAAAGAGAAGGGGTAAGTGTTGGCTGACACAGCAAACATAAGCTGCAATACAAGCCCACATTAATATTAGGAAAAGTGGACTTGTTGCTGATTGTATGTCATTGCAAATTAAAAAGATACACAAATAGGCATTAAAATGACAAAATATAATGATACAAGAGCTCATATTCAGACAATTTGTAAGGAGGTGTTTCATATCTAGGGGTGCAATGATCAGAGAATTGGTTTCTTTCCAAGAAGTCTGTCATTTCAGCAGAGCCATTATTTATCAGTTGGAGTCCTGAGCGACTGTTAGTTTTTTATTTGAAAACGTCAGGATATTTTAGACATTAAATCCACATTCGCAGGTTATTTTAATTCTCTGAGACCACAAACTCCTGAAATAGGGCTAAAAGAAATGCTTTGATGTTTAATGTGCATCTGGGAAACTACAAATAGGGCTTAGTACCTTTCCCCCTCTCTCTTACTCAATACCTGACTTCCTCTTGTGTGTCTGTTTTATTCTTTTGTTACTGTCATCATTTGTTCCCCACAGAATAAATACCTTATTCTTTTGTTAAGCTTACATTTAATTAAAATGTACAGGATTTGTGCAGTAAACTCGAATGAAACAAATAAAACAAGGGCCCCCTCTCTTGAAGGCATACGTTGTGAATGAAAAATGTCATTACAGACTAAAAAATTTTGCAGTAAACAGGGCCTACAGAGAGAAGTTTCCCCCGTAATGACATCCATAAAATACACAAATGGCACTTTTAGTACCATCCTGAATATGGCATTTTCTGTGCTCTACACACAATCTAAATGGTTTGATCATAGAGCATAATACTCCATTGGGTTTATAGAACAATCAATGTTCCATAAAATGATGTATTTATCCAATAGTAGGCTCAGCAGTTACTGGTGTATGACATTGTAGGACACTGGCTTTGTACTGTTCAGCAGCACACATGCTGGCTGTAAAACTTATCTAACACTACTTCAACAACTTCATCTCATCTGTGTCAAGTAATTTGTTGAAGCCTCAGCTTGGTTTAAAAAAACTTGTAATAAAAATTCATAGAATTTTCAGGAGAATGAAAGCTGATGACAATAGAAAGGTCACATTGTGGCGCCACTCGTGGGGTCGAGGGTCAGCCGCAGTTCTAAAACAGAAAGTAGATTTCATGCATCGCGTAGCAGATAAAGATGGCATTAAGGAGACTTGTCTCAGAAAGAAACGCGTAATGCGTGAGGAAAGTCTGGGCTAATATTATATGTAAAGCACCACTTTGCTCCCAGCCAGCAGCCTCTTTAGAATTCTAATCCTTCCCCAAAACCTGTAGCAAGCGGTTGTGTGTGGTGAGGCCGGGCTGAGGACATCCTTCACAAGGTGCACCTTTAGGACAAAGCAGTAAGTCATAAATGAAATAATCTGTTATGGCGACGGAAATGATCTGCATTTACACAGCAAGCTTAAAACAGCTATTTTTCCTTTTCTGTAAAAGTTCTAGGAGGTCTGATTTATAGCCCCCTACTCAGCAACACTTAATTTTTCATACTTTGGTGATTGGGTATATTATTTATTCACATAAACAAATATTTCATATCTGCTAAAATGCAATGAATATTAAATAATGTGAATGCAAAGAAATATCTTTTCCTTCAATTAAATACAGCTTGTAAGGAATTTTAAAAGAGATAAAAAAATAACTTATGTCTGACATCACGTGAACAAGGAACTGATTTTCTTATTTTAAAAATTATTGTCTAAATGGCAGCAAAATATTTTGAATGGTACACATTCATAAAGTTTAACTTATGCCTTGATCAAGCTAAAAGTTTCTGTTCTGCTTTCTTTCAAATTTTTGTAATGATCTCTCCTTCAATTAATGAAGTGCAGTCTAAGAACTGTGGCATAATGTCATAACTTTGGGATTTCCTTGATTTTCAGAGGCCATAATTATAAGATGCATTTTTCAGATCTCTGTTCCTTGACCATAGCAAAAACTATTCTTTATCATTTGTAAGGCTTTTATGTGCAAGCAATGCATGGGCCAGCATTTTTTAAACCAGCTAGTTAAGCTACTAAATAAGAGGTTGTGAAGGCTCATTCATGTCTTCTGCTGAAGGAAAGAAAATACGATGGGTCAAATGGAGAAGTGAAATAAATCAGCAACCCAAAATGGCCCTGTTACAACTATTAGGTCCACAAAGGCAGCAAATATTTGAAAAGCAGTACAAATAAGTATACCTATAGGGGACTCAGCCAGCTCCCTAGGAGACATAAAAGAATTCCACCAGTGACACAAAGAACATAAATCTCAAGAGATACCAATACAGCAAGGCTTGTTTTTGGTTTTTTTCCCTTATAATATATTATTACAACAACAAAAAAAATCCTAAATAACGTTCATAGTTCACTTTATACTTAAAAATCCAGTAATGTCATGTTTCAATGCAGAAATTCAAAACATCCTTAGCTTCTAGTTTTGTCCTTAACCACTCGATCATGTTGGGAAACCTCAAGGTCTTCTAAGAACTGCTTGAATAAAGGATGAATTTTTAAAATTTCAGGTATCTTAAAAAGCAGCAGATGTCTTTTCACTTTCTGAAAATGCAAAAGAAAGTACTTCTGTAATGTTTTTTTTGTTCTGAAAAACAGACTGAAATTTCCTGCTTGCTATTTTTACCTTCCACATCTTACGAAACTATGTCAATGGCCCCAAAAAGACACAAAAGGAAAAGCAAACACTCAAATAAATAGCCAAGCCAGTCAGTTAGGGTGTTTAGGCAGTTTGTTTGGTTTGGTTTTGTTTCCCTCCAATGTACAATTAACTTTTGGGAAAAGGCCTTCTACATGAAAAATTCCAGTTTCTCTTTTCCTGCACTCAAGGTCAAAAATGAACACTGTAGAGCCCAGTGTTACAGAAGGTATGCAAATAAAAAACACACATACCAAAACTCCCACTGATTGTGGCAAACATGTACAGTGTTAGCATGCAGGATTTACAACTGCCTAACCTTAACAGTAACTGGTTTTCTTGCAAACCACTTTTTCTCTTTACCTGTTTGCCACCATGCAGGCTTCTCAACTCTAACATGTGAGCAAAAACCTCTCTGTGGCATATACAGCAATTACCTACACAGGCAAGTGGCATCAGGAATGTGTCTGGAGTATTTCAGCTACCTCTTCCAGTGCAACTTAGACTGAGATGAGGATAGCCAGCCTGGACATTTCTTGGCAGTCCAGCTTCAAAGACTACTCTGGCCCTCAGTTTGGGAACAACTGACATTGATGATACTCGGATGCACTCTTTCTGTTTTAATCCCTGCAGTGCAAATGGAAAGTGCATTTTTAGCACTTCTAAATCAGAATCCCAGTTTCAAGGGGTTCTGGTTGTACTTGGTCAAACCAGAGATTTTTGTTTCCTAGGCAGACAGAACATATCATATAATATGAAAAATAATACACAAATATGAGAAAAATCAAGGAAAAAATTCCTCAAGCTCTGCTCACAGGGAAAATGATCTGGATTTCTGAAATAGGTCTAGTCCCAGACACTAAGAACTTTGTCAAAAAAAGAAAAAAAATCCCTTTTTGTCATTGTTATCTCAGCAGAAGTTGTTGTTTTTCAAGAATATATACATTCAGATCCTGGTTTTATAAACATTTATTTATCAAGTGTACTGCTTACTGCCATAGTTAGCCTCAATAGTCTCAGAGGGACTAAACATGGTAGCTTGCATTATGCATTGTGTTTGCATAATCAGGCCCTTGGGATTAACAATTCTGAAAATGGCTGGCCTTCCCTAACATTTGATGTACATATATGCACTAAAGAGAACAGACACTTGCAAGGAATACCTAAAATAAAACATCATGTTATTAAATGATCAAGCAGAAATTACATTCTTCGGCATACCCATCAACTATGAGTACCATGATTCTCTGTATTTATCTATTCTGATTTATGTACCCTTTCAGTAAAAAGAAGCACCTGTTCTTTGCTCGAGGGCACATCTCAAACCATTTGAAAAGCACAGCAGTTTTTAGGAGGAATGCTTGGGAATAACTACAAATAGTAAGGTTCCCTAGTTCTTTTTGTTAGTTAAGACAGCAGAAACTACCACTTCAAATATGATAGTCATATCTGTATTTCATTTATAAACTCAACTATGTTACAGCTATATTCATATCTTTCCAGAGTAAATTATGGGAAATAACCATTTGTCTTCATTGTAGACACTTTTGCATGTATAGTAGAAAACAAACCTCTATTCAATAACTGCACAGAGGCACCATTAAAATCAAATTTACAGTAAACAGAACCTGCAGCTGGGGTAAAACACTAACTGTTAGTATTTTAATTATCAGCAAAGCTTTCGGAGGTCTAACATCTGCTCATAGCCAAATGACAGCAGCTGCTTGTGTACACTTAAAACAACATGAATTTCTTCTATAAATATTAAAATGAATTGTATGTTGTGTGCTCATTGCGGCTATACTCCTATTAAGCTGTTTAAGTATATAGTGTATTTTGAACTTCTTTCTTGTGGCAAATTCATAAAGGGCTGACCTCCTCACAGAATGAGAGGCAAAGGCAGCAAAAATTCTTGAGTCTGTAAATTGAAAATGTTTAGAGACAGTGCTGGAGGTCACCCTCTGCCAAGACGCTGCTGGTAAATGCTAACAAAACATCAGTGGTAAGTTCTGATCATTGTGCACTACAGTAACTTCAAGGACAAGACTGCTCAGCATGCAAAGTGTCAGGAGTCTATAGGATGGCTTACATCAAAAGCTAATGCTCATCTAATGAGTAAATGCATTATCTTATCTGGAAAAAAATGTTCTGTTTCAATATCCAAAACATTGGGGCAGATGAGCATACTCTCTTTTGTGGACTTCATCAAAATCATACTGGAATGAGCCCTGATTTTTATGATTAGAAGCAATAAACTGCCAGGAGGAAGTAGCTATGCTGGGCCAATATGAGATTTTGCTAAAAAGGGCAAACTTCATAACTTAATTTTGCAGCTTTTTATCTAGGCACTGACATACAGTTGATATTTTCCTTTTAGTCTCTCACCTGCTTGGGAATATAGGAGAGAAAACTGGAGGAGTGACACACATTTAGTTAAGCCATAGAGTCTGGCACAGTGAGAGGAAGAGAGCATTACAACCAGTTTCAGAAGAAAACAGGGGAAGGGGGGGTTATAGTTTTCATTTTACAGGTTTTTAGTGGAGAAAGACCTAATTCTTTGTTTTTACAGCATCAAGTGTAATGCCAGTGGCAAATAATATTTGTGTATTTTTGCAATAGGTCTACAGCTGGAAAAGAGCACTACAATAATTGAGTCTGAAAGCTGTAGGTCATGCCAACCTGTGTTTTGAAAAAAAACCCCAACATGATTAGATGCTTCACCCTTACATGTGTAACCACAACACAGGATCAGCCACGAGTACAGCTGCCTCCACAGTGGTACCTGGCTTAAAATGAAGGTGAATTAATTGTGAAGGCCATTCCCAAACTTCTGACATCAGATTTCGCACCCCAGAAGTCTGACTCAGTGCAAGGGAAACAACAACATCTGAGGAGGAAGGAACAGGGCTGGTTATAGGTGGTACAGTTTCAATGCACAGGCTTTCCCCCTTGCTGGTCCCCGACTCCTCCTGAGACACTGACAGCATCAAGGCTTATCATGCCCAAAATGACGAGTGTCAGAAACATGCTGATTTTTCAGCTCAGAGTGTCACAGGCCTAGCAGTAATGCTGGGATTACTTAGGAAGTGTGAGGCAGGGGTACATGCTGGTTCTGGGAGGTGGGATGGGAAATAGAGGCTGGAGAGATGGGTAACTCTTTGATACCATTTTCAAGGGTGGAGTTTGTGACAAATTCTTCTTTTCATGTTCACCTCTGGTGGAGGATGGAAGCAGCATGTTTCCAGAACATCTTCAAAGGAAGAGCTGTTCAGGTAATTGACCCTTGTGTTGACAATGTTGTTGATAGAGTAGCACTTAAATGAGCTGTCTTCTACTTCCAGCATTAGAAAGCACTGGGCAGGACATAGATAAAACAAGACAGAAGACACCAAAGCTGGTGCTTTCTGGGCCATCACTGAGCACTGTCAATGCAGGAACTGAAGATGGTCTGTGTGCCTGGGCTGCATGGGAAGTGCAAAGCAAATTGTTGCACTGCAGTTCTCCCAAAGTGTTCAGGAGCTCCTTACCACGTTGCTCCCACTTGGCTGCCAAGTTGGGTGTTCAAGAGCTGAATAATTACACTGTTGACAAGACTACCTAAATTGATAGTTAACCAGAGGTAGAAATCAATTGCTTTTAGATGGCATACGGAGCTAATACTAAATTGGAAGGAAGCATTAACATCAATACAAAGAAAAACAGGATGTAACATAAGTAAATACAAAAATGACAATTCAAGATTGAACTTGTGCTACTGCATGCTCGCACTTGTGGAGAAAGTAAATATGCAAAAATGATATTTAATGAGAGAGAAGTCCCTTGAGAACTGTAATGCTGAAGAAATTTAAAGAATGACAGTGTTCATCAAATTACATGTGAGCTTATGAAATGTAAAACAGGAAAAGAAAACAGGCCAAAGCAATTTTTAATTGCACATTCAAAGGCACGTCTGCTGCACATTCTGGTACGGGTACAACTAAATTATGTCTTGACCTTTCTAGAGGAGAGATCTTGACTAAAGGATATTCAGACTAGTGAAACAAGAACTACTAGAAGGCTGACTTGAATCGAAATATTGAAGGCTTAAGCACACAAATTCTGGCTACATAATCTGCAAATGCTGGAGAGGGAGGAAAATTTTTGTCCCTACTGGATAAGCATAATCTGATTTTGATTGAAAGACTAGAATATTCATGTCATACTGCAGGAAGACAGTGAGACATGGTGAGCAATGCAAAGACAATTCAGCTACCTTGTCCACTTTCAGGTGCCAGGGTGATGAAGCTCCCAGATGGAATAAATAAACTACAGTAGCTAAGAGTATGATTTAATCTGACTCATCACCATTTATACTGCAAATCCATATTATTCCGGAACAGTTCAGTGAAACATAGCATGGGATTCTGCAGTAACTGCTTAGTTAACTTTTGTAACTAACTCCATTCTGAACCAAAGTTCAGTCAAGACTGTGGCACCTTAGATCTTAAAACTCAAAGAATTTGCAATGACTGTCAATCATAAGAAGCACGAATCCTGGTCAAATGCAGACTGATAAACAACCCCTGCTACTCTGTCAGGTCATTTCATTAGCTCTTCTTGTTTTTTTCTTTTCTGAGACCCAACTCAGACTAGGAAAAGAAGGAATATTTTAAAACTAACTAGTGACCACATTTTCCTAAAATATTTTAAATGCCATTTAGCTCTTAATTCTGATAGCACTTGTTCATAGATTTATTATCTGTATCTGTTTCGAACTGAAGCCAAATAATGCTTAAAACCATGTTAAATTGAATGATGCCAAGTGGTTTGGAAACACCATGGTTCCTAGTATCCTTGTCTATCCATGATGCACAGTGCAGTGAATGCCATCATTCTGCTGTTACCCAGGACCAGGTACAGCATCCTTAGTGGTAGCATAAGTGGAGCCTGACACTTTTGCTATTGCTGGAACTTAATCCATTTTTTTTTTTTTTTACAGTAGACAAAATTTCAGAGGAATCTGTGGTCATTTCTATGACAGAAGATATGTGACAAAATGGAGACCAGAAAACACCCCCACAAAAAAAAAAAAAACCAAACCAAAACCAGAACAAAAACCAAAAACTAAAAAAAAAAACAAACAAATAAACCCAGAAGCCTGGAGCTAGATACCTGGAAGATCTGATTTTCAAAACCACTAAGAAACTAATAGTCCCTGTTGACACTTTTGTTAAAAGGTTCTTATTTCAGCTACCTTTTTTTTTAATACTTCTTACCCGTTTTCCAGCTACTGTAGTTTAGTGAACTACCGGTTTCCTAACTTCTGGCATGGAACAGAGAAATCACGCAGGACTCGTTGTGATTTCTTATTTCAAATAGGTGCAGATTCCAGAGCTTCAGAGCAGCCCATGGCATCACAGGTTGAAACAGCTGCTACAAGTCTCAGGTAGGGCTTACTTACAGATTTTGTAGCTATAACTTTTGGTATACATTCCAGTGCCCCAAAACTCACAGAGGTTCACCATTTCTTTCAGTGTGTTTCTGAGTACCCTTAAAACATTATTCAAGTGCTTCTACCGAAATGACTCTAAAGCTATTTGAATGATATTATTTTCTTTATAAAAAGAAAATGCATATATGAAAATGTACACAGACAGAACAAAAATTATATCAGTGCCTAAAAGAACAAGCTAAAAGAAGTCCAAAATTAATGTTTTTCTTCTTTCACAAGTTATTTTTTAGGGCCTCTTTCTCAATAGAGTGAATTTAATGCAAGATTTTTAGGTCTCTGTGCATAAAGCTGATTTCCTCAATGCAGAATTAGGAAGCAAAATAAAATTGGTCTGCTTTCCACTAGTGCTAGGCACAAGAACATGTAAATGCAAACTGAACAGAACACACTTAAAATCTAATGGCACCTATCTAACCATGTGCTTCTAAAACTTTATCTCCTGAATTGCACACAACTGGTAACATATTTATCACTAAATAACACCATAAAATGAAAAAAAAAATTATTCTAACTTTTCAGGCAGAGAAGTGAAAAACAACAAGAAGTGTGTTACCAGGGTCACAAAAGAATTCCCAAGTGTGCTGAGTCCCAGTTTTACATCTTAATCACAGCATTATCATTTCTTAGGAGAGCCTATTGTCAACTCCAAGAGTTGAGGTACTCCATTTACCCACCGTGAAGCTCTAGTCACATCATTGCAATTTTCCTGATAATGCCCTGTCAATGACTCAACCCCACGTTCATGAGCAGAGAGGAGTTCAGTGTCCATGTATCCTATAATGAGGAATGCCGGGCTGCAATCTCTGCTGAGATTGTCATAGGTGTCCACTGACACCATCTGCAATTACAGAATTTTATGAGATGGAAACTGGTTCATTATGAAAAAGACTCAAGTCTACCAGCTCATTTCACAGATGTCAGATGGCAGACTTCCTGCTCATCGCAATTCTTGCAAGTGCAGAAGGGGCCTGTAGTTAGACTTTTGGGAATTAAGCATACAGCTAACGCTAAGCATAGGCTTAAATGCTTTCCTAAGTTGGACCCTGTTAGTCCCAGTCTAAGTCATCCAAAACAGGGACATAGATTCTTTAATTTCAGCTTCACAAGGGCCAAAACAGAGCTGTTAGTTCCCAGAGGAAGGCAGACACAAACTTAGCTAAAAATCACTTTTGCCCTCAGCCAAATACATCTCTCTGAGACTGAATTCAGTCTGATTCTAACTAAGCAAAATGATTAAATGAACATGTTCAAAGTATCAGCTGAATTCCATTTTGCATTGTCACCCATTCAAATAAATGAATGAACACATTCCTTTTAAAGACTAAAATACATTATGGATAACTGCACTTTTTTATTTTTTTACATGTATTATTTACTTTTTAAAAAATAGTTTTATCAAAAACTTCATTGTTACATTTAAGAAGAATGTGTAGTGTGGAAAATGTTGTTGATAAACCTTTCTTAGACAGTAATCCCTCTCAAACATACATTCTTTTGCACTCATACAATGATATATTCATCTTCAAATCTGGTAACTATTAGCTTAAACAAACATCTTAATTTCAGACAATTCAGTCTATTTAAAAACACAGAAATTAAAACAATTCTCCAGTCAAAGAGAAATACTGAAAGAAATACAGATTTCTTCTGCAGCTTTCAAGAAATGAAGCACTGTTTGCTATACTACATTTCCTTCCACTCCTTGCAAAAAGAGCCTGTTTCTGTTGGAGGTGCACCTTGCTGCATTTATTAATCCCTTTTTTTAACAACAGACCACAGAAAAATCCAAGGTAACACAGTGCTTAGCAAGAGGACTTAAAATACTGACTGCAGGCTTCAAGCTCTGGGTGAACTCTGATACTATGAAGATCGAACGGAAGGCGCTGATGCCAATCTCTATCATCCTAAATATCAGGAAACCTGCTTATCTGAGACTTCCTTTTTTCCTTGTGCAACTACCTCAAGTGGCAGTGACAGACACGCTCCATCCATGGTCTCTGGCCTTTCATATGTTCCTTTCACAGGCCGGTTTCCATAACAAAGATATACTCCCACTTGGTCAATTTATCACAACCTCCTCAACAACTCACTTCCCCTCCCACACATGCACTTGGTATCCCTTCTGCCTCAACATGAAAAAACAGAACAGAAGCCCATCAACCATACAAAAAATTATATTGTAGATTTGTAGATTAATGGGCTGATTCTGGCATCTCAATTCAAATGGATTTACAACCACTGTGTTTAGCCCTGTGTGATTTCAAATAGAATTACTTCTGATGAATTTGAATGCAAATTCACAAAGCATTAAAACAAACCATGTTTAAACTGGTTGGTTCATCAGATGCAAATATAGTGCATTAACCAGGGAACACCCATTTATGAAAATAATGAAAACTGACACCAATATAATAAAATCATTACAGGTTTATGGATTCTGGGACTTAAACAAGCCATACCCTTGCTTCTCCTAACTGATTAAATGCTTCTTTGCAGTTTGTGTTTGATCTGCAATTCAAAAATAAATTCATTTAGTCTTTGAGCCCAGAACCTTGGAAAATTGCTAGGAGGTTCTACCTTGGATCTGTCTGGGGAAAAGGGCTGGGTAAAGAGAGGAAACCGTGGGGGCAGGGAAGCTAGCAGTGCAACTGAGAACCAACAGCACAGGAGAGGAAGCAGTCAAATAAATGGAGGTTTGCAGACTCTACCGACAGCATTCATAAACCCGCTGCCTGAACAGCATCGTGCAGAACAAAAGGCAAGGATGATCATATTGGGCAGTTTTGTTTCACAAAGCTGGCACAGATGGGCCTGTCACACCATGTGGTTCATTTCTACGAAACCTCAACCACCTTCACTTTGCATCATGTTTGTAGACAAGGAGTTTAAGTGCAGAAAGGCAAAGGATTGCCCGTTATTTCTGGGATTGTTCCACAGCAAGGAAGCAAAAATGAATGCAACCATGTTCAAACTGATGAAGTAGATCTCTGAAGTTGTATGTAAACAGTATATATAGTGTGGATTTTTCATTAATCCCCCTTGTCTAATTATCATGAACATGTTTTCATTTTCAGTTAGATGACAACAGCCTAGCTCAATAGTTTCCAGTAAAATCTTTGTATCCAGATAATAAATTCTTCTCATAATGATGAGATTTAAAACAGCAAAACATTCCTCACTGAGGCATGTAATGCTGATAAAGCACTATTTTGCTGCACAATCTATGCAGTATAAAAAGTTCTTTGCTGCATCATGATCTGCTCCAATTTGTATATAAATAGCATTCATAATAAAAGGAAATGTAACACCAAGTTTTACTTAAATAACTGCTCAAAAAGAGGTTGGGAGATAATTAGCTAACACACAACAACAAGAAAAAAGAAGGGCAACTGCAATAGCTCTTTCTCAGCATCCTTTTCTCCTTTTTTTTATGAGTCAGTTCACACCAACATTAAGTATTTTAATGCAACATATTTAAAGAATTATATGTTGGGATGGTTTGAGGACAATTTGGTTCCTAGAGTTGAGGTACCATCTAAATGTGCCGCAAACACCAGAAAACCCAACTTTGAAAGCAACCCTCTCCATAACTTCAATCAGTCATCCCAGGAAAGCTCCTGCTTCTGAGGACAGAGATGTATGACTGAAAAGATCCAAGTAGCTGTGAAGTCCTTAATGCTTAAGATATGTATTTTCAAATTTGAATGCCTTGAATTAGATACCGAAACTTGCATGTAAAAAAAAATTAGTCATTTCTGTGAGGCAACATGCACCACCACCCTGACAATGTCACTGACACTGGGCCACAAGGGATTTGAGAAGCCTGACTGTTCCAGCATTGCAGCTATCCAGCACCCACTGTATCCATCAGCTTCTAGAAATTCTTACTTGGCCAGCAGATCAAGCACTTCCACTCCTATGATGGACCTATGATTTATATCTACAGCTTTGTTACCTCCAGTACACAGCACATGGAACAACACTGGTCAGAGGATAAAACCGTGGCCACATTCAGGACGTGGACAAAATCCCCACTGATTCACAATGCAATTAATATAATTTTGGATTAAAGCAAAAATAAAAATCTGGATTCTGGTAATTCTTTATCATTTAATGACAGTTCTCTGATATTGGGCTTCTAACTGGCATTAAGATGCTGGTTAAATGAGTCCTGAATCACTTGGGATAGTCACTACATTTAACTCTGTTGCTCTTCCCACACCCTTTTTAATAAGAGCAGTCAAAAGCAGCATTTGGGATGGGCTCATTTTGTTACAGAGAGAGATAAAAATGTATGCCATGTTTTCGTATCAATTCTGAAGCTGGTCCCAAAACTAGACTGAAATAGCTTCTGAGTACAGATATTTTCTGTGAACTGTGAGGCAAGGTGAGGACTTGTTCTTCCCTCATGACCTATTAAGTTCTTGAGGGCTGCTGATTATTCATTAAAATTTGTACTGGTTGAAGTGATACATCATGAAACCATGGCTTTAAGAGTTGCTGAATACCAGATCAAACTCAACTTCTCAGTGCATCTTCTGGTGGTTTTTCATTGTACGAATGTAGGAGAAAGACAACACTCAAGGAAAAAGGACCACCTTAATCTGCATTAGAATGAGATTGGCCTGGTTAAACTGTGACAGAGATATATGGATATGTAGTAAGTGCCAATCTGAGCACTCAGATGTGGAATTAGCACTTCATATATAGGTACTTATTTTAGAAAGTGTATCTCAGAGGATAGATAGGGTTGCCCACTTAGCTTGGAAAACCCTGTTCCAGTTTTAAAAGCTACTTGTCACTGCAGAGCAATTTTGAAGCAAAGTGGTATGTTTGGTGGCCTCATTTGCATGACAATACCCAGAATGCTCTCCTAACTCACAGCTATTTCATGGAAGGGCTGATGCATTCAAGGTTTGAGAATAAACCCAGATCCTGTGAGTGTACCAGTGCATATAATTTTAATACTTCTCTTCCAATTCATGAGCAAAAGCTAAGACTATTGAAGTGGGTAATGGTTATCGGTAACCAAACTAACCTTTGTCATCAGTATTTACTAGAAATCAAAAACACAAATAGTAATTTGGCAAGTCTTGAACTCATTGATTAATTAGCTGATCTCTCGTACCAATGTGTGTACGCTTTAGGTGTTGACATCAGTCATCAGGGTTGCTGTGAAGAGCTGTCCTAATATATTAACAAGCAAAATTAGAAAAACGAAACAACTCACAAAACATAGCACAGATACAGAATAACAGAGTTTGCTCATCTCCCGCACTTCTCTCCTCCTCTCTCACAGCTTGCTACACAAAATAAATGCACTACATCGACTTACACTGCAGTACAGAATATAAAAGTCTGTTCTATTGTGTGGATTTCACTGCTGAGAAGCTGTAGCACTAATTGTCAGTTTCCCACGATCAAAGTAATTTGGTTAAATAATTGGTTTACATTTACTATATTTTATTTGCCTTACAAAAACAAATGTTATAACAAAAGATCATCTGAAGAGGAGGGAATGCTATGGTGATAACACCAATATGGTGCCAGCATATGGAGAAATATGTGTGTTTCGTGCACATAAACAATGACATGAAGCTTCAGCTGTTTAGAGAACAAAGCTTTACACCTGAGTTAATATTATGATATGTGCATTCTGGTGTGTGTGCGCGTATGAGGGGTGAAGTTCTTCTGATACTGAATTTTGGTACTCAAACTGAAGTAATGCTTTAAATGCTGATTAACTGGTGATCATTTCTAATTTATTCTTGATAGGTGATAATGATGACATTTCTTCTTTACCAGTTACATGAAGTCCGCACCCACATGCGAAACAATGGCTTTTCTATAACTAAAATCAGGTTGATGACATCATGATAACCCTTCAAGCCATTCTTGGCTTTTCAGGGTTGCTTCTCTCTTTTATTTTACATAATCTGTGGATCTGACCACAGTTTTCACAGCTCCTCCCCTGATGCAGATAAGAGCACAGTAACTAAATGCCTGCAGCAGTCGACAGAAGCTGTTTCTGTTAACCTCCCTCCAGACCACCAGGCGTGAAGAACGGCTGAAACATTTTCCTTCAGCCACCATTCTCCAAACGTCGCTAGAACAGCTCCATTCAGAATAGGCTGCCACCAGAGTTTCTTCAAAATTCTGCCAGAATGGCTTAAACTCAAAAGTAATTAAAAGCCTCTGAAAAACTCATAAGTCAAGGGAGTGGCATAACACCCATTAATTATAGTGCTCAGTGATGTCACACCTGTGACTTATGAGAGGCTATCCTGAAGTGGGTTCAGAGCTGCTGTTCATAATTTATAATGGTGTTTTGCAGCCCGCCTAGTGAAAAGCAGTATCCAGTTGGGATGGTACCTATCTAATGACAGCTGATTACAGTATATAAAACATAATCTTGTGGTGTTCATGGTTAAACTACTGTGGACAAACACAAGTTTAAATACCAAACACACCACCAGCAAACGGTGCATGTGCAGTGGGACCATGACCCTGTGACTACATCTAGTTTGACTACAGCACTGTTAATGTCAATCAATGGTCAACAGCAGGAAAAAGAACTTCAAAGGACAGAGTGATTGCTGGTTTTTCCAGTGGGTCCTGATGCTGACGAATTTTTAATGTCAATACTGGAATCAGAAGGTCTGCATAATTTTGCTTAACTATGCTTGTCTGTACTTGCAGGATTTAAACAGTTGTAAAGAAAATACAATCTTGAACAGGTTATCTGAAATGAACAGAGGTATGTTAAATTCCATCAGCCCTCAGATGCTACTTTTTCTAAAATATAGCAAAAATATAGGGCCTATTGTCTACAGAATGTTAAATTAAATTACATAGAACAACACTCAGTTTTATGAATTTGCAGTAAAAGATGTCTGTATTTGATAGACATCCACAGAAAAAAAAAAGTGGCAACGTTTCTACAACAGATTTAAGCCTGCATTTTGCTTTTTTCCTTTGTCTGTTTTGAGTTTAAATGGAAACAAACCTTATAGTATAGAATTGGCTTAAGGTCACCTGTCTACAAGGGATTACTGTGTAGCTCCTTTTATATTTTTCCCCCTACTAGTTTGAGGGACAAAAGGGCAGCAGTACCCTAAGGGCTTTTTCAAATAACCTCTTTAGCAAATAAAGTCATACCCTATGTATAGAGGCCATTTCATCCCAGTCCCATGGGCTGCCTGTAGGGTAAAATACTGAATTTTTCTGGCATATGTCACTGAATGTGAAAAAGAGGACCACTACTTACAGAAAGTTAAAGGCTGAATGAATGTGAATTTCCTTAATGCACTAATTTAAAACATTGTATAGTGAATCTGAAAACATTGACTGTAAGCATCTCAGAGAAACACTGGAATATATTTACGTGAACCATGCAGAGATTTACATATCAACAACTGATTCACTACGGCTTGAAAACGCAACAGATTCAGCTTATCTGAAATCTTAAACAAACAAATATATTTTCTCCAGGGAAAATAAATAGAATGAAATTGGGCCTGTTCTTTATGAATGCAATCTTATGATGGTATCAACTGAGCATTACCATAATTATCTCTGAAATCAACTGTCAAGAAGGAACCTCTTATGTTTATATAAATTACTATTATTATTGTTTTTATTGCTGCACTTGCTGCACCCCACTTCTGTAACTGGTTAAAAGACAAGTGCAAACCCCCAAACTTTCAAGTATTCATAAGGTATAAAATAATGGTTTTAAAACAAATGATTTGACAGCTGCAAATGCAGGATAACACCTAGTTACATTATAGAAACAGTGTGGATAATTACTTTTTTCAGAAGGAAAGACTCCATGGACCACGGTCCTGTCTGAATTTCCCCGCAGTTCAGATAATGTGCAGTAATACAAATCCTGTTGTCACCTCAACCAAGTCTTTTTATCATCTATACATCAGCAAGAATGATGAGAGACGTCCCATGATTCTAACAGTCTTCCTTTGAAGGATCCACATGTTAATTATTGCACTAATTATGGTTTTTGAATAACCAAATGAAGTAAGCAGTCTATGGGAGGTACAGGCATAAAACTAAGACTGAGAAAATACTAGTTACTGAAGTCATCAGTGTAAACTGACACATTGAACATGCTTAAAAAAAGTAGAAATAGATTTTAAAAGACAAGCATCTTCAATAATTAGGGTTCCATACAGGAAAAAGAAATGTTATTTCTTAATGGCAAGTGCATTTAAACTGTTATCTAAAGATCTGAAGGTAAGCCTGCTTAATTCACTGCTTCTTCTTTTGTTATTAGGAAAACATAATTGTTCCAAATAATTAGCACTAGAGTACATCACAAGCTGACAACAAAATTATAGAAATCTTCATATTCAGATCCGTCTAGCTGGCTATTAGGAACAGTTTCTGATCATAACCCATTAGTTGAAGTGCTGTGAGTTCTTGATTGCCACCAAATAACCTCAGATATCTGCCTAAGTTAACAGCCTCTATTTATTCAGAGTTTTCTTGACAGTAAAAATTGCTTACGATTTTTACAGCTGCCACACAAAAGAACAGTATCAGATGTGCGCACTTGCAAGACTAGGTGATAAAATAATTGAAATGTGGATTTTTAGACACAATTTTAACACCTAACTTTCTAAATGAAAAATTGCTAAGGGATTTCAGTGTGCTATAATGGTACTATGGGCTTTCCTGTTTATTAAAAATTAACATGAATATGTTCCAAATCTTCCTAGTTGTGATGACCATGCTAATTAAAATAAGATTTGTTTGGGCCAAGGTTCTTTGGCATAACAGCCCTACTTTGTCCCTTTTTACCACTGAATACTGACTAATCAACAGCTAAAGATATTTCTGTATCCGAAGGCTCAATCCTTTTTGGGTTCTTTTGGTACTTTCTTGTGATTAATACCAGAGCATAAACAGCTGTCAATCCATTTCTTAGACGGGTAACTAGCATGGATAACATCACAGCAAACACTACCAGAAAGTGTAGCATATTTTTAAAGGACACTGACAAATGAATTGTCTGACAGCAATCACTGCTGTAACCCCAAAAGGAAAAAAAAACAAAACCCCACATACACATGGTGAGAAAGGAATCACACTCTTTTAGTTACTTACACAGCTTTCAGTTAGTGGATTATTCATAATGTAATACAGGCAAAATAAAAACTTTTTAAAATTTCCCATCTAAAACTTCAGTTATCTATAATGCTATTTGAAGCTCCGTTTGAAAAGTTGGGTTTTTTTTTTCCCTGATAATAGCTCAGTTTATAAACCTACAAAGCTTTATGTCAAATCCCGTGGGGAATAACTTTGATTACTAGAGTAATTAATGATGCTGGATAGTAATATGGATTTTCTGTTAAGATTTGAGTTTGAAGTTAATTAGTCTCCACATTATGATTTGCTGATTAATTACAGATATTTAGTTATAAAGAGAGATGTTAATTATTAATCTAAAAAATCATCTCATGCAATTAAGTAAAACTTTGACGTCAGTCACCACTCTCCTTGTATGCAACTTCTAAGGTGCTAATTCTATGGAGGGAGGCACAGGCCTTCCCCAAAAGGCAAAAAAAATCCTTCTGCTATCTTTTTTGTGTATACAGTATAGTGTACAAATTTTACTCTTAATTTGTCAGGACAAGCCACCCACTTTGAAGCTGGACTGTAACTTAATTCTCCTGAAAGTACTGATCTTTCATTGCTTGTTCTTACAATATGCCTCATCTTATCAGAGAAAAAAAGAGTGCTATAAAAGAAATTCCACTATGAGTCTTCACTGTGTACTCTTGAAATCATGTCTTAACCTCAGAGCTGTGATGTTCTGCTGACTGATGGGCTTTGTCAGTTCCCATGTTAAACTCTGGAATGAGCTTCAGCGTTGCTACAGATATCAGTATTTTCTAGCAACAGCAGCAGCAGCAGTCTTTAGCAGTGCCAAGAAAATATTAGAGCAAAACTACCAATTAATGTAATAGCTCAGTTAGAATTTAAAATTACCTTTTGTTTAAAAAGAAATCCCACCTTATCTCCCCCCCCCCCCCCTTCCCTCCCNNNCCCCCCCCCCCCCCCCCATTTCCTCTCTGATCTGCAAAGAAGAAATCTTACTGTTAATGTAAAGGGGATAAGAATGTGATTAAGAAATAGGGTTAAACCAAAAAGCATCAGCAGCATACCAATGTCCTGGAATTTACCCTAGTAATACAGACTCTGAACAGGGATCTGTTTACATTATCTCTAGATCATCTTGACAATATTCATTCTCTATTTACCTAAATGAGGCAATATGATGATATTTATTGCTCAGAATGGCTAAATATAGACTTTTCCTGAGCACTCAGTATCATAGTGGGAGGTTTTGCTCTAATCTACATCTTTAAACTGACAAGCTGGAGCATTCCTAATGAATGCCTCTTTTCATCTGGATGTCTGTGTGTATTTGACAGTATAAATATTTAGCAATATCGGAGTCAGCTTGTGATTTTACCCAGATGGACTGATTGATGCCTTGGCTTGACGTTGCCAAAGACAATCCATGTAGTTATATAAGCAATTTCCCTCTTACTTCCTAAGAAGCAATTAGGTGGCCAAAGGCAGCAACCCAAAAATAGTGAGAATACTTCTGGTATCAGCTGACAACTCTAAGGGATAAATAAAATATGGTACTTAAATTATTACCACTTTACTTTCATGAATCATGGGATTAAAGCTTTCACTTCTAAAGTACATATAAATTGCAGGGTTTCTTATGTCTGTAATTTGCAAAAATCTAAGTTAAAATACCAGCTAATCAGTCAACTCACATTCACCTTGGGAAAAGTACCACCCTTCCTTGTCATTTTTGTAAATTGCATGCCTAAGCACCAATGTTATTTTCGGGGGAAAAAAGCTTGTTGTCAATAACATATATTGCAGTCTAGTTAAAACAACATTTGTTAAGGTTTAATCACAAATGTAATCTGCTTTTAAAGTTTAGACAGAATGCTCAGAGAAATTCAAGGGACAGATAATAAATCATTTTCTCCTATCCTGGGTGTGAACAAGGTAGGCTGGAGACTTGCAGGTGTGCTGCCTTTTTCTCTACATGTTGCAGACTATTGCTGGATTCCATAGACTGTTCAAAAATATAGGGATTCTATTAGCTAAGAAATAAGGAATATTTTTACTATCTGACTTTCAAAGGACACAAGCTGCACTTTTCATATTGTTAAATATTCCCAATAATTTTATTCAGTTTTACATCTTTGGCATACACTTTGTAATTCATAACGTGCCTGTGTAACAAATTGCAGCAACGAGAAGTTTTAGCTAAATTTCATGCACACACATATAAAAATCTGTGAATTAAAAAAAAATACTGGATACTGAATGTCAGCTTTACATTAGCTATGCACTGTTTGTCTGTGTTGGTTTTACACAGTGTAAATGGTGTAAGATGCTTGCAATGATTATGTCTTGTGCTCTTATGCATGTTAGTACTTTGGGGGGAAAGAACAGTCACACATTATTTTTGGCAACAGTAAAATTCGCATGTCTCAGCTACGTTGTTGATTCCATTCCCTTCCCCAAACACCTTTAGTTTCTTTGTTTTCTATTAACTCGTTCCAGTCTTTGTATGCTCCATGCAACAACCCAGGAAAAAGGGCAAGGAAGACATTATTCTTCTTGACACTAATACCTACAGATCCTGTTCTGCAGTGATACCTCTCCCTATCATGAAGTATCTCAGCAAACAGAATTCTCCAAACTCAAGAGCTGGAACCATTAATATATTCCACAGGCAAGTGGGACACAATGCCCACTCCTAATCAGACAAACACAACAAGGCTTCTTGGGGACTGGCCATCTGCTTATGATATACAAAAGTTTTAAGTGCAGCATGCATCAGCTAGATCCCCTTCTTCTGAAAGGCAGCCTCTTACTTACCTGTTTCATTATTATTATTCTGTGACCAGCTGGGTGCCAAATAAAAATAAATGTATGCTCTTCTGTATTTATTGGATTTGATTAGTAATAAATTTGTTATTGACCAGATCCAGAGTGTGAAGGCCTGAGGCACAATCCAATGGTCTCTATTCACTTGATCATTACACCCTGCACTTTCAATCAAGCTGCATCGAATTCTGTTACTCTGTGTTTTGCTTTTGAATTGTCGGGTCTGAGAATGGAGGGTCAGGATGGAGGGAGAGGAGAGTTGATGATTTCTAGTGACAAAATTAGGAAAGAAAGGGAAGGCTGTCCTTTTAAGCAGGAAGATAACTACAATACAATACCAAAAGAAATCTGGTGATAGAGTGCACTGTACATGGTACAATCCATTGAACAGGTTGACGTGAGAAATGACTAGGTCGAATAAGGCAAAGTTTAGAATAAACTGCATTGTTTTACAAAATATGTCATCGGGAAAAATGCATTAACTCTAATCAGCCAAAATGGTGTGATTCATTGCTTAATTTCAGGGTACCAGGCTATAAATTACATCAGGCCTGCCACAACTAATTTTTGCAGTGGCATACTAGATGAAAAATGAAATGTCCAAGTGGCTACAAGTGAAAAGCTTCCATCTTTCTTCCACAGCTGAATATTACTTACTCTAATGATGTATAATAGCCTGCAACTACACTTAACCTGTGCATTAAATGGCAGCACAAACTGTTTACCTAGAGTTATGAAGAAGAAAACAGCAAATCAAGCAAAGGAATCCAGAGTGTGTACATTAACCTCCCACATGCCAACATAATTGTCCCCTACAGATGATGTATAACACTTACTCCAAATCATACTTTTTTTTTCATTACACATAATAGCTTATGCTTCAAGTATCAAAAGTGTCAAAGCATGTGTGATAAATTGATGCCAAAATGTATCTAATTAATAAGTCTGATGATGTTTAGATTAAAACAGATGTTGGTTATGTTGTTAACAGAAAAACAGCTAATAAAAATAATTGCAACCTATACGCCTAAAAACTGCAGGTATTATTAAAAATAACAACAAAACCTCAACAGTGCAAAATGGTTAGTAAGCTTTTTCGGGTACAAATGGTCTTTCATGTACAAATTACTAACAACAGATCAAAGCAGTTTATCAGATCAGCAGTTACAAGCAACTACCCTTTGTTTAAAATCCATAGCCAGGCTTTACATGTAGATAATTTTTACCAGTGACACTCTGTGTGCAACAAAAAGTACTGTAAAGCATACTTGCTATTATTCACTTGCAATATGGTGAATTATGTGCTGAATATATGAAAAAAAAAAGATAATAAACTTCAGAAAGTTTCTAAATGTGATCAAGTAATCCATAATTACTACAACAATACTGTAGATACCATTGATTTTAACAGTTCCAATTCCACTAAAAATAAAAAATAGCGTGTTATTTTAAAACTAGCTTTAAACTAGAAATTAAATATCATAATGTTTAAAATATTTGGGTTTTTACCCTGATGGAAAATAACTGTTTATCACTTTACTTCCTTTAAAAATATAGTATCCAGGGAGAATCTATTGATGGAAAACCTGATAACAAAAAATTCTGTCGGTTTGAAGCAACTTTTGGAGAATCTGATTAGGTCTCATGCTGCAATACTAGGTATTCCATTTTTGCCAAAGGGCCAGCTATTATTATTAACATCATTTGTCTGAATCATTACTCTGCACCTTGGTTCAGCAAACACTATGAAGATGGCATGGTAATAAATGACCGCAGGATTCTTTCCTGCTTCAGCCTGTTTTTATCTGCCACCTCTCTACCGTCAGCTCCATCTTTCTGAACCTCTCTGAATCCCCAAAAGGGACGGGGCATCTATTTGTTTTCCACTAGGTTACCACTCTGTCTATTGTTGTTTGCACTAAAGGGTACGAATTCAATTCATTCTTGTGACATAAAAGCACTGATACAGTAAATTTTTTGCCCAAGAGAAAACACAAAGTTGCTGAATATGGGCTTAGATGTGAAGCTCTTGTATGTACGTGAAGGAGCTTTCTGAGACAGTCTTGGTCACTAAATATTGTTTTTTCTCCACCACAATCTAGACAATCACATTACAGCATTTTAAACTTACACTAACCTTGCCAAATTGGTACCTCTTGCAAAACAGTGACTGTGTAGGAGGGGTTAAGTAATACATCCTATCGTATGTATAAGCAAGAGGGGAAACAAAGGGCTGGGAGGTAAGATAGCCAATCGGTAGCTGTAAGATTAAGTAAGCCTGGTGCTTCCACAATAATAAGGGTTAGTGGAAATGGCAGAGGAGAAAGGAGGAAAACAAATAACCAAGGAGAAAAGACTTAAAAACAGTTAAATAAGAAAACTGGAATGAGAGAGAACTACAGGGCATTGACTAATCTTATTTTTCTACATGTTGAAATTCACATAAGTTACTTTACCTTTATTCATATCTAAGCATGCCAAACAATAATCAATCTGTTATCTCTAAGAATTGATCAAAACTGAACAGACCAGGCATAACGTCACTCTGCAAAATAAAACCAAAACCTTTCAGAGATGTAATGGGTCTCTTTCTTTAAAGTAAGAAAATATGCATATTTTCTTCTCTAGTGACAAGAAATGTTGAAGCGTTGGAAAATACTACATCAGGACGAGACATCTCTTCAAAATTTCCCAATTAAAAACACCTAGTCTGAGATTCCATCCTTTTGCAAAACCATAAGGCAGATTTTATGAGATGATCCATTAACAAAAATAAATTTCAATGTCTTAATAGAGGTAAACGTATCAGGCTTTGAGGGAATTTAAGTCATATAAATGCAGTTATAAGGCAAACTTAGCACTGGCTTTTCATGGCCAAGGGCATCCTGTTTTTCCAAATACACTGTTAAAAAGTGCCAAACTTATTAAACCCTACAGAAAATAGCCAAGTACTTCCTTGTCTAGTCTTACAGGATGCTGAAAAATAGCACTCCTAAGTCTGAAATGTTATAACTGTTTACAAAACCTGAAAGGTTGCATTATGCACGACTTTCTTTGCCATCAAAATGCTCTGTGTTCCTGCCAGAAGTTAAGAAGTTATCACTTGAAAATCACTGGCTAATCTAGCTTGTGCTAAGATGGATTTTTAATGAAAGTTTAATGAATGATAAATACTTGTTTCTTGATAAATGTTTAATTATGCCAATAATTACCAACTGCTGAAAACTACTGTTGTGTTAATAATGGCATTTTAGTACACAAGCAGTTTCATGAGTCATGATGCTGTTAAAGATCAGAATTCCATCTGTCTAATGCAAACTAGCAAAACAAAAGAAAAGTCTAATTAATATTTTGATACATTTTCCCTATACACTTAAAACGGATGTCCTTTTGTGAAAGAATAAATTTACTAGCTCCCTTTTTGAGAGAAGAATTAAATGTCTCAGAGCCATTATGTTATTAATCATTACCACTATTTGAACCTAAAATCTGAAAGAGAAAAAGAAATCAAGCCAGATGTAGCATATGTATGAATGCTTCTTGCTTGCTTTTTTGGGGAGAGAATGGTGATGATAAGACCAAGTTTTTACCTGAAATATCTCAAAACATTCAGGCACCACACCACATTTGTAACATTAATCTGCAGAGTTACCTAGGACTATTTTGCTGATGTGAAAATGCCAGCGACTGTAACCCTCACCACTTACAAGTGTGGGGCCAAGAAAGATCAAATTGTTATGGTACCCTCCAGTGGGGCCAGATAAAATGGAGATTTTCTTAGAAGTACAAAGGAGATAACAATACAGACATGAAATAAATGACAACAAAGTAAACCGAGATAATATTGCCATGAAAAATAACTGGAGATCAAGGAGACTTTCACTGACTTATTTATTCTAGGATGTCTCTTAGTTTGAAAATATCTCCCATATTTGTTGCATTCATGGTACTAATTTTGGCTCTGTCTCTCACATAATTGCCACCATCCCTGTGGACAGCCTAACCAGGCATCCTGGCAATGTGCTAATCCATCAGACTTTTAATGATCAAAATATGGCTTCTTCCCTGCATCAACTCCAATGTTATATTTTTCAACAATATATTTAAAAGGAGTTTCTGATCCTTATAAACACTGAGTTTACTTTCTTTTGCAAATATTGTGGTTTTCTTTCTTTTTGAAGCTATTTAAAATTTCAATTTAAATGGATCTTCGCTTTTCACAGCAAAGACGGGACAGAGCACTGTAAAACTCATTTTATTCAATAATCTTGTATCTCATGTGGGTTCGACTAGGTGACCCTATAAATTATTTCCATTTCTTACATTTACAACTCTATGACACAAATTTCTTTTCTACATAAAGGAAATGTATTTTTTGAGATGGTATTCTTATTTAACATTTATGTAATCTTTACTGTGCGTCAGGATATATTGAAAGAATATGACCTCAACTTGGGCACCTTACAGAATATTTTGATCCTGAAACTATTCTTGTAGTTCTGAGAATTGCCTGACATCTTTGATTTATTTTTCTACTGAAAAATACTCTTTTTTGGCGATTGGCAGCAGTTCATAAGTAAAAGGTAGTTAAACACAAAACCAGACCATAAACTCTAATACTGAACCAAACATACTAATGAAATATCAGAAAGGAGTTTTTCTTGCTGGAGAGAGAGAGGACTGCTGCTACATATTAGTACAGCGAGCCTGTTAGCATCCATATAGCATCTGCAATGCAATGCAGAAGTCAGTGCAGTGAAACAGAAAACAAAGCCCACCCTGACAAATGGCTGGTGGCTAATAACACTTCCTCCCTAAGATTAACTTAGGACAGTAAAAGAAGAAACGCAAATGTATACTCAAACATACATTGACAATTTTTCCTGCAGTTGAATCATAGCAGGCTACTGCTCAAAGGTTATAAAATTACCTAGATTATACAGAAATGTATGATATAATCGTTTACAGCCTTTTTGATGCTGTCATACTGTGTTCTGTAACACTTGGAACATAAAGACCATAATATATAGCTATCATCCTCATCAATATCCTCTATTTTAAATAGATGCAAAACCCATTCATCTTCTAATACTACAGGAAACTTTACATCCCCAGTAATCAATACCATAAGGGAACTGGTCCTTTCAACTGAGCCAAAACATTCCCTAGACCCTTGTAGGGGCACAAACTCCTATCCCGTATAATGGTGGGATGGGCAAGTCAGTCCCAAATCCCATTGATTTCAGGAAAATGGTCTACTTTGCTCCTCACAAAATACTGTAGAACAGATCAGCTAACCTTGCCCAAAAGCACTATCATAAATCACAAAAATACTTATTTTATTATTGAAGTCATATAGCAATTTGCAAGTTTTTAAAGATATCTCAGTTTTGAGCAACTTATCTACAAAAAATTCATTCTATTGCAATACTGCAGTGAAGTTTATAATGAAAAATGCTGCTTACAAGAATCAAAGAACTGTCTTAATCCTATTGCATCCAGCCTTCATTCTCTATTTCAAAATCTTTGCAAACATTACTCCTCTTGAAGTCCACACACAGAATGCTTCATCCTGAATATCTCAGAAACAATTACATACATGCTGTGTTAACAATAATATTTTGGTTTTTTTCTGTGCTTTTAAGGTATGGTAACATACTGGTAAAAACTGCCTGTGCCTATATTGCTCATTACAGCTGGACTGGATGGAGCTACATTGTCTGGAGCTGAAAGGTTGAAGATTTCTCCTAAAAATACGTGGTAGAGACAGCCATATATTAAAGTTTCACTCCACGTAAATGGAATGTCACTCTTTTATAACTACAGTCCACTATGATAATCCTCTTGGAATGCATTAATTATCATCCACCAGATAAGTGTCAAAAGCTACATTCCTAAAGGATTATCAATTCCCACCCAATTTCTACTGCTGCTGAATAAGGAAGAAGAAAAGTTAGTGGAAAAAGAAGCAGCATCAAGAAGCTCTTAGTCCTCCCAGAGCTATTCTCTACTCAGTATGAAAATACTGCCCTTCTAACAGCTCAGCCATTCATATAGCTTTCATCACAACTGCACAAGAGAGCCAGTGACATGGCGTCCGTGTTAAAACAGGAAAGATTTTGTCCTGTAGATTCTTTCATTATATAGCAACATTCTCATTAGAAGTACTGGGGAAAAGAAAGAAAACCCTTCACTGCTAGAAGGCTTCAATAGAGACCTCAAAAACCACAAAATAAGAGTCTTTCTTCTTCAAGTTAAGGCATTTTAAACCATTACGTCAAATGAGTTTCTACTGCCTCTTTTTTTTTTTTTTTTTGGCTATGCTTTCACTTTTCTACTTTTGAAGAGAACAGAACTCAAACAAACTCTCAAAAAGACTTCAGTGAAAACTTGACCAACTGCATAGACAGGAGTAGGCATAGAAAAAATAAAGTGTTCCAAAGATACAGAGCAAGACTGAAAACAAATTGTAAACAAAATTTGATTTTTGTGAAAAAGTTACATAGCCACTCCCTCCCCAAGTATACACCATTATTAAGATAGTGTATTGCTTTTTGTATAGGCTTCAGGATGTAGTTTGCTACTGTTTATTTATGCAACTGTGTGCAACTCTGCCATTGGTGAAAATTCTGTCCATCCAACCTCACAACAAGAGAAAACTATGTAATTGAATGAGCAATACACATGCATACAAACACATGGATGGGTAATACCAAAAACCAGCAACACCAATTGCTCTGCACGTCTAACATTATGCTTACAACCTCAGTACAGCCTCAGTAAACTTGGAAACTGGTAGAGATGAGATAGAAGAATTCTTCACTTAAAGAGATAGAACAATTCATTTAAAGAGATACAAGAATTCTTCATTCACACACTTCATTAGTGCACAGAAGAATTAGTGCTGAGCCTCTTCACACTGCTTTTGCTTCTAAGTTTACAACGAAGTGATAGCCCTGCATGGCATTAAGCAGTATTAGCAGTGTTTAATTACAATCTATATGTTGTAATTGTTCTTAGGGGTCTTGTGCCAGACCCTGTACAAACACAAGAGCTGTGGTAAGCAATCCACTGAAAGGCCCCACAGTCTAAAGTCACTAATAATACTAAGAGTAAACTAATAATGGTGAAAGCATAATGTTGAACAGCTTACACATGGTCACACTACTATGGAAAAGAGGCCTTTTACTGCCCTAATGTCATAACTAGGACATTTCAAGCCATTAAGAATATTTACCTTTTACTGCATTTGTTGCTATCAATGTGGGTCACTATGCAGACGGAAATGCTGTGTAATTTTTCAGGTAAGACACTTCTGGTAGATTTCTGTAGCACATTTTCCAAAAGTAAGAATGTCCTGGTAAAATTCCAGTATTTTCAAGTTGCGTAATACTTATCTGTGTTTCCCATACAGTTTGAACCAAAAATTACATTCGCCATATTATGTTGCTCTGTGTTGAAAACCCTGCAAGTTACACCTCAGCTACGGCTCATTTTCAGTGGGAGTGAAGCCTTTTGGATGAGATGGAAACTGTAACAGATTTCAACATCCTTTGAGACAGAAGATGTTATAGGAATACTAAATTATTACAGTAAATTTGGAGTTGATGAAGCAACCAGAATGCTGAATTGTAAGATGCATTCCTTGTTTCTTCCTGTACAGGAGCAGCCAGTATTTATTAGCAGCCACCACAGATCTAAAACCAATCAGACTTCCACACCACCTCGTGCAACAGTACTAGCAGATCTTCCCACTGTCATTGAAACAGGATGAGATTCTGGGTTTTGTTTGTTTAACAGGGCTTTTTACATCAAAACTTTGGGACATCTGTGGGTGCCTTGTATTATATTAACACATGCACCTCGCTGTCTCCTGTCTTAACAGTGTGTTGTCACATTTGCAGTTTGGGCAAGACAGAATTGCTCATCTTCCCCTCACAGCCCATCTGGTTTCTCCCAAGCTGCTCAGGCGACAACACTCTAAAGAAAAAGCGATGTTATCAGGGGCACGTACCAATATATATCACATATTGCAGCATGTTTTGTCATTTACAGTGCATCATAAAAAGTTACATTGCATCTGACCTACAACATGATGTAATGTAAAATGACATGCTTACATTGAACAACATTACATTACTCAAAAATCTGAATTTAAAGAAATAAGCATGGGGAGGGGTGTCTATTTATTTATTTGGAATGCTATAAATTTTGACAGACAGTAAGTCAGCCAAGAAAAAGGGGGAGGTGGAGTAACTAAATATTTAACTGCATGGCTGCTTAGTCACTTGCTAATGCCATTTTTTTTAACAAAAAAAAAAAATAATTAAATAATATACTATGAGATCTGTTGTACATCTTTAATATTAAACACAACAGATGATACAATCACAGAAATAACACCAGTAACTTTCAAGGTGTAAAACTAGTCAATTTTATTCATGTTTTACTACTAAAAAGTGCAATGATCAAGCTGCAAAAATGCATTTTAAGGTCTTCTGTTGGATTTTTAAGAGCACGAGCACAAAGCAGAGTGCTCTGTACATTCCACAGATCTGCTTTTTAAGAATCAACATGGTGCACACCATGTGAACTGTCACATTAATAACCCTATGCTGATATTCAAATTTTCTGTCTTAAGCTAAAGAAAGATTGAATACCCTGCTGTTGTGTGGCCAAGATTGAAGAGGTGTCTCACTGACATTGTTCAAAGTTTATGAAAATATATGAATGCTCAAATGTCATTGGCTTTGCGCCTCCAACAGACTGTGGTTTTATGAGAAATCAGTCTTTTAATCAAAATGATTGAATACCTTAAGGTCGAATCCAAAGATATCAGTTAATATCTAGAAACGTGCTATTTCTGCGTATTTTGCCAAATTTGTGGGGCATTTTAAAGTGTTAATTTGTGCATTCCATATTGAAAATTGATCTTGAGTTTTAGCTTTTTGTCAAGCAAAAACATATGGTTACAAGCTCTATGCATTTTATGTGACGGCTGTTGAAGCTGTCACATGTGCAAACTTGATAACCGATGTGACACATACGCAAATAATTTGCTTGTTTAGTAACAATTCAAAGATTCATTATTCATGCAAAGACACGTTGTTTTTTAAAAATGATCAGATGGAAGTAGTCTTCATTTTGCACAATCTAGTCTCATTGGTGTGCAAACACTGATAAAATAAAGCTGGGAAGTAAGTGGTATTAAAACAAATCCAAGAATATGGGTATTCTCAGATAATTATTGAACCAGATGGTGTTTTTTGTTAATTCTGCCATCAGTCTGAGAACTTGATGTCTTACATCTGCACTTGGTAAAATAAATTTTGCCACTGACATTATTTCAGTTTTCTTAAAATATTTCAATCAATTTTACACCAAGATTTGCAAACATCTGGCATTCTACATGACTGTGAGATGAAATTATTTGAAAAAAATTCTTAAGAAAACACTTATCCTAAATTTAACTTAGGCTTAGCATTTCTGCTGCTAAGCTGTCTGAAATACTACTTTATGAATATTATAAATAAAATGCTAATCATGTGCCAAAATACTGCTACCTTCATTTTGGAAGAAAGAATCTATATAAACCAGCAAAGAGCTGCAGGTTCATTTGGGGCTGCCATCTTGGAATTTTACAGTCCCTTACTTTGCTGTCTTAAGGTTGAAAGGTTAGAACTTCATTGGCACAGAACTAATTAAAACTTCCTCCCGGGCCTCTGTAAGAGTAAACAAACAAACAAACAAACAAACAGAGAAATCTGGAATATGTGACAAATCTACTTAGGTCTACTTTAAATCAGTGGATATAAAAGCAATCCAAACAGGCATTTAACCTGCATCTACATTATTCACCCTAACAGAACTCTTCATAAACATTATCACTCAAATACTGTACCTCATAAACAGATGTGCTCAATCACTTATGCACGTTTGACACCATATATAGCATTTAGATACTTCCTTTCTGTGATCTAAATCACAGCCTTTATTGAAAATTCAGCTGTAACAGGCAATAAAATTGTAGAGCTGACTTAACTACTACACTGCTCTACTACAGCAAATCCCAAATAAGATCCCTTTCACATATGATAGAATAGATAAACTCCCCTTCTGCCAGTAAACGTACGCTCTGCGATACAAGCTGCACCCTAACGATCATTAGATCATCAGAGGCACCATGTGCAATGGCATTTCACTTATACCAAATATCATAATTGTGTGAACTTACTTATGAATTCTGCAACAGCTGTGGGAAAATCCCTTTTGCCTTCACTAGTTGGTGAGGTTTTATTACAGTGCCTGGCTATTCTTTGTGTGGGTAGCACCACAGAGCACACCTGACCTGGCACACCAGTGCATGTCTTCGGTACCATGCACTCAAGCCATGTGCCTTTGATTCCCAGTCCTACACTCCTGCTCTCTGGTCTGAGAGGAGGAGACAGGAACACCTCTGACCAAGATTGTATTTAAGAGCAGTGACTCGTTTGCAGAAGGGCTAGGAATCCTGGTGAAAATGTGCCAACTTTCTCCGGTAGGGATTCATAAAGGCCTATTTCAATGCCTTTTATTTAGTGAAAAATGGGAGAAATTGCCAAGGGTTGTCTGCAAAAGGGAAATTTTGGGGATAACTGGTACATGTATCTGCTTAGGCATAATGTTAGGATAAAGGCTATTTCTCTGCAGATAGTTCCAAATCTCCTGAAGTGAACCTAGAGACAGATCAGATCTCCTGTGGTGCCCTGATTTATCTTGCCATAAAATGGAAAGTACAGCACAGTACTCCACTAAGACTTGTTTACTGCATTTAAGCTGACCAATGGAAGGGTGCCATGACAGAAACCCACACACCAGCAGTTTGTTCCTCAGTGCTTCGATCTAGGATCCACTTTGGGGAGAATCCAGAAGTCCCACTCAGTTTACAAGCAAAGGTTGCCTTTGCACAAGAAGTCAGGGCACTCCAGGAAGCAAAAGTAAAGGGGCACACGGGAGCACGTCTGTGGCCAGATATTCCCTGACATGAGGTTGGGACACATTGAGGATGTTCAAATCTGGGACCTAAGAAATGTCCCAGCATCCCCAGCTTACGTGTAACATTTGCTATTTCCCAAGCTGAGAACAACCAAGAGGGGGGTAAATTTTAACAATTATAGACATGCTCCTCAGAAAAAGCAGTGAACAACCCATCTTCCCCAAAAGCAGAAAACACCACCTGTTAGAATAGTTTAAATCAGCTTTAAAATCATTCACATGGCCTTTTTTTAGAGTACAGAAGCCTATGACTGTTGACTGTTTTTCATGTTAGTCTTTTTTTTAATCTTTCGGTTCCCTCTCATAGCTTGAGGCATGCAAGCTGGAGAGAAGTGATATGAATAAATGTATTAAAAATATATTCAATATATTTCAAGGTAAAAAGCATTTTACTATCACTAGGTGGCTAATTTTAAAAAGTATATATATAAAAGTTAATTTGTAGATATTAATTGAATACTGTTTTAATGTTATTCTTACTCAGTATCAGTTGGTTTAAAAAGAGTAAAAAGACTGTAATATGGAATGTCTTTTTTTCTCCTTTTACAGACTTGGCAAAGACCATCAGTTTATGGCCTGTTTCGTTTCTTGCCAGTAGACAGCACTGAAAGTTATAAAACTAAAACAATTGCTTTCATTTATATCTTTTCCTGATTACTCTGATAGCTGAAATGTCTGAAGAAGTTCAGAATCTGTAAAGCCTGTCACATTATAGAAACATGTCTCTTTAAACTAAATGTGAAATTCCAGTAATTGAAGTGATAAATCTACTGTTTTTGCTGGGGTACTTTTGATGAGAACTATAGTAGTAAATTAGAAATTATTCTCTGCTGTTATATCATGGTAAAAGCCTTTCCATTATCTGTTGTCAGTCACTAGGTATGGGCAAATAACTCAGTTGTCAATCTAACTGTGAAACCTTAAGTTCTGGGAATAATCAATAAGGAAAAAAACCAAAAACTCTCTATTATCTTCATGTAATTCTTTAGACAACTTGAAGTTGTTTTTTCCCTTTTTATTTCTGCACATCTCATTTATTCACAGATATATTGGATATCTTAGAATATTTCATTTTTTATAGCAAGTTTCACATCAGCTCATTTTCAAATGGTATATGAGAGTTACATTTCAATACGGGTAAGCAGCTCTACCTATGTGTCTATGCAATTTTACACATGATACAGACTTAATTAAATTAGCAGTAAAAGCCACCTACATTTTATTATTGATTTTTCAGCTGTACTATTTATTGCCTAATATTTCTATTTTAAAAGTCCATGATGTTTTGCTCTTTCATGAATTCATGTAAACAATATTTGAAAGACCATGATTAATCTGAACATGAATAAAAAACCCAGCTATTATATACCACATACTTACATTACAATCTGGATTGATTAACAAAAAAAAAAAGAGAAGAAGCAAAAGCAATCACTTCCATCAGTTATGATGGCAAACCTTTGCAGCCTTGCTTGGTGGAAGAGACAGAAAGAAGCAGCTCATGGAGTTCTTAGCTCTGACACTTACTCTGTGGCTGCTGCTTATGTCATGCAACCTCCCCCTGTCTCATTTCATCAATAGGTAAAATAGAAGAACAAAGCCCCCAGACAAATCCAAACTCAGCTCATGATCACCAGCCAGACTGAAATAAATTTTGGGAAGGATTTGTGGCTGGAACTATGACCTAACAGTTTTTAACATTTTTAAAATGTATTACTCGTTTAAAAGATAACTGGAATAAATGGCTGGAAGAGTGTTGAAGAATTATTTTCCTGTTCATATTTACATGTAAAGTGTTCAAAACCTTTTGAACTAGGATTAGTTATAGACGCAGAATAGGGACTGAAATACACAATTGGAGAATGTCTAAAATAGAGTGTTTTTTCCCTCCCCACTTTAACATGCAATGGAAAGTGGTGTCATTTGTGAAATTTGGATGCAGGTACAAATTCCAAGTCCTGGAAATTTCAGAGGTTCAAATGCAGGGCTCTGAATCAGTCTCAAGTTTATTTTATGTATTTTAGAGGGAAAGAATTATTTGCAAGTAAGAGATTAAAATTACTGTTTCAGCTGTGAGTTTGACCTTCTAATATTAGGACAGGTGAAGAAATAATCATTAAAGTATTTGAAACTCCAACTAAAATCAATCAAGGAGAACCAAAGAAAACACATACAAAACTGTGCTTAGCAATTTTCTCAGTAACTACTGAGAATATTAACAAAACTTTGTAGATTTATATGCTACAATTTTACGTCCTTGAAAAATGCTGTGTAAGAAAATTAAAAACTGCTCATAAAGGAAGAAATTCTTGGGTTGTTCCACCTTATAAGCAGATTCTACCAATTTAATATTGTACAGAACCACTCACTTTGGTACTCAAAGGACAAAGTCACAGGTAAGGCATAAAATTTGAACTACTAGTCCAACTTACTCTTTGGATTTGCTTTTGAAGAAAGAGGGGAAGGAAGAGGGGAGAAAATGAGAAATATGAGGTGAAGTAAACTTGTATCTGAAAAACAGTATTTTTCTTGAAGGAAAGGGGTGTAAGAGACGAAAAGAACGGCAATATGAGAAAGAATACTGAGGCCAAAGCTAATTTTTTTTCTTAAATACTCAAGAGGATTGCTCTCTTGCTATGGTCTTGTCTTTATCAGAAAGCTTTATATTTCAATTCACCTAGTTACAGTGAACTATATCTAGGTGCACTACTAATCCTAGAACACAGGTGCATTTAACTCACTTTAAATTAGGTTTACACAAATTTAACTAGATGTCGTACATTATATGATCATGAAGAATAGGGAGAAAAGAGGAGAAGGTAAAGAAAGCTTAAATAAACACAAGTAACCAAATTCACTGTATGGTGAGGAGATAGTTCTGATACTTCAGTAGAAAGTGAAGTGAAAGAAAAGAGAAATATATCAGCTCTGGTCTGAGATGAACTGTAGAGAGAAGTGAGTTTCAAAACAGGAATGAAACAAACCAAAAATGGTATGCATGAACTCTAGTGCATCTAAAGGACTCTCTGAGGTTCTTTCCACCTTTCCTCTTCTGTGCTTACCTTCTGTTCAGCTAGCAGTGGTACCTGTAAATCCATGCTTTCTAGGACACTACGTCCAAGAGCACCACAGCTGACGAAAACCAGGCTACCCTTGCGTTGCCCCAACCCTCCTTTCTTGTTTTTTTAAATCTTGCTTAAACAAAAAATAGTCACTTGCAGGTTACATATAGCTCACACAAAGCTTAAGGGAAGACTGAAATCTGGCTTTCCAAAATGCAATCTACAAAATTATCCTCTTTGGCTTGGAAAGGTGTATGTCCCAACACACTGCATGAAAAGGTTTTCTTGCTATCTGGCTCCTGAATAAACTGCTATACTATAACCCAGTGTCTGTTTGTCAAGTTTGATAGTCTGGTTTCAGTTATAACCTGTTTTCATTTTCCTTTTTTTTTTTTTTTTTCTTTTTTTTTTTTTTTTGCCATGTTGTCTGTGATTTTCCATGATTGGCCCCTGTTCGGTGGTGCCCTCTCTGGAAAGTGTGATAAAATTCATGCCAGCCACTTTTTCATCATGTGAAATCAAAAGAAGAGTAAAAAGCCCGCCTTGTAAAACAACTCCTAAAATGAAAATGTAATTCAGATGCAGCAGGATGTAGGAAATTTGCATGTATATACCATGCACTGTTAAAAACACACCCACATTTGAGGCTGTAAAGAAAGTTTAGAAAAGAGAGCTGAATGAGTAAAATTCACCTCTCCATAGACTCCATTGCCAAATTAATGAAGTTCTAAAGTTTTTTATGAAGCAAAATGTATTGTATAAAATATTCTTCTGTTGAAATATCATTAATAACCATCATGACACTTACAAAAAAAGTTCTTCCTGTAAAACAATATCTATAATTGTGTTCATATATTATAATGTAGGATTGAAAGGGAATTTGGACTATTACAGATTAGAAAATGCACAAAATGGAGAACAATGCACGGGAAAGGTATCAAAAAAGATATACAAAGGAAATTTTTCCACGGACAGAAAACATTAAGATTATAAAATGACTTGTCTCCTTATTGTGGTGGTAAACATGAAGACTTTCAAAGCAAAAACATTAGCACCTATTTAAACATAGGAAATTTTAAAACTGCACTAGAAAAAAACAATTAACAAAGTAATCCTTTTCCAACGCATAGTCTCACACAAACAACACACGGTTTCTGAAAAGCAGAAAATAGAAGAATCATGGCAAAAAAAGGAATAAAAAAATCAGTCAAAACTCGAACGTGTCTCTGTAGGTGGGAACTGAGGGAAAAAACACAAGAAAATGTTCTGCAATGAAGATTTCACATTTCATTCATCAACAAACAAATTTCACAATGGGAAATTATGTAATTCACAGCCAATGGTATTCTGAGAGCAACTTGGGATGACTAAGATGCAATTCAGTGTTAGAATGCAGCTCATGGTTTGGCCTGCTCAAAACCACTCTCAAGAAACATGGCTTTGAAGAAGGTCTTTTTCAGTCAGTATTAACAGTTTTTAAAATTCAGATTTACTCTCCTCAGTTCCATTTGCCTCAGGACTTGATTTCTGATCCACTTCAGATCTCATACATGCTGATTTCAATTAAGAATTGGACTTGCTGATCCTTGTGGAACCCTTCCAACTCAGAATATTCTGTAACTCCTGTCTGCAACTTCTGATGACCTTTTCTTAATAACCTTAACTGGAAAATATCCGTAATGATGTCAAGTTTCTATGCCAAAATTTACATGTATGCTATAAAACTATAGACCCAAAGCACAAAGCTTATGTTGTAAACTGAGTAACTTCAACTTTCACAATTCCTGCTTTTTAAAGTTTACTGATGATAACATAAACAGTGCAATATACTCGAATAAATTCAGCTTCAGGGCAAAGAATAAGTTTATGGGTTTTCTTCATATTTTTTTTTCTGATATCTAGAGAAGGTACATAAGTTGCTTGAGTCAATTTTTGTGAAAATTTTCTAGATTTTACCTCACACATGATACTAAGAAAGTCAAGTTTGGTCTTCTTGAGCTTGGCTGAAGGACAATGAAAAAATACAGAAGGCAAAGAAACCCTTTGGAATCCACAAATTCGAGACTCTATCTCTTCAGGCAAAGTTGGGCTATGGAGTCCATGTTCTGACTTAGGGATGGTTAGGGGCAAGCTTCACACAAAAATAAAACTGAAATCTTTTGAACTGTCACTCAGGCTTTAGGTTCTGGTTTATAACAAAATCACAGCTTTACAAAATTACTATTTTGCCCTCTTAGTCATGAACAACAGAATATTTTTCATTGCTTTTCTTACCTCTAAACTGTAGCTGGCAGAGCCAAATTTGACCTTTAATAAAACTTGTAAACACCTGCATGTCAGTATGGACACCTAACAAACCTCCACCAGATCTGAAAATGGGGTTTAAATCCTTCTTTAGTGAAGACAGCTTAAACAGTACCTAATTAAGATTCTAGTTCTTCCAGTTAGAAACTTCAGTGTGTGGAATCACTCACAAGCCACCTTCACTAGTAAATCTGTTCCGTTGATACTGGCAAAGCCTACTCTACTTAAAATAAACCTCCAAGGCATAACTTCTGGCTTGAATTGCAAATTTCAATACACTGTATTTTACACTACTGAGATACAGATTTCCTAGGTGTATTTGGAAAAAAAATTCCCGAAGTTTTTACCTATTGAAGAAATCAGCATCTTCAGTTCCACTCACAACTTGAAAACATTAATGAGCAAAGCAGACCATATTCTCTCTACTTCTTTTGGTGTATTTAATACATAAAAAAATAGAGGGTCAGTGATCTACTTTAATTTAAAATTCAGTATTTAGGGTTGCACTCTGATGAACTGGGAGGAAAGTGTCCTTCACTTGCAACCTATTGCTTCTAGACTGAAAGACAGTACAATTTATAGTATGTGGGTGCTCTCAAAAGTGAGGACCCCTCTTACACACCAGCATTATTCAGGGACTGTTTAACTATATGCCACCGGAAAAACCAAACAGTCTAAAGAGATTTTCTATAAGGTAAATCTGGCCAAAAATATAGAAAAAGTAATAAAATACTAACAAGTTTTAAATCAAACTTTTTATATGTGATTTGACTTTCTTCTGTTAATAAGAAGCCTGCTCCCCTGCCCCATTTAAACAGACCTACTCCCAAGAAAGAAATGGATTTCTGTCTTGAGTAGATATTAGTAATTAGTACATTCTTGTTTTTTTTCTCATGTACTTGTCACAAGTGAAACAGCTACTCTGACCACATTTATGTTAAATTATGGAAACTGTTATACTAATTGTTATAGGTACATAGTTAGATACATATATGATAAATAACTATAATCACTGGGTATCGGTGTCTTACTGTGGTGAGCATGGCATTGTCAGTTCCCTCAAGCTGTCTTTCAAATTCTCTTGAAATTGAGTCAGATAACATGCTATCAATTACATTATTTTTTTCTGGGTTTTTCCTCTGAAATGCACAAACTAGAAATCTCCTTAGTTTTAGGGAAACAATGCAGCCCACATACATACAGATCCCAGATTTGAACCTGATGATCTTTTATCTACAAAACTGTCTATGAGGGCACCTACTACACTCAGCTCAGCAATAGTACATTCATGCACAGATTTTTGGCTATAAATACCAAATTATGTGCCTTGCACATATTTTCAAGATATTACATTTAATTTGTGTCTAATAACACAAAGAGGTTCCACAGCAAGCATTTTTTTCAGTTTTTGACAAGAATACGCATCTATTGTCCTCTACAAACTTTTATTTTCTTAAAGAAAATCACTTAAAATGATTCTTTCTTTGGAAGTAGCTGTCGCTGCTAGTCATCTTACATTTTGCAGGAAAAAGGGAAAGAAAGCAGTTTTTTATTCTTTCTTATATCCTCATAAGAGAAGTACAGGAAAACTGAAAACTGTTCCGTAATAGGTACAGCACTGAGAAACTTGTATCTTGCATCTCCATTCAATACACTAATTTTGCTAAATTAAAAAAAAATGGAGTTTGTATATGCAGATAGGGGGCTTAAAAATCAGCAAGAGCACTTTCAGATTCACCCTTTGAAATCTGAGTACCAGATAAGTACAACCACATAGGTTCACAAACAAGGATCAGTCTTATCCTTCAGACTTATGAATGCTATTTCTTTCAGTGAACCTGCCACACTGAAACAGCAAGCCACAGTATTTAATTGTTGCTCAACTTCCTATGTTTAATGGTGGTATGAAAAAGAAAGCGAGACTATAGAAAAATAAGACTTTTACTAAGCTGTTATTGTCCCCTCTGGTTTGTTTCCAGGCCCCTCAATTTCAATCCATGTTGTTCTATTTTGAGGATGTTTTCAGATGCATTGAAGTGCACTTCGACAGATCCTTGAAGCACAACATGGATTGAAATGAAGTTGCCTGAAGATATTAGTAATAGAAAACCCTGACACAGAACTGCACATTGAGAAATTGCTTGATACTTGTTAGAAAGGATCATGTTAATACAACACTGCTAATACAGAGCTCTATGAGAAGGCTTAATAAAATTTTATTAAAAGAATTTGCAAATGAAGCAGGTTTGGGGAAGAAGGAAGGAAGGAACATTCATAAAACACATTCATAAATACATACTTACCAGGCAACAGTGTGTCCCTCAATCCCCCTCAAAATAAAACACAAAACAACCCCTAAGTGCACATTTACATCATCATTTACATCATCATTTACATTACAGTAAACTGTCCCCCCCAATCCTTCACCTCTTCCCAAGACATTCAGAGAAAGAAAAGCAGGTACAACTATACAATATTAAAATACTACATTTCCTGTTTTAGCATCCAGAGAAACTGAACACAGTAAAAAAAAAAAACCAACCTGAAAAGCATTCTATAAATGTTTTTGCTTTTGGATGAGGATTTCTTAAGTAAGACGTAGGCCAAGAATACTTTTAATAGCTAGGTCATTAATTCTTCCCCATTAAGGAGGTTTATAACAGAAGCATAGACAGACCTTCAGCTGACATGGAGCAAACAGTGATACCCCAATAAATCTGGTAACTATTTAAAATACCCTTATGGGACTACATTTTTAAGAGGAAGAAGATTCTATCACTTATGCTCCCAGTCTAACTGATTGTAAATTTCCCTTCCCCTCAGTAGATATTCTTCCCAGTAGAGGTAGAGATGGCATGAAAATGGGGAACACCTACTGCTCTAACTCCCAGCTCTACAGCATGGATGTCCTGACCTACGCAAGACAGTGCAGCATAAACACAGATCCATGTGTACCAACACAATCCACAACTGCTCTGCTTTCACCTCTGGTAGATTTTTGCAGTGACATAAATAGCTGTAGCAGACTAAGTCCTTCCTCCTGTTTACATGTGTTATATAGATCAGCAATAGAAGCAATGCAGTTTTGCTGGGCAGATACTGTTCATTAACAAACAAGATTTAGAAATAAATACTAAAAGTAGGCTTTTTGTGGACAATTTTCAGTAGGAGATAAAGAGGCAAAACCACAGCCATATGGTATTGCATGTATGGGAGAATAGCAGACAATCAGAGAATGCTTGCAAGCACCTCCTATTCAGGTGTTCTTCAAGGCTTTACTAACACAGCCCAAGTGAAATTGCTGCTGATTCCCTGCTCCTAACTGAAGCTGAATCCTAATATATTGGAATAAATATGCAACATTATTTTGCCCATAGACAAACAGTACTGAACCAGCCCAGCTGCCCACATTTAAATGTCTGGTGGTATCTGAGATGCTGAAAGCTGTTTGAGAGGTCCACCTGGGTCAGGCCAGAGGAGGCACTGGAGACCATGCCCTCCCAGAGAGTCGGTGGCAGATTGGAGGGCAGCTCAAATCCAAGCCTGTGAGCTGCATGTGAGCAGCTCAGCCAGGTGCCTGTATCTATGAGGTTAGCACAACTCTAATTGTGACCAATTTTTAGAATCCAGGTGCTGGTTGCAAGCATTAACATACTGTTTTATTTCCACAGACTGCTTGAGCAGGCACATTTTTTACATTCAAATTGCTCTACATAAATCTTCAAATCTGTTTAAATGAAGAACAGGAATTCTAATTTACCATATCTACAAGCTATAGTAAATAGCATGAAGTCTTAAAATAAACATTCTACCTTTTAAAATAGTTTGCTATTTCTTTAAAAATCCTGTGTTCACAATAATTCCTGCCAATGGTGAGTGGAATCTCTTAGCCTGATCCATGACATGCCGTACTATATGCTAAAAGTTATTTTAAAAATTAGCATAGTCTTGAGTCTTTTACAACAGAAAGCTTAGTTAACACATTCAGGACTACACTGTTCTTCCTTGGGGAGTAAGGACAGTGGGATTCCTCAGCCATGGATATGGGAACTATCCAGAACTGGATAGTCCTCCTGTAATGACTAAAAAAAGTGCTATGTTCACAGCTTTGGGATGTTTCATGTTATGCACAGGAAGACAAGCAGACCAACAATTAGAAACACAGAACAACTGGTATCCATTAGAAGGTCATGGTCAGGAATTGCAAACAGGGGAAGAAAATATGACTGTTAGGAGTTGTAAGTAATAGAAAGGGAAGGGGCTAAAAAAGTAAAGAAAGCCATAAAGTAATTGTCTAAAATTATCTAGAACATGAGGTAATGGTGAGAACAATGAGAAAAAAAGGTAAGAAAGAAACGAACTGGAGGAATAGGAAGAAAGTAAAGGAGAAAGGCCGGAGAAACTATCAACAGCTGGGAGAACATTCAATCAGGAGAACAGGAATAGGAAAAAAAGAGGAAAAGTTTATAGAAAAAGTTAAATGAGTAAAAACAGAACAGGTGGAAGAAGTAAGTAATGAACAGGCAGAAATGACAGAGATAAGAGGAGATATGAAGGCAGCCCTGGCAGAAAAGAAAGACTACTGTAAAAAAAAAAAAAAAAGAAGGCAGAGAAACAGTTGAGGGAGGAGCCTTAAGGAAGAATGCAGCAAATGTGCCAAGTGCTCTGGGTTCCATGTCAGAAAGGTATGACCTCTTTATGCGAGCTTAATACTTGGTTTACCATAAAAAGAGAAAAAAAAGAAAAAGAAAAAAGACAATAAGAGCAATATGAGCAATCCCTAGCATAAGAATCTAAATTTAATAGGATTTGTTAATTCTTTTTCCCTCTAGAAGCCTAAGAAACCCTTTCAAGAGAGATTTATTGGTAAATAAAAGAATTTTCAAATGCTAACTTGCCTGGTTTTGCCTAATTTGTTAAAAGCTTTCATTCAATTAACAAAATACAAGCCAAATTTGGGAAAGGAATTAGTTTCTCCAAACACAAATCTACAGACATTCAACAGCTTCAAGTAAAATGGTAAGGCCTTTTGTCTTAAAGACCAGAAATGCAACAGAAACAAAATATAATAAAAAATGAAAATCCAGGTACAGGAATTACGTATTTCATACTGAATAATTATTTCTGTACTGCCCGTAAATCCTCTCTGGTAAGCTGTGCATCTAAAACTCATCGAACTGCCAAGGGGTAAACGCAGCTCCATCCATCACACAGCCACTTGACAAATACATTCCATAATAGAAGTTTATTTTTATGGGAGGCTGAATCAAGGACTTTCCCATGCATACAAAAACTTGTCAAAATTATTTATGAGTCTTGCTGAGACACACAATATGTCATATCAAACTCCTATTTTCCTTCCAAGCACAGACTGTCAATATCTCTGCTACTATCAATAATGTGGAACACCGCTGCTATAGGCCCTCAGGATTTTGAGGTCATTTGCCCATCCTAGGCTGCTGCCAGACGCTGTCTCTAGCTGCAATGCAGCTGAGGAGAGGTGTATTTACAGCCTCTATGAGGTGTAGTTAAGGTAAGCACTGGGGACTGCAATCAAAGGCTTTGCCAACATAAAATAAAATGGAAACACATGTTTGAAACACTACAGTTGATTATATCTCAAGTTATGAAAATAATGAAAAAAATTGCATTGACCTAAATTAGAAAATCCAAAAGCTTACCATCATTTCCTGGCATAACTAAACAAATAATCACTTCTGATTAATATGTTTGCACCTTTCTGAAACTATGCTAAGGAAAACCCTCACATGACAAGGCTATTATTATCCTTTCTGACCAGAAAGTTAGTTGAAAATCTCATGAACTTTGATAACAAGGAAGAGAAACTCCTGAGACAGAGTTTATTTAATACAACTTGTTTTGTTTGCAAAAAAACGTAAGAAGTCTCAGAGCAAATATCAGCATTTTGCTAATGGGCCAAGCCCTCTGTGCAAAAAGCATTTAGATTTCTGAAGGCCATAGCCCTAAACCATGTTTAGCCATGTCTTTTCTTTCAGCACTATCAGTTTTTCTGCTGCTTATTTCATAAACACTATACAATCACAGTGCATCCTGTCTGACGTGGCTGAACTTGACATTAATATTTCGAACCTTTTTGGTGCCAGCCCTTTCCTCACCATGGTGGACTACCCTTTTGCCTCTCCTGCTCTCACCAGCTCTGCAGTAATGTCTCTGCTAATCCACCTGGCTATCCTGAGCCAGCTCTGCCTGCAGCTGCTCAGGTACCTCAATGCAGAACTCCCCTTTCCAGGATCATGATGCAGAAATGCCCATGGAGGCCACCAGAGCCAGCATGTGTCTCACAGGGCTTTTGTGCTTGGGATACAGGTTGCTTGCCTGTAACACACTCCTGCCTCGCCACTGAGGCATGCCTCACCATGGGAACCACTGGCACACCATTGAGAGAAACATTAAGTGGGCCTTCCTTGTACCATCTGAAAGAAACCTAAATTTTTCTCTAGTTAAAACTCTCCCCAGTGCAACAATGGACATTATTACATAATATCTGAAAACTCAGCTCACTGTGCTTGAACAGATAGATACAACCACTTGACCAAACACACAGACAAGAAAAGATCCCCGATCTGCAACAGATCTCACCTTTGTGATGGATTTGCTCTGCAGTTCACCTACTGAATAATTATGGGCATGAAGAACAGAGGAAGATTCACAGGGCACATAGCAGGAGGTTCTCCCCTCAAAGGAAAAGTTACAGGTTAATCTCAGCCCAACAGCTGCTGGATGCAAAAGACTGACATTTGGGAAGTCAATGAGACTCTCAATCCTGTTAATTTTTAGCTGCCCATCCATGAATAATAGCATGCTCCAGGGATAAACTATCCAACTCTGAGAGGAAGAATTTCTTCAGTGAAAGCTTGCAGGGGGAGATTTATTTAGCTACCCCCTCAGACTCAACCATCATAGTAGAGGAGATCACACTGACACTGGAATTAGCTTTGAAGGAGCTAGCTTGGGTATTTGAAAGACTGTGGTGGCAGAAGCATAGAAATCTGTGGAAAATTCACACTGCAAAGACAAGAGGTATGGTGCTGCCAGGAATACATTGCTTCCAGTATTGCATGCAGGGCACTAAAAGTGCTGACACCAAGAGTAACTTCTGTAAAGCCCCAGTGTCTTCAGCAGCAAATATCCCCAGCATCCATCCAATGGCAGCATTGTCCCATCCACTGAATTTGGTTTTAGAGCAGGTGGTTGGGAAAGTGCATAAGGCACAAGCCATTCATGTAAAAAATAACTTACAGGTTCAGTCTCATCAGTGCCACATATATTTTAAATCTTATTTTCCAAAAGGTATTGTACCTACTGTGATTGGTATAAAAGGAAAGAAGAACATCCCCATATGTTTTATACTTTTGATGGGCTGACAGCTCCCAAGCACTCAGTTAACTTACTGCAGGGTCAGTTTATGGATCTTGATGACCAATGTGTAGCCTGGAACAGTTTTCAGGCTGAGGTCTGGATTAACATTTCCTATAGGTCTGTACAATGCCTGTCGCAGGAAATCAAAACTATTAAATTCTATCATCTCACAAACATCAACTTCTGTAAGTGCTAGCTAAAACACTGATAAAATAATAATAAATAATGAGGAACAAGACAATAACTCGATTGTCAGATTACACCTAGCATTACAGAAAAGATTACAAAAAAAGGATTTCTCATAATTTTTAATCATTCCACTAGAATAAGTTTGCATTGTTGTCTTTAATTTTTTTCTGCCCAGAGAGAATTTAGAGAAGGCTGTTTACAGCCAAGTCAAGGAAAAAACTAAAAGCACTGGTAGCCCACGTGAACATATCCAAGTTTGTCCAGAAGATACATTTCCAGTACTTAAAACTCCTCCACTTTCTTACAGCATAAGGGCAACAGAGCTATTTAACAATTTTTGTTAGTGGTTTAAAACTGTCAGGAATCTGAGGTCTTTTTAGTGGTATACTTTCCACATGACGTAGGTGGAACTCATTTTGTCCCTTACAGAAGCCATCATGCCTATTACTCTTTGAACACCGCACTGAAAAGGTACCTCTTAGAAGAAGAACAATATAATCCTATTGATTTTCCTCAGCCCTAAAATGTAATAACTTGAGATTATTTTCAGGCAACAATAAGGCTTTATGACCTAACAGCTGATCATCCTTTTATACTTCACCACTGACGTGTATTACTAAACCCAGAATCCTAGCTCCTGTTAAAGGATATTTATAAACACAATTACTTATTTAAGTTTAATGACCCTGTGATAAATCATATGGTGCTAATAAAGTGCTGTACTTACTATACCACTCTTGTCTTCTGCGACAGGGAAGAGGGTGCCAAAACTGACTGAACAGGCAAGGAAGAGTAACCACTGCTATTTTATACTTTGGGAGACAGCAGTAACTGATGCACCGCAAATATCCTTTTACTCATAACCATTTTGCAATATTAGAAGAAGGAGACAAGTCAAAGATTAAAAGATGAACAGTCTGAATCATCAATGACTTGCATCCTGAGTAGCCATTTAACACTTGTGCAAAACAAAAGTAAAACAGTAACATTCTGACTAGAAGCAATTTACATTTTCTTTTCACAGGTTTTAATGACTGCACTAGAATGGGGAGGAAGAGGAACTACCTTGCTGCATTCCAGTAAAAAGGCATTTTTAATAGCACTAGAGGTAAAAAACTTTTAGAGTGTGTGACAGTTATAAGGATTAGTTTTCACATCCTATACTTCGCTATTTTCTTGAGAAGTACATGATTGAAATGAGATGGTTTGGTCTTTTCCCTGCATAGGTCATGTTCTTTTGCTAGTAAAAACAACCACTCAATTTCAGTGAATTTTGGAAGAATTTCTAGGAAGGCAAAACGCAAGAACACAGTTGCTCTATGGTAGCTGCTCTTTTCCCTCACCAAAGATGTGTTTCACTCCTGCAATGTCCTTAAGCAAACATTTTCCTTCTCCTTCTGTCAAACTAAGGAACTTTGTTAGCAACACCGTAGGACGGGAGATAACTATAGAGCTCTCTAATTGTTAAGCTCTTGCAAGGGCTGAGCCTGATCATTCACTGAATTGTTGAGTTGATGGGATTCGTGTAGCTGGTTATAAATTGATAATCTAAATTAATTCATTCAAGCAGAAATCGATTTTGTAACTCCTTGAGAGCTTGTAATAATGCTTACCTCCTACCGTTAGCTGCATTCTCCGTTTCATAAAGCTGGTCGGAAACAGCTGGATTCAGGTGACCTGCTAGCTCATTAAATCTGTTACATGTTCCTTCTGGTAAATGATATTAAGCTGAAATGTCCTTGCGTTGATTTTTTTCCTTTAATTTTATGACAGAAATAACCTAATTTGTAACACAAAATAACAATCTCCTTGGATTACTTTGCCTTGTTAAAATATTTTATGCATTTTTCATTTACACGAAGGTAATGGAAAAACACTTAAACTATCTGTTATTTAAACCACAAGAGATATGTTACTGAAAGTCTGATAGCTGCAAAAATGATTGCCTCTTCATAGTCTTTGCTTTATATCTGTAATAAAAGGCGGACAATTCAATTCATCGGTTAGTAAATAAAGTACGATAGTTTTTATTTTATTTGCTCTGCATTGCAAGAACTAAAATCAGATTGCTTTTTGAATTCATTTAAAAATGGGCTCATTACTTTCCTTTTTTAGTTCTAATGCAAAATGTTTGGTGTCTATTTTGAATGTTATACCTCTTTAAAGGTATAAAGCAAATATTACCTAATTCTAAATGTCAGACTAAAAGCATAAATTTCTTTCATTGACTCCTCTATAATTACTTAAATATTGGTGTCAGGATTGTCAGTGAGAAGTGCTGAATAACTGAATCTGAGCACCTCAGTATGGATGTGGTACAAAGCATAAACACTTCTTTCTCAGAACTTGATGACTTCTAACTATCAACTTTTATGATAAGCATAGAACAAGTGTCAAAAATTACACTGCTGGAATGTGCTGCAATGCAAAAAATATGTGCTTGCCACAAGATAAAGCCCAATTCTACCAAGTCCGGTGCAGAAACAACACCTATTAGGGAATGGGAAAATGTGATGCTGCTCTTCTCTATGGTCCATACTTCACACATGTAAAAGGATCAAGCAATCCTCAGCCGAAAAGCTTAACTATGCTCTTGAACATTCCAGTTTGCCATTTCCAGCAGACGTCACTATAGAGCAAGGATTCATGCAGGCTGAAAAAATGGCAGCTCTATCCAAAGGATTTATGATAAAAACATTTAAGAGGGCTTAGCTATTAAGATAATAGTAGCTAAAATCAGAATTATTAGCTTATTAAAATTAAAGATCCATATAAAGATAAACCATCCTTTTAATTATCAGAAAGAAAAAGCGGTATTGATTTCAAGCTTCTGGCAATAACAAAGCACAGAAAAGCATAATACATACAAAATACACCTGTCTTTTGGGATGTATGAAAATCACAACCACAACCAACACCAACTAAGAAATGCACATGCATAAAACCTCAAGTATCATATTTTCTAACAAAAACCCACATGTGATAGATACTAATGCAATGAGCATACAGCCATCTATACCACTACCAGTAAAGAACCAACTGCTTTTTCACTCACGTTTTCCTACATTTATTATCACCAAGCAGCCTTTACTCATTCCCCAAATCCTAGCATTTACTTGCACATAGATTCATCAAAATTCTGTCCAACAGCATTTATTCAGTAATAGAAAAATCAGCATACAATAACAGCGAAAGGTGATGGTAGCTTTCAGAAACATAGTGAATGTATTATGGCTCTAATATACTGATGAAATATCTAACACTCTTTTCCTGTTTAAAAAACGAACAGAAAATAATTCTACCCACACTGTATTTTTGTTGTAACATTTACTGCCTTAAGAATTAAAACTGTGAAGTCCATTCTGTGCCGTGGCTTTCAATCCCTGACTGGCTGGAGTTTGTCTGAAAGACAAATGCTACTCAAGGTAGTGCAAGGCTAAATGTTGTAGGCAAGTCTCCGGGAAGACTTGTCTTTGAGACATAAATTCTAATGACAAAAGGCACATAGAGGGAATTTTTTCACTACACCATACCTCAAACAATGTCTCCTGTTTCTTCTGTGAGCTTGGGTAATTTGTCTGGCCTACAGAGAAGAGTCAGGGTAAAGTTTTTCCCAATTTTCTCTGTTGCTTGTGATCTGATATTTGCATAACATAGGATGTAACACTCTCCAAGCTTGATACAGACTAGATATTATAAAGCAACATAGTTCCCTTCCAAGAATATTGGGGGAGAATGAGGGATTGAAGAAACCTCTTGCCTGTTGTCCTCCCTCCTGACCATTTCCTGAATGGCCGTTGGCTCTGTGGTCTGTACTCTGTGAAATGGAGAACCTATAGCAACTACTTGGAAAGGTTTTTACCACTTTTCTTGAAGCAAAAATGCATAAATTGAGCAGGAAAACCCATTCATCCGGGTGCTTCTATGGATATTTCCACTGGCCAACTTGGGGGTCTTTGACTAGAGTTCCTTTGACTGAGAGAGGTGGCTGGAGGTTCTGGAGAGCTGATGGCTGACTCCCAACATGAGAACTCAGCACGTGGGCTTAGTGACAGAGTTATTTTCTGGAGCTCAAGAACTTTTTGGTGTGCTTCTTTGTTAATTTTACAAGTTTAAGTTTAGAAACTTTCCTTAATGATTAATGATTAAGTTTTGTGGTGTCTCATAAAGCTATGGATCATCCTCATGGTGCACTCCTAAACAGGTGCCTCTAAGTGCCAAAAGGGCATTGAAGTTTAATTGGTTAAAAGATTTGTACATATTATTGCTCTGGAGAGGAAAAAAAAAGAGCTCTATAGTATTCTTGGCTTAGAGAGTAAACTTAGACACACTGCTTGGACGTGGACTTACGTATACTCTGTTGCATATAAAATACTCTCACATGAAGAACAGATCCCAGGACTTTTGAGATAAAACAAGAGTGGAGGAAAATCTTACCAAACGAATGACCTGGTTTGCTCTCCAAGGGAAGGACTCCTGATGAAAAGGAGGAACTCTAACTGAAAGAGAGGAGCACCTTGGGCACCGATTTCCATCGGCACTGTTCCACCAGCAGTGTCAACATCTACAGTAGGTTAGTGTAAACATAAACTACGCACAAACACAAATCACACCAAACACTGAAGGTGTGAAGATGGAGAACATTACACTGCACCAGCAGAACAGTCTTAGCAATTCTCCTTCACTCATTTTCTGCCTTCAGAATAATTGTAGTTCTTGGATAGTTCACACTCTTCCAGTCATATTGCAGTGTATCAGCCATAGACAGGAATAACCACGTTATTATCCAAGAAAAGTCAATCATTTACAATTTCAACAGATGACAGCAGTTGAACCTCTCATTTTCAAAAAGATAATCAATGGCTGAACTGTTTCTGGCAATACAGATCGTCTCAATACAAAACCCAGCAATTTAAGAAAAAAAAAAAAAAAAATCATCCAGCAAAGGCCCGGGTCCAATGCCAATACTTATAAATGGGAGAATGTGTATAGGCATGTATAAGTATCTTTAAAATCTTGATTATAAATTGTTTATTTATATACTTTCTATTAAAGATATGTTACCAGCAGAGTAGCACACCTCAGGATTATGGCTTTCTTTCTCTTGGTGTTACATTGCTGCAGAAGATTGCAAAAGGAAAGTACTAGACCAGACTAGAGAATTCTGTCATTGCCAAAAGAGAAATTTTCTTTTAAATCCATGATCAGCAACTCCCTACTTTGCTTCTTAGCAGCACCACTCTTCATGCTACTCGCAAATGGGGCACCACATGGGCATTGGCTGCTGCCATACCCTTCCTGTTGCTAATCTGTCATTTTAACTGTAATTTCTTTTATGATGGCTTTTCCACTGCTTAATTAGGCCACAGGTAGGAAAGAGAGGCAGTCTCACTGTCCCTTCAGAGTTTATTTCACAGACTGTTCCCTTCAAGGATTTTATTTCTGTCATTGAAAGCAGACATCCTCATATTGCTTAAACACAGAAAATTATTAATACAACGAGTCTGTTATGCTCCTAGCTAAAATGGCCTTCTTTGTAACGTGAGCTACAACAGCTTGAAAAGATGGGCACTGACACTACACTACAGCTGACAGTTTTTCTTTTTTTAGGTGTACTATTATTGGGATCTGTAATTCTGTGTGACCCATAATAATAATCCCACCATTCTCCTCATATTAATATCATAAATTCTGCAGACATAGATGATATTATCATATATCAAATATGACCATAAAACCAATGTGATCTTAACACCTTTGGATTTATCTTGAAAAGAAAAATACTAGATAAAATCATTTATGCTGATATCACCAAGTCTTTACTGGGTTACAGTAACATAGTAAGATTACAATATATTTTTAGGAGGATAGGCAGTTTTGACAGATTTATTAATCTGTTCCTTGAGTTAAACTTGTGGATAGTTAATTTATGTGTTATTTAACAGTCAAATATTTTCCATTCTGTGTCCCTGGCTATGAGTTTGAAATTCCTCAAAAGCTGTATTTGGTATAATATTCAGCATATATATTAAATAGCCTAGTTTAAAGCAGCACTAGTCAAATAATAATATTTTACAGTATTTAAGTGACACCTGCTAGTGCCACTGCAGCTAAAGGTCTCTGAGCTAATTCAAACACATTGTGGGTTAAAATACCATGCTCAGCTTTGGAGTGATTTACAATGAAACCCATGACATACAAATATCAAATTGACTTAATAACAGTTTCGACTTTGGTATCTCTGAGACCACTTATACGTCCTGGTAATGTGATCACAGTGGAGGATTCTGGAACACTTAGAAGACTGAAGCAAAAGCTGAATTTAAAATACTGAAACCTTCAATTTGCCACCTCCTTCTTCCCACCTCTGCTCTCATCAGAATTAGAATTTCCAGACAGATTGTACCATGTGATTGTATGTTTGGACAACTGCTATAATAACAATAAAAAAAAAAAAGAGGGAGCATAAAATGGCTGAGGTGCTGAGGCTGCCAAAGTAACTGTGCCACATGCAAACATGATTATCCTTGTTTTAACTAAAAATCCGAAGTCAAATTTGCTTCAGCACAAAGGAACCATCCAGGGGCCTATACACCACTTATGCCTTCAGTCAAGAGCACCACGTCAGCAAAAGTGTTCTTCTCCTAGTAAGTAATGACGGAACAGTATTTGCGAGGAATTTTTACAAGGCACATAAACCTACGTGCTATGAAATCCCCTTCTACAGAGATGCTCTGCAAAGCACCAAACAGGCAGGCTAAAGCAAACAGGCTTGTCTGTGAAAAAGGAGGCAGAAGCAGAACAAAAGAAAGCAACAATGAACAGCACGGCTTCAGAAATACAGATCAAAAGGTGCTTTATTGCTACTGGGAAGAGGATTTTTTTCATTATTTCTTCACAGTAAATGTATTCAGGCCCTAGCTTCAGCTACTTGTTTTGTATGTTGTTGGTATGAAACTCTGCCCCTCAAAGATCACACCTCTGTGAGAAATTACTTTTTTTTTTTTCCAAATGTCCACATCTCATAAAAAGCAACAAATGATGGAATTTCAGCATTACAGCTGCCATTAGGAACCAAATTTCTTTATGAGGTGCACAGGCATTTCAACAGGATAAACAAGTTTTGTCCCACTGAGTAAAAAGATCAGAGCCCCATAAAAAGATCAGAGCCTTAACAGAACTGCTAAAAAAGCAGATGGGAGTAGGCAGGGAGTAAGCACAGCCCTGGATCTACCTTCACAACCATTGTCAGATATGGGCAGAGAAAGGGGCAATGGTTGTCACAATCAGGAAGAGTCAGTCTTCTTGAATGTGTCTCCAACACGACAGTGCTACCAAACATTGCCATCTTTCCACAACTCGTGTTAGCTCAGGTATTTCAGGGTTTAATGTCCCAAACTTCTAGACTCAAACACTAAAGTAAGAACAGTTATTTGTTTTCACTTTTGGGGGAAAAGAGAAATTCCATTATATTAAATTCAGGTAACAGGGATCAGAAATTACCACCCAGACCAGATATGCAGCAAGGTAAGCTGGCAATACCAACATTCTGTTTCCTTCAGTGCAACCAGAGGGTTGTAGGAAACTTGGTTTTGGGCAAACAATCTCCCCATACAACCCAGACTCGCAGCTGTGACTATATGCCACAATCTACTCCTTGATATACAAATTTCCTTTGACATAGATGACTTTAATGGCTTTTTTTTTTT